>BLSH010066462.1:2677190-2721071 GCA_018402905.1 Glandirana rugosa | reverse complement strand
GAAACTTTTCCTGTTTGTTGATTTTTAAACTTTTTTGTACCCTTTCTACCTCTTTTTTTAAAAGGTCATTGTATTTATCAAAGTCGGCTTCTTGTTTAACCGCTTGCCGACCGCTGGTCGGCAATTGACGGCGACAGAATGGCTCTGTAACGCAAATCGCCATCATACGACGGCGCTCACTGTGTTCGGGGGGGGCCAGGGAATGGGTGCGGCGGCTTCGATTGCCGCCGGCCACCCGCGATGCCCCCCGGAGCGAATGAGCGGAGGTCCGTGTATGTAAACACGGACCTCCGCTCTGTGTGAGGGGGAAGGGAAGTGATCACAGCCTTTCTGTAAGTGAAGGCTGTGACCACTTCCTTTCCCCAGCTAGGCAAGTCCCCCTACAGTAAGAACACGCCCAGGGAACACAGTTAACCCTTAGAGCGCCCCCTGCAGGTTAACCCCTTCACTGCCAATGGCATTTACACAGTAATCAGTGCATTTTTATAGCACTGATCGCTGTATAAATGCCAATGGTCCCAAAAAAGTGTCAAAATGGTCCGCCATGTCCGCTGAAATATCGCAGTACCGCAAAAAATCGCAGATCGCCGCCATTTTTAGTAAAAAATTAAAAAAAATTAAAAACCCCAAAAATGAATTCTCATCATCCGTAAACGCGACCACTTTTGCGCAAACTAATCAATAAACGCCGATTGCGATTTTTTTTATCGCAAATATGAGGAAGAATATAAATCGCCCAAAAACGGTGAAAAAAAATGTTTTTTTATAATTTTTTTTTGGATTTGTATTTTAGGAAAAAGTAAGAAATTTGGGTTTTTTTGCAAAATTGTCGCTCTTCTTTTGTTTATAGCGGCGATCAGAAATGACGCAGAGGGGATCAAATACCACCAAAAGAAAGCTCTATTTGTGGGAAAAAAGGACGCAAATTTCGTTTGGGTACAACGTCGCACGACCGCGCAATTGTCAGTTAAAGCGACGCAGCGCCAAATCGCAAAAAGGGCTCCGGTCCTAAAGCTGGAAATCCTTCCGGTCCTTAAGTGGTTAAAGGGTTCTAAGAGTAAAGTACTTTTTTAAATTTCTGCCTTAATTTCCCCCAGCTGAGTGGTTTCTTCCTCTATTATCATACGCATCATCTCCAGACCTCGATCTAAACAACTTTTTTCCAGACTTCCAGAAATCTGGGAGTCCGGAGATGTTCCGCTGGGGTTATTCTCTCTCTTAATCCCAGAGGGACCACCTGTTGTGAAATGTGGGATTCTAACGAATGGATATCCCACTTCCTGGTAAGATGCTTAATCACCAATTTTTTTGTGATTTTTGAACAGTTTCCTTAAAGGTTCCTGAGAGGGCCCCTCTATTGTGGGGGTTTGGTTAAAGGCAGATAGGATTTCTTGATCTATTTTCTCATCTAATTGATATACCATTGAATCTGTCCTGGAAAACCCAAAAAAAACAAAAACAAAAAGTGCTGCACTGGTTGTCAATGATTTCTGAGATCAGCCATCGGATGTTCAAGGAAAGGGTAAAGAAAAACCCTTATTGTAATAGTAAAAAAACCAGGGAATAAAAGAACTCCCGTGCGGGCCTACATTAAACGTGAGGGATCACTTATGGGTAACCATGTGATACTGTACAAACCAAGGAGAGAAAAGAAACTGGAACTGGAACCTCAATGCCGTAAAAACTCTATTTATTAATTTATGATCAATATTTGAAAATATGACAACCAGTGAACCAATTGGATTAAAACATGACAACGTTGTCAAAGGCTGTTTAACCACTTGCCGATCGGTTCACGGTGACAAGATTGCTCGATATCGCAAAACGCCGTCATACGATGGCGGCTGCGATATCATGCAATGTATGCCTTTCCACAAGGGCAGGGGGACATGTAGATTACCCTGGATGTTGAGCAATTAACAAATTGTTTAATGGAGTATTGCCTAGTATGGTCCGCGTTCCAAAAGGTGTCTGCCCTATCCACCAAATTACAGATATTACATTACCACATCTATGCATTCCTGGTCTCATCATTGTTTTGTTTAACCAATTACTGGTCGTATTGCGTACATATTCTGAATGTATTAACCTGTCTTTAATTGCCCTTTGTTTTTTAGGCTTCTTTTGTTTTTTTTTTTTAATTTTCTCTGGGAGACATATGGCATGCATAAAATGCTATTTCCCTTGATGATATGCGGGGATCTCTCTTCATTCAAGCACAATATGGCACTTTTCCCTTTGTTTGGATTTGAGGGATCCTATTACCTGAGTCTGTCCTGGTTAAAAATCCAAAATTAAAAATATAATTCAATGTATGTTGTATGAATGGGACGTTTGAATAGGGAACAAGTGTGGATGACATCTGGTGGCCACTAATGTGTATTGCATCATTGTGAACAAAATATAAAGGCACATTTGTCAACCCCACCCCCAGCTTTGAGGAAGTTCAGGATTGGCTGAACGAAACACGTCAGCACGATGTCACCCCCGGCTGCCAGGTGACGCTGACCACCCACGCCTTCACCCAATGACATGTGTAGCGTCTGAAGTTTGGTGCGTGAACGACGGTACGGACGCGGACGAACGACCGCACGGAGCCAGGGACGGCTTAGCACAGATGAACGACCGCACGGAGCCAAGGGCGGCTTAGTGGCATTCCATCTGGATGACCCATTCCCGGACGTTGAGGTGCAACATCACTGGCCTTGTTGAGAGACCCCATACCATCCACGATTGGTGAACTGATTGGTGAGCAGACAATTGCTGTTTCAGCATAGCTGATCCTACATGCATAGGGTGTCTCAGCCAGTTGTATGGTTGCCTAGCCAGTTGTAACTGTTAATGAGTGATGAACAGATGTGGTTGAAGCAGGGAGGACACTCCTACAACCAATGAGGATTCATAGAGACACTCATCAGCACCCATGATCTTTATCTGCATATTGGCACTTTACTTCACGCTACTGAAACTTTATCCATAAGAACCCCGGTAGGCTCTGATTCCTACATCTAGGAACATTATATCCTTATATCAGACTGCTATCCTATACAATTGATTATGTGAATTGCATCATAGGAGGGGCCCATTACATGATTGGTATATTGTATGAATGGTGATGTATGGCGTGTTGTGGTTGGTGACGTCACCTTAAACAGCCTTTGACAATGTTGTCATGTTTTAATCCAATTGCTTTACCGGTTGTCATATTTTCAAATATTGATCATAAATTAATAAATAGAGTTTTTTACGGCATTGAGGTTCCATTTACAGTTTCTTTTCTCTCCTTGGTTTGTACTCTATGCTATACTTTGCAGCTTCCTATGGGGGGAACTCCATACTATACTTTGCGGCATCCTATAGGGGACCTCTATACTATACTTTTGGCTTCCTATAGGGGAACTCTATACTATACTTTTGACTTCCTATAGGGAAATTCTATAGTATACTTTGTGGCTTCCTATAGCGGAACTCTATACTATACTTTGCGGCATACTATAACGGAAAGCTATACTGTACATTGCGGCTTCCTATAGGGGAACTATATACTATACTTAGTGGCATCCTATAGGGGAACTCTATACTATACTCATTGGCTTCCTATAGGGAAACTCTATAGTACACTTTGTGGCTTCCTATAGCGGAACTCTATACAATACTTTGCGACTTTCTATAGGTGAACTCTATACTATACTTTGTGGCTTCCTATAGGGGCACTCTATACTATATTATGTGGCTTCCTTTAGGGGAACTCTATACTATACTTTGTGGCTTCCTATAGGGGAACTCTATACTATACTTTGTGGCTTCCTATAGGGGAACTCTATACTATACTTTGTGGCTTCCTATAGGGGAACTCTATACTATACATTGCGGCTTCCTTTAGGGGAACTCTGAAGGCAGGAGGAGCCAGAAGTGCCAGGGGGTCCAGAAGAGTAGAATCAAGGCCTCTGTGTGTAAAAGCATTACACAGAGCAGGTAAGTATGACATTTTTGTTTAAAAAAAAGAAGTCCAACATTTACAATAACTTTAAGGGCACTGCGCAGGGAAGATCAGCATCTGAACCCAGAGAAGGTGGAGGCTGATAGACTGGAGGTAATAGAAGACATTACATAAAGTAAAAGTTTACAAATATTGTGCACTATATATAAAATGATTATATCCATGAAGAAAGTCTCAGCTTGCAGTACTACCTTAAAGAGGAAGTAAACCCTGATGTAAACTCTGATAGGTTTACTTCCTCTTAATCACCTGCAATGTAGAAGCATAATAGGCTAGTATGCATTGCATACTAGCCTATCATGTGCCACTTACCTACCATTGACGCCTGCGCTGTCCCCACAGAAGGAAGCATCCATCTTCGACCCTCCTATTTCCACAGCCGCGAACTCCGGTGCTGTAACTGGCTGGAGTCGCGTCACGTCACTCCCATGCATGTGCGCGGGAGCCGCCAATCGCGGCACGGTTTCAGTGAAGAAACGGCAAGGAGGCCATTTCTTCACTGCACATGTAACGAATGACATCAGCACATGCCAGTGTATAGGGTAGATCTCCTAAACCGTACAGGTTTAGGAAATATACAGGGAAGCTACAGGTAAGCCTGATTACAGGCTTACCTGTAGTTTAAAGTGGTTGTCAAGAGTTGACAACCACTTTAATATAAAAGTTTCCCCCTCTAACCTCCATATAGCTTCATGTCTGACTCCCAGGTAAAATCCCTGTATATCCTACTTCTGTGTATATTTATTATTATATATATGATATAAGATATATTTCTTTCAATATCTCACAGTATAAATGAATCCCTTATAGTAGTGATTATCTGCTGTTTTTGTACTATAAAGGACTATTTTTTTAATCCCATCATAACAGATGATTAATCATGCTGCTGCTACTAAATGTCCTATGCTGGCCATATATGGATTGATTTCTGGATGAGAATATTCACACAAATATTTTTAAGAAAATGATTTGTACATTCGATGAATGGACGAGTGTAGTTCGAAAACTCCACTTTCTTTTAACGTTCAGTTTTAAAATGAATGTAACTTCTGAGCAAAAACCACATACACTGTTTGAAAATTTGTTCGGTCTAGAAACATTTTCTGTTCTGCTCCTTTTGAATTTTCCGGTCACTGTGGGTGAAAATGAATGCAGATTTGATCCCACTAATGAAAATTGGATGAATGTTTTTTTTTTTTTGAATGGAAAATTAGTTTGTGTATGGCCAGCATAAGTCAGAGCGGGGGCAGGGAGCTTGTACCCACCTACCTGCCTATGACAAAGGGGTCTGTCATCCATCATATTATATTACACTCCTGTCTGAGAATCTGCAAAACTGCGTTTTAGGTCTTTTTTACATGTGAATAATGTTGATGTGTGATTGTGATATGTAGCAGATTCACCCTCTAATAATCCATCTATCTGTCTGTTATTCCCAGAGTGGATGAAATATCCAATTATATAGCTGGATATTTATATTTACCGCTGCCTATAGAGATTCAAGAATATTAACTCAATTATACACCAAACTTTTTTTGAGGTTTTTATCCAATTAGTTTGGATTAAGCAATGATTAAGCAAAACAATAATCGGCCAATGAATCAATTATGAAAATCATCATTAGTTGCAGCCCTACAGAGGAGCCATTTACTCGTTACCTTGAGGGGGGAATTGTAAGATCCTCAGAGACAAAGCTGCCTGATGTGGGCGGAGTCTTGGTGTAGGGGAACCAATCAGCTCATGTCTAGTAATAATCTTTTTATTTCTATTTTAGTAGATGGACGGGAGATGAGGAAAACCTCAGAGGATTTTCTCACTTTGTCTCCAGACTGTAAAGTAGAAGATGAGGACATCACACAGTATAGTCCAGGAGAAAACCCGGCCAACTCAAATGTCCACCCGGCACCACACAGTGTAGATGGACCATCGTATTCCTCTTATCCTGAGGAACCTCAGACTGTGTGCCGTCCCTCCAACAGATAAGAGGTTTTTCCTGCACTGAGTGCGGGAAGTGTTTCCATTATAAATCCAATCTTACAGTACATAAAAGATCTCACACAGGAGAGAAGCCGTATTCCTGTTCTGAGTGTGGGAAAGGTTTTTCAGTGAAGTCCAATCTTTACAAACATCAGAGATCTCACACGGGGAGAAGCCGTATTCCTGTCCTGAGTGCTGGAAATGTTTTTCTGTGAAGTCCAATCTTTACACATACCAGAGATCTCACACGGGGGTGAAGCAGTATTCCTGTCCTGAGTGCGGTAACTGTTTTTCACAGAAGGCCAGTCTTTACAGACATCAGAGATCTCACACAGGGGAGAAGTTGTATTCCTGTCCTGAGTGTGGGAAATGTTTTCCACACAAGTCCAATCTTTACACACATCAGAGATCTCACACAGGGGAGAAGCCATATTCCTGCCCTGAGTGTGGGAAATGTTTTTCAGTGAAGTCCAGTCTTTACATACATCAGAGATCTCACACAGGGCAGAAGCCATATTTCTGTCCTGAGTGTGGGAAATGTTTTCCACAGAAGTCCCATCTTTACAGACATCAGAGATGTCACACGGGGCAGAAGCCATATTCCTGTCCTGAGTGCTGGAAATGTTTTTCAGAGAAATCCAGTGTTTATTCACATCAGAGATCTCACACGGGGGTGAAGCCGTATTCCTGTCCTGAGTGCGGGAAATGTTTTTCACAGAAGTCCACTCTTTATACACATCAGAGATCTCACACGGGGGAGAAGCCGTATTCCTGTCCTGAGTGTGGGAAATGTTTCTCACTGAAACACAATCTTTCTAGACATCAGAGATCTCACACAGTGGAGAAGCTACTTTCCTGTCCTGAGTGAGGGAATTGTTCATCACTAAAGTCCTGTCTTCCTGTACATCAGGGATGTATTAGTGCCTTGAGTGTGGGAAATGTCTTCTATATGAATGTTGCTGGACATCACAGCTCTCATGGGGGGAAGAAGCACACCCTGATATACACCTCAGATATACTCCATGGCTGATCTTCATCATGTAAGAAACAGTTCCAGGGGTGTGGACATTTTGTGAAAAAGCGACTTGTCCGAGGGACTAAATCGGGGTCCCAATCTCCTTGTTCCTCATCTACCAGAGAGTTTAGCAGCGGTGTGGGAGTTCATTGAAAACTACAAGCCGACATCGGCAAAGGACAGAACTCTGTGAATGAATGGCACGGCCGCGCTCTTTTCATAAAGTGACAGCCGGTACGGGGAACTTCTCCCGCACTGCTGTCACACAGAGGGCTTGGATTGCTGAGCCGCTGCAGGAACATGTAACATTTTCCCGAAGGTGAACATTTCCTTTAACCCTTTCACTGCCAGAGACGTTTTTGCCCCACATGTTTAACCCCTTCAATACTGGAAACTTTCCCCCCCTTCCTGCCCAGGACAATTTTCAGCTGTTAGCGCTCTCACACTTTGAATGACAATTGTGCGGTGATGTAACACTTTACCCATATGACCGTTTTATCTTTATTCCCACAAATAGAACTTTTGGTGGAATTTGATCACCTCTGGGGTTTTTGTTTTTTGTGTTACAAATAAAAAAAGACAAAGTTTAGAAAAAAAAAGTTTATCTTTGTTTCTGTTATTAAGTTTTGTAAATAAGTAAGTTTTCTCCTTTACTGATGGGCACTGATGAGGAGGCACTGATTGGCATCCCTGGTGGGGCACAGGTGGTCATCGCTGATGGGCCTGTACTGATAAACAATGCTGAATATCAGTGCAAATCCCCCCGTTAGGAGATCTGCTGATTGGTTCTCCTCGCGCCATATCCGCGTGAATAAAGGAAAGCTGATAACCGACACTTCCTGGTTATGATGTGATTAGCTTTGATTGGACACAATTGACCACATGGTAAAGATCCTACGTCATAGGCTCTTTACCGAGATGCTATGTGTCAGAGCGACTCACCACACCACCAATGGCCGTGGGCCCGAGCGGCTTATTCTTCTGAAATGTAATATGACATCCAGTCAGGATAATGGAACACCCACCTGGCCGTCATTCTGCTATAGGCCGGACGGGAAGTAGTTAATAAATCATTTTATGCCTGAAGATTATATAAAATCCCCAAAACATTATATATTTTCTGAAAACAGACACCTTAGAGAATAGGGATGAGGTTCGTGTTCGGATCGAACGTATGTTCGATCCAAACTTTGCTGGTTAGCATTTTCCTGAACATTATGGGGCGTTCGCGGCAACTTTGCGCACCCCATAATGTTTTAAAATGTCGGCGGAATGCCACCCACTGGTTGGCCAAAGCATGCACATGACTTGCATGCTTTGGCCAATCAGCGGGCGGCCTGCTGTGAGAGCTTTGATTGGCTAAAAGCATCCTGCCTTTAGCCAATCACTGCACAGCAGTCTCAATCCACGCCCCACACTATATAAAGCCACTTGTACAGCGGCTCTATGATAGCGTGTCGGCGGCGGTGTTAGAGAGATAGTGTAGGTTCCTGAATACAGGCAGTTTAGATAGATAGTTTTTTAAAATATGTTAAAAAAAAAACAGAAAATAGATAGCTAACTAGATAGATAGTTAGAAATCTGTCAGTTAGTGCAGACAGGTTAGTGTAGGGAAAAAAAAATATATATAGATCGATATACGCACAGTGTACTATATATCAGTGTACACTGTACATAAGGTATATAGTACACTTGACTTGGTGTATTAAAACATATACAGCCTGATATATATATATATATATATATATATATATATACACACCGCGTATTGAGTGTCCACTGTATATCTGTCCATACGGTACATAGTACACTTGACATGGTGTATTAAAATAAATACAGTTTTTAACCCCCAGAGGCCTTTTTTATATTTGTTGTTTACAAGTTAAAATCATTTTTTTTTTTTTATAGAAAATTACTTGGAACCCCTAAACATTATATTTTTTTTCAAACACCCTAGAGAATAAAATGGCAATCATTGCAATACTTTTTGTCACACAGTATTTATGCAGCGGTCTTTCAAGCGCTTTTTTTTTGGAAAAAAAAAATCACCTTTTTGAGTTAAAAAATAAGACAACAGTAAAGTTAGCCCAATTTTTTGTATAATGTGAAAGAGGATGTTGCGACGAGTAAATAGACACCATACATGACACGGTTGAAAATTGCGCACACTCGCTGAATGGTGACAAACTCCGGGAATTAAAAATCTCCATAGGCGACGCTTTAAAATTTTTTAATGGTTACCAGGTTAGAGGTGCAGAGGAGGTCTTTTGCTAGAATTACTGCTCACACTCTGGCGATCGCAGCGATACCTCACATGTGTGATTTGAACACAGTTTTCATATGCAGGCGTGACTTACGTATGCGTTTTCTTTGCTGCACAAGGTCGCGGGGACGGTGGCGCTTTAAATTTTTTTTTATTATTATATTTTTCATCTTAACACTGTTCCTTTAAAAAAAAAAAATCGGATCACTTTTATTGCTATCACAAGGAATATAAACATCCCTTGTGATAGTAATATATGGTGACAGGTACTCTTTATGGAGGGATGGGGGGTCTAAAAGACCCCCCATCCCTCCTTTAAACTTCACAGTATTCAGATCACCAAAAACAGTGATTCTGAATACTGTCATTTTTTTAAACCAGCGCCTTTAGCCACCGAGTAAACCAGAAGTGACGTAATGTTGCTTCTGGAAATGTACGAAGGAGTCCCGATTGGAGCTTATTCCGGCTTCCACAGGGACTCCACACATCGGCCAGGAGCGTTGGATCGGAGCTCCGGTCTCCTGGTGGGACGGGAGACTGGAGAAGAGCGGCGGATGGTGGCGGGAGGATGTCCCCTCCCGCTGCCTGGGATAACGACCGAGCAACTCCCGAGATGGATCGGTTGTTATCAACAGATAGCTGGCCGCATGCTCTAAAAAAACGGTACCAGGGTATAGCTTGTAGCTGCAGACTATACCCCTATACTTCCACTTAGAGCAGCCACCGTTTATAAACAGTGATTCATGTTAATTGGTTCCACTAATTTACAACAGCAGGGCCCATTCCTGCACCCAACAAAAGTAACTGCAAGGGGTTACAGTGTTCTGGCACCGACAACACCCAAGGCCCAATTTTTCACCACCTGTTGGGCTGGGGCATGCCATCACAATTTTTAACCACTGAACGCAAATCGTTGTTTATGAATGGTGGCAGCTTTATAAAAGAACTGTCATCGTGAAGATCGCCCATTCGGGGAGACGCTGCAGGGGCCGGACCGCAGCAGCGGAGAGCGCAGTGGCGGGGCAAGCAGAAATAAGATGAAGATTGAAGAGGAAGACAGGAAGCAAGAAAACTAAAAGAAGAAGAAGACCAGAAGAAAGAGCGGGCCAGGAGAAGATGGAGGAAGAAAGAAGAAAAGAGCTATAATACAAAATAAAGGACTTGTCAAAAACTGCCTAATGTTTTTTTTTTTTTTACACTACACTCCCTTTTTGGTGAACAGGTAGGGGTACAATGTACCCCAAACCTGTACACATGGGGGGGGGGTCAGGATCTGGGGGCCCCCTTATTAAAGGGGGCTTCCAGATTCCAATAAGCCTCCCCGCCCGCAGACCTCCACAAGCACCGGCCAGGCTTGTGGGGAAAAGGCATGGGGACAAGGTGCTCTGAGGTGGGGGCAGAGCCCCCCTCCCCCAAAACACTCATATTCCCCATGTTGAGGGCATGTAGCCTGGTACGGTTCAGGAGGGGGCAGTGGAGGCTCGTCCATAAGGGCTGTAGGGGCGGAGCCCCACCAAAAAAATAAGTAAGAAATAAAAATAAAAATGAACTATAATTATTAACCAACAGCAGCACAGCTAGAGAGAAACTCCAAAGAAAAAAAATCTTTGGAATTTCTCTCTAGCTGTGCTTCTGTTGCTAATTGCTGGAATAGACAGATTAGATAATAAAGAGAAGTGTAATCTACCTAGCAACAGGGCAAACGTCCCAAATCTCATTAAAAAACCCTATCTAGAACACAGTAAAATGAATTCTCCACCCTCATTAGCTGCTTTCCAACATTCCATTCTGAGAATTAGAGCTTTTTAGGACGTCTAAATCTGCAGACCTTAAACTGCCTAGTCCGTTTGGTCTCTGCCTGGGGGGGGGAGCCAAGATCTTCTCTACTTGCAGTTACACATTCTAGCCTGCTGTCTAGCCAGGCCCCCCCCCCCTCCACAAGTCGCACTCCGACACTTAGTCTCTACCTCCAGCAGTGTTTCCACTCTCCACCAGGGACCCTTCCCCCACTCACCATCCTGTACAGAGCAGAGGGAGAGGACCTCAGGAATCCAGGGATCCAAGCACAGCAATGTCTGCAAGGTAAGATCTCTGAGCATAAATGACAGGGAGCTCCCAGCAATACACAGGCAGTGATTAGTCTGCATCCATAGATTACACATAAGGCTGACACAGGTCCCTGCAGCTCAGCAGTAGGATAAGAACTCTGAGCCAGCATGTAAGTCACAGGGAGTTCTCAGGTTTACACAGGCAGTAATTGATCTGCAATTAGTCTGCTGACATTGGGGGACCACAGAGCTCAGCAGCACCGCACACCCTCAGCTCTTCATACTTTACTGTTTAACAGACAGCTTCAACCAAAACAGCAACAACTCCACTCCTGGTGACTTCTTCATCCCTGCATTCAGTGCATTGTAAGCAATGATTCATGACTTCCAATGCAGGGAACAACAAGTCACCAGGAGTGCAGTTGCTGTGTTGGTTGAAGCTGCCTGTGCTCAGCCTCTGTGTATCTCAGCATCAAACATCAGAACAAGAGGAATGTATAGTCATGACAGTTTCTCTACAATAACTGCTTTCCAATGAATGCCATCTTAAAGCACCTGATTTTATAATTACATTTTGAACTTTTTTTTAACAGATAATGAAGATTTATGTTAGTGAAGCTGCTCAGTTCCAAAAACCAGGGACATTTCTATGGCTCACGTTGTGTCAGGGGTTAGTGGAGGATTTCCAGCGTTCCTATTATAAAATTAGGAATTAGGATGGAGCTTGATGGGATATGAAACCCCACATAATGCCAGTCTGTGCTGGGTTCCTGTGCAGACCTCACAGCTCATGTAATTCTTTACCGTTGGGATTTAATGGATGAATGAGCCAGCAATATTTTATTGAGAATTAAGACTGACAGCTGAGTTATACTGTACATTGTGTACAGAGTGGGTGGAGCCTATAAGGGGTGTGGCTTCTAAGAAGTGGGATGGGGCAAAAAGGAAGGGTGGGGTCTGGCGCCCCACCATCTTAAAACTTCACCAGCTGCCACTGTTCGCTTGTCCCCCCCATCCTAACCGGCCAGGGCTGCATACTCGGATAAGGGTCTGGTTTGGATTTTAGGGGGACCCCCACGTCAAATGTTTTTTAACCACTTCAGCCCCGGAAGGATTTCACACTTTAGGACCAGAGCACTTTTTGCGATTCAGCACTGCGTCCCTTTAACTGACAATTGCGCCGTCGTGCGACGTTGTACCCAAATGAAATTTGCTTCCTTTTTTTCCCCACAAATAGAACTTTCTTTTGGTGGCATTTGATCACCTCTGCATCATTTCTGATTGCCGCTATAAACAAAAGAAGAAAGACAATTTTGCAAAAAAAAACAAATTTCTTACTTTTTGCTAAAATACAAATCCAAAAAAAATATAAAAAAAAATTTTCCATCGGTTTTTCTTCCTCATATTTTTGGTAAAAAAAAAAATCGCAATTGGCGTTTATTGATTGGTTTGCGCAAAAGTGGCCGCGTTTACGGATGATGAGAATTAATTTCTGGGGGTTTTTTTTTTTTTAATTTTTACTAGAAATGGCAGCGATCTGCATTTTTTAGCGGTACTGCGATATTGCAGCGGATATGTCGGACCATTTTTACACTTTTTTATGACCATTGGCATTTATACAGCGATCAGTGCTATAAAAATGCACTGATTACTGTGTAAATGCCATTGGCAGTGAAGGGGTTAACCTGCACGGGGCGCTCTAAGGGTTAACTGTGTTCCCTGGGCGTGTTCTAACTGTGTGTGGGCTGCCCTGGCTGGGGAAAGGGGATGATCACAGCTTCCATATACAGGAAGCCTGTGGCCATCGCCCTTCCCCCTCTAACCGAACGGAGATCCGTGTTTACATACACGGACCTCCGTTCGTTCTCTGCGGGGGGCATCACGGGTAGCCGACGGCAATCGAGTCCGTCCTACCCGCTCCCCAACCCCCCGAACACAGTGAGTGCGCGAGCGTGCCTCCGGCGGCGTGCGCGCACTCACAGTGAGTGATATCGCAGCCGCCGTCAGATGACGGCGGTTTGCAAAACCGAGCAACTTTGCCACCGTCAGATGCCGGTCGGTGGTCGGCAAGTGGTTAAATTTGGCACGGGGTTCCCCTTAATATCAAAACCAGACCCAAAGAGCCTGGTTTGGACTGGGGTGGGGGGGTGACCGCAGGCACTTTTTTCCAGTGATTTTTTTGTATATTGCCGGGAACCGGCAATACATTACAGCCGCGATTTTAAATGACAATTTTTCCTATGGAAATGTAATTTTGCTCTGGCTATGTTCTACACCTCACAGAGATGCTCCCTTTTACACACAGACAAAGGGGACCCCCCAGGCACAATATTTGAAGGAATATTTCTTTTTTTTTTTCACTTTAAGTATTATTAAAATCACTGCTCCTGAAAAAACGATCGATTTAAAAACTTTTTTTTTTATTGATGTCCCCTAGGGCAGGACCCTTTTTGGGGCAATAACATTGCATATACGCCTTTAAAATGAGCACTTTTGATTTTTCATGTTCGCGTCCCATAGACTTTAATGGTGTTCGGATGTTCGCCCTGAACTTTTTGTTTGTTCGCATGTTCTGGTGCGAACCGAACCGGGGGGTGTTCGGCTCATCCCTACTGAGGAACCTCAGACTTTGAGGGACGGTGCTGTCCTTCCAACAGATAAGAGGTTTTCCTGTACTGAGTGCGGGAAGTGTTTCCGTGACACTTTGGGCCCAATTTGGACATTTTCACTTAGGGGTGTACTCACTTTTGATGCCTGTGGTTTGGACATTAACCACCTCCTATCCGCGCTATAGCCGAATGACGGCTACAGCGCGGCTCTAAAATGCCGGGAGGACGTCAATAGGCGTCCTCCCATTCGGCTCGTGCTGGGCGCTCCCGCGGGCGCGAGCGGCGCGTGCACGTGCCGCCGCACGCTGCGGGAGCGTGCCCGCGGGTCGGGCGGACCCGATGTCCGCCGGAGACCCGTGATCTCCTTACAGTGAGGAGGAACGGGGAACCGCCAATGTAAATACGGCGGTTCCCCGTTCTGTGAGGGGGCATACCAGATCTACTGATCCCTGTCACTGGGATCAGTTAGATCTGTCATGCCCCTGTCAACCCCGCCCCCCCCACAGTTAGAACACACCCAGGGAACATAGTTAACCCCTTCACTCCCCCCTGCAGGTTAACCCCTTCACTGCCAATGACATTTACACAGTAATCAGTGGATATTTACATTTCTGATCGCTGTATAAATGTCATTGGTCCCAAAAAAGTGTCAAAAACATCCGACATGTCCGCCCCGATATCGTAGTACCGATAAAAATCGCAGATCGCCGCCATTACCAGTAAAAAAAAAAATAATAATAAAAACGGCATAAATCAATGTCCATAGTTTGTAGGCGCTATAACTTTTGCGCAACCCAATCAATAAACGCCGATTGCTATTTTTTTTAACCAAAAATATGTACAAGAATATATATCACCCAAAACTGATGAATAAATTCGTTTTTTTATTTTTTATTTTTGGATTTGTATTTTAGCAAAAAGTAAAAAATATTGTTTTTTTTTCAAAATTGTTGCTCTTTTTTTGTTTATAGCGGCGATCAGAAATGACGCAGAGTCGATCAAATACCACCAAAAGAAAGCTCTATTTGTGGGGAAAAAAGGACGCCAATTTTGTTTGCGTACAACGTCGCACGACCGCGCAATTGTCATTCAAAGAGCGACATCGTTGAAAACTGAAAATTGGTCCGGGCCCGTGCCCAGTAAGAAAGTGGTTAATGGTTGTGTGTTGAGTTGTTTTTAGGGGACAGCAAATTTACACTGTTATACAAGCTGTACACTCACTACTTTACATTGTAGCAAAGTGTCATTTCTTCAGTGTTGTCACATGAAAAGATAGAATAAAATATTTACAAAAATGTGAGGGGTGTACTCACTTTTGTGTGATACTGTACACCTCAGATGTACTCCATGGCTGATCTCCATCATGTAAGAAACAGTTCCAGGGGTGTGGACATTTTTTCGAAAAAACGACTTGTCCAAGGGACTAAATCGGGGTCCCAAACTCCTTGTTCCTCATCTACCAGAGAGCTCAGCATTGGTGTGGGAGTTCATTGAAAACTACAAGCCGACATCGGCAAAGGACAGAACTCTATGAATGAATGGCACGGCCGCGCTCTTTTCATAAAGTGACAGCCGGTACTGGGAACTTCTCCCCGCACTGCTGTCACACAGAGGGCTCGGATCGCTGAGCCCCTGCAGGAACATGTAACGAAGGTGAACATTTCTTTTAACCCTTTCACTGCCAGAGACGGGTTTTCCCCCACATGTTTAACCCCTTCAATACAGGACACTTTCACCCCCTTCCTGCCCAGGACAATTTTCAGCCTCCAGCGCTCCCACACTTTGAATGACAATTGTGCGGTGATGTAACACTGTACCCATATGACAGTTTTATCTTTATTCCCACAAATAGAGATTTCTTTTGGTGGCATTTGATCACCTCTGGGGGTTATATTTTTTGTGCTACAAATAAAAAAAGACAGTTTTGAAAAAAAAAGTTGTTTCTGTTATAAAATGTAAATAAGTAAGTTTTGGACTTCACTGATGGGCACTGATGAGGAGGAACTGAAAAGCATCCTGATGGACACTGATTGGTATCCCTGATTGGCATACCTAGTGGGCACTGATTGGCGGCACTGGTGGTCATCACTGGCGATCATCCCTAATGAACCTGAACTTATACTCAATACTGAATATCAGTGCAGATCCCCCCCTGTCAGGAGATTTGCGGATTGGCTCTCCTCTCCTTGCGCCTTGTCAGCATGGATAAAGGAAAGCCGATAACTGGCACTTCCTGGTTACGATGTGATTAGCTTTGATTGGACACAGCTAATCACATGGTAAAGAGCCTACATCATAGCCTCTTTACCTAGATTGGAGATGGGGTGTCAGAGCGACTCACCATACCACCGATCGCCACGCGTCCGAGCAGCTTATTCTTCTGGAACGCCATATGACCTCCAGTCAGGATAATGGAAATCCCGCCTGGCCGTCATTCTGCTATAGGCGGGGTGGGAAGGAGTTAAAAAAATCATTTTAGGCCTGAAGATTATATAAAATCCCCAAAATATGATATATTTTCTGAAAGTAGACACCCTGGAGAATAAAATAGTGGTAGTTCCAATTTTTTATGTCACACGATATTACCGCAAAAGTCTAGGAAATGCAAAATTTCAGTATCACACTAAAGTTCATTTTAGGGGACACAAAAACACAATAAATTACCCAATTCTTTGGTAAAATATAAAAGCTGAAGTTGCACCGAGTAAATAGATACCCAACATGTCAAACCTTAAATTTGTGTGCGCCTGTGAAATGGTGACAGACTTCAGTACCCTATACTTTCTATAGGCGATGCTTTAAAAGCCCCCTATAGGTCATCAGTATAGTGTTACGGAGGAGGTCTGGTGATAGAATTATTGCTCTCATTCTGGCCTGCGTGGTGATATGTAACATGTGTATCGCAATCAACGTTTTCAGGCGTAGGCGCCGCAATGTGTGAGTTTATGTTTGTACATGCGTATATGTGGGGGCGGGGCCTCCGATTTTTTTTTGGGAGGGAAGGAGGGGTTATGTGCCTGGGTTTAAATTTAATTTTATACAATTAAAAAAATATATTTTTTTTTCATCACATAGAGCAGCCTTTTTCAACCAGGGTGCTTGAGGTTTCTTGAGGGGTGCCTTAGCAAAATGCCCAACAATTGCCCCAAAATTGTATACAAGCCGGAGGGTGGATGAAGCCTTTTAGTTACACAAAGCCTCAGGTTTTCATTGTACACCATTACAACCTTCTAGCTGCCAACCTCCTAACGACCAATGACATCATGAGCTGATAAGGAGGATGTCAGTTGCCTGAATATCATCCTTGTGTGACCCCCCCGCCCCTCTCCATCAGCTTTGGGGTCTCATTAGCTGAGTGATGGAGAAAAACTGAGGGAGAAGAGAAACATTGGAATACTAGTCAGTACCAGTGTGCAAAAACGGAAAATTGTATCAAATACTTACCGTAATTTTCCTTTCCTGACGCCAAACCATGGCAGCATACTAGTGATAGAGCTCCGCCTCTTGACCACTCCCTCAGGACCAGTGAATAGCATAAAAAAAAGGCATAGTTAGCCGCCCCCCCCCCCATTCTTTGTAACAAGCTACATACTGAAACGCACAGGGTGGGCCCGTATGCTGCCATGGTTTGGCGTCAGGAAAGGAAAATTATGGTAAGTATTTGATACAATTTTCCGTTTTCCTGACGCCAACATGGCAGCATACTAGTGATAAATAACTAGCTGACAGGGTGGGTTCTACTTGCCAAACCAATATTCTAATTAGGATGGGACAATGGACTGAATAATCCTTCCTACAAAGTCCTCTGATGACAAGGCACCTAAGTTTGAGTAGGTATGCTGGGATGACCATGATACTTCTACAGATGGATACTATAGATGCTCCCAAATGGGCTGCCTATGAGACTGCAACCACTCTTTTAGAGTGCACCGCCGCTGACGGAGGCTCACGCCCCCTCACCCTATATGCACCACCAAGCCTGCTAGAGTTCAGGCAGTAACCTCTTTTCCTTGATGATCCCCAGCTGGTATGACAAAAGGCTTATTAGATGATCTGAAAAGACCAATTGTGGACAGCTGCTTCTTTTTGAAAATGTCCAGCTTGTGTGACTTTCCTGTGTGATGTTCTGGAAATTTAGGCAATTCCCAGATGTCTGTTAAATAGAGGGCTATTGCTACCTTTGATACAAGATGACCTACAAGACAGCCCTCTACTCTTTTTGTAAAGAAAACTTTTTCTCTTTTTTTTTTTTTTTTTTAAGCTCCAAGAGCTTGAATCTCAGACAAACGTCTTCTTAAAGTCTTTGAAATAGATACTGTCTTGTAGGTAATGGCCCAAACCAAATACTGCTTTGTTGGAGCAAACGGTTGAACGGACAAGAGATCCAGCAACACCAATCGATCCCACTGGGAAATACTCCTTTCCGTTTGTGACTGAATCCTTATGACTGCCTTCAAAAGTTGTGCAGACTGAAGGATTCTTGGCCCATTAAAATTTGTTATTGCCAATATAGCTGACACTTGCCAGCTCAGTGAGGATAGGCTAAGGCTCATGTCCAACCCGGCCTAGAGGAAGTATAGAACAGCTGGGGCAGTAGGATCAATGTCTCACCCTACCGAGATAACGCAAACTTGCTCCAGATTTAGGCATAGATGTTGTAAGTAGAGTGCCTTCTAGCACTCAACAAAGTAGAGATTACTCTGGAGCAACCGGAGTTCCCCCCACCTCCCCTATTAGCACCCCGTTTGCAGTCCCAGTCTGCATATGTGTATAGGGGAAATGTCTTCTGTATTCTGAAGTGAATGGCCAAGGAAACCTGAGGGCTTCATGGCCAATATGGAGGATTGGCTATGACAACCATGTTCTCCATTGACAGACTCTAGAGGAATCTCATTACAAGAGATGTTGGGGGGAAAATATATAATTTAGATTGCAGCCCCAAGGAGAGACCAGAGCGTATGCCCCCTGCGCCTTGGGGTGTGGAAACAAGGCCAGACATACCCAACATTTGTGCAGAGGTCTGTCTGTGGTAGGCCCCACCTATGGACCAGCTCAGAGAAGACTTGGGATGTAGCCCCACTCATTGTGCTCTGGGAAGCTTGCATGATAGTCGGTCTGCCTATGTGTTCAAAAGTCTGCTGGGAGGTAAACTGCTTCCTGAATTTGCTAGTGATCTTCCGACCCAGACGTTATGGGTTTCACCTCTCCCAATAGCATACTGCTGATAGGGAGAGTTCCTCCCTGGAGCTGAATATATGCAACTGCTGCCCTGTTGCTCAACTGCAAGGAGACTGGTCTTCCCTTGATTCTGTGTAGCAAGGCCAAAGTGCTAAAAAGGCTGTTTGAACTTCCAGCGCATTCGGGACTACCCTCCTTGGCTGGAAATGTCCATTTGCCTTGACCGACAGTCCCTCACAGTGTGCCTCCCAGGCTGTCTTGCCAACATGATTCATAACAATGACCCAGTGTAATGGTTCAAAAGGGCCGTGACTTCCTCAGGTTCTTTCCATCACCACGGACCACTACTCATACTGAGTGACACTGTTCTCAGCTGTGCTCAATCCTGTTTCCTCCCCTGCGCTAAGAATCCTAGTTGAAACTTGCGCAGGCGCCCATGGAATCATCGGTATGCATGAAGACATTGAGCCCAGAAGACTGAGGCACCGAGAAGCCATCAAACACTGCTTTCTCTGATGTAAGCAAAACAGAGGAACTAGCAGAGCACCCCCAACTACACTAACTGTTGGGTTGGAGAAAGTCAGCTTCTCTTTCCCCTATTTTTTTTTTAAATTGATAACCCAGCCATATCTCTGCAGGGTATGTATGAGGACCTCTTGGTGCGACAGCAATTGTTCCAGTCCCCTGGATAGTCGAAGAATGACATCCAGGTAGTGACAAACCCAGAGACCCTGTTCTCTGAATGGAGCTGACATGACACTGAGACCCTTGCCAACATTCTCAGAGATATTTATTATTTATAGGCCACAAGGTAGGCTGTTAAAGTGGAGATGTGTCTAATCGATCACCAAACTTACTCATTTTGGAAAGAAAAGGAAATTTGGGATGTGAGGATAGGCATCCTGACAATCCAGCAGTAGCATTCAGCCGACTGCTTGGGCTGTTTTAATGGACTCCATCTTAAAGACCTCTTTCGATCTACAACTGGACACTAGCCTCCATCCCCTGTGAACTACAAACATGGTTGGGTAGAAAACCTGCAATCTTTCCTGTGAATAGGACCGGGACAATGACTCCCTGAGTCTAAAGTGTCTGTAAGTATTGTATCAGCCCACCCTCTTTTGCGGTGGATTTGGCAGAGAAATGGTCGGGAGGAGGAGCAGTGAGGAATCCCTGAAGTGACCATGAGTGCCTAATACCTTCCTCCAAGGATCTGTACAACATGCTGTTCAGAAACCCATAAAGCGTGCCCTCTGGCTCCTACCTCAAGAGTCTGGGCATTCACTCGTCAAAAGGGCTTAGTGGGCACTTGTGGTATACCCAAGGATTTTCACTTATGGGCCTTGTGAAAGGTTGCCAGAGTTCCCTTACATCCTCTACCTGGGACCCTGGCCTAACAGCTGGCCTTAGGCTCCCTGGACCAAGAGAAGCAAAACCTGCCGGGAGAAACATTTTATTTTCCTTTTGCTTCCAGTCTTATGGGAGCAGATCGGACTTACCTCCTGTCACTTATGATATGGCTGTCTCCAGTTTTCTACCAAACAGAGATCTTCTGCCATAAAGTGACTCACACCATCTTGTTTTTAGGAAGCAAGACAACGCCCAGGGTCTCAACCATAGGGCCACCCTAGCCGTGACCGAGTATAGCATCGCTATGGTAAGGCACCTGGTTGAAATTATTGCTGCAATAAAGTTCACAGACACATTCATTTTGGCTAGGGTTCGAATGATATCAGCGTTATGGATTTCCTCTCCAACGGCTGTCTCTATCTCCTGGACCCAAAAAGCACTAATCACCCAGCCCATGTAATGGCCTGCATGACCATCTGGGTCCACTGTTCCACGAAGGAAAACAAAACTGAAACCAAGCAGCTCCGGGTCTTCCTCTGATGAAGAGGAGCTATTTTCTGCAGGCTGCCCACTCACCAGGGTAGCCCAAGCCTCAGTCCACAGACACTTACATAATGGCAGATTTAATTACTTAAGAGGAAACACTGCAGGGCCCCATTAAGACCCACAAAAGGGGCACTCAGGCTTTTTAGCGCAATTTAGTGGCCAGAGCACTGGGTCTTCGCACTGGGAGTCCAAAATAGCATCTTACATCATAATTAATAAAGATATCTGGTGTTACTTGTTAACTGCAAACTCCTCTGGGCGGTCTTTACTCACCAGCCTATTGGCTACAGGCGGTGACTGACTCATGGCTTTAGGACAGATAGGACGGCCAGCTGAAATGAGGATAGCCAGAAAGGAAAATAGCACTACAGAGAGAAGGACTTTTGACATTAAAAAGAGGAGAAAAAAATATATGCCTCCATAACAAACAGAAAATAAAAGGGTTTTTTTTTTTTTTGTTACCAAAATAAATAAATACATACACATATATACATGTATATATACACATACACACATATATATATATATATATACATATACATACACACACCTCTCTCTTTTTTTTTTTAGTAAAAGAAACAAATTAATGCAGTATACATACATATATATATATATATATATATATATATATACACATATACGTTTTTTTTTCTCTTTGGTGTACTACCTGCTAAAAATCAGCAGGGGGAGCTCCCCCAGGACTGCATCCTTCATTGCTAGCAATAGTGGGCTCTTGCCCATAAGCAAGATGGCCAGCGCAGCCCAATGATGTCATCAAAACGCCCCAGGCAGCATGGTCTAGCCACATGGGCAAACAGAACACAAACAAACATGGAGACATGGGAAGCACTCAAAAGAGAAACAGAGCAAGGTAAGGGAGAACACATATGAGACAGCACAGAATAAAAGAGATAGGCAGCCCTGTATGGTGCAAGGAACCAAAAAAGGAAAATTCATGAAATAGCTGGCCCTCCCAAGCCTCAGCCCACAGACACTTACATAATGGCAGATTTTGTTCCTAAAGAGGAAACACTGCAGGGCCCCATCAAGACCCAGAAGAAGGGGCACCCAGGCTTTTTAGCGCATTTAGCGGCCCGAGCACTGGGTCTCCAAAACTGGGAGAGCCTGAACCCAGACAGTTACTGCACAGAGGCAGAGGTAGGGACATAGAACTGCTTACTCTTCACTGGTGCGTGGAGATATGAGGACAAAAAGAAGAATGGGGGGCGGCTAACCATGCCTTTTTTTTATGCTATTCACTGGTCCTGAGGGAGTGGTCAAGAGGCGGAGCTCTATCACTAGTATGCTGCCATGTTGGCATCAGTAAAGTCTATTTGCTTTGGAAGAATAAATCACTTATAACGTTGGGTGTCCTACGTGTGTGGAATAGTTTTTACAGTTTAGATTGGGGCACCTCAAGACTGTCCATCATTTTGGAGGGTGCCCTGAGATTGTCCATAATTTTGGAGGGTGCCTTGACTGAAAAAAGGTTGAGAAACACTGACGTAGAAGACAAAAAGTCCCCTATGTGATGATTTTTTGGTGACAGGTTCTCTTTAATGAGACATCCAGGGTCTAAAAGACCCCCAATGTATCCCCTGTGCTCCACTGAATGTAATGTAATACAAATCACACTGCATTATATTCTTTCCTGGCCTTGATAGTGGAGAAACTGTCAACGGGGACCCGGAAGTGATGTCATACATGTCACTTCCAGGCAGTGTTGCCAACCTCCCGCAGCATTTTTTACTGGCAAAACATGGAAAATTTTTACTGGCAACCTTAAAAATAATAGAACTCCTATTAAAAACTAAGACAATTGATATTTAAACACAACATGGAAACACTGACAATATCCATATCAAGTAATTTGCCTGGTTTACACTTAAAAAAATCAGCACAGCACGACAAATTATCAGCCCCTGATATTTCCAGACAGTTGTAAAAATCACAGATTTTTACAAACGGTCAGTAAATTTACTGGCGGTTGGCAACCCTGCTTCCAGCTCAGGAACAAGAAGGGGAGAAGTGCGGAAGTGTGTCCTCCCTCCCCTCTACCCATCATCACCCGCTATGCTGGTCCTGGGTCCACAGATAGGCAGAGGAGCCCGGGATACATAGCGGGTATGTGTCGGGGGGGCACTTTACCAGGGGGGGTGGAAACATTCGCTCAGCCACCCGAATGCTTCCATACGACAAGTAAACCTGCTCCTTGCTTGCCCACAGCAGGGCTAAATGTTATAAAACCTCGCTGTCCGGCCTTCAGAACTGCATGTCCCGGGTGTCAGGAGATAGGAATTGTTCATCCCTGAGTTCATAAGAAGATCAGAGATCACCAAAGACATGGATGAAGTGTTGAGCAAGAGAAATTTCCCTCAAATAAATTGGGATTTTCAGGGCACAGATAATGAATTCAGGTTGAATATATAAAAATATTTTTTATTACAATATTTCAGAGTTCGGGGGAACAATGGGGGGTCTTTATTATCCCTGGAGATGTTTTCTGTTTTTGTTTTTGTTCTTTTGTATCGCTCGCCTTTGTCTTTTTTGAGTTTTCTGTTTGGGAACTCGCCAATGTACATTGAAATCTTTCACAAAATTCCAATTCATGCAAATGCCTATGGACACCTTTGTGTGTCTAATGGGCATTGGATAATGAAATAACCTGTATGGATGTTAATATGCTATTATAGTATTATATAAATTGCTTTATGCTTTGTTTGATTTCTAATGCGTGCTGCACTCTCCTCCCGTGGCGTGGCCACTGTAACATGCTGGCGGGCCGGTGGTCATTTAGTGCTCCCACCCGACGCACAAAGGCCCACTCCCGGACTGGGGGGATTTCTTTTCCCGATCTGGGGTGGGCGGCATTCGCTGGGTCGGGACGAATGGGCAATTCTTGCCCTGACCTCTCTGACCACTTTGATGCGTCGGTGGGGGGGACGTGCGGGACCGGCCTCCCTTCTCTCTTCCCCCCCCCCTCGGCCCCCTCCCGCCCTTCTTGCAGGTGGGGGGGTTTGGGTGGTGGTTTGGGGGTGGGTCGGCCGCGCACGCCTCCCTCGCGGACTCCTTGGGACCTCTTGGTGGTGCCCTGCTTCGGTAGCGGTGTGGATGCCTCTCGGCTGGATGGGACAACCCTTTTCTCCCTTTTCTCTTTCCAAATTTCTATCTCTTTTGTGCTCTTGCCCCTATATTAGGGGAGTATAGATATATAGATTATGGCCACAAGATGGCGCACCTATATATACATATACATCCTGGGCTTTTGGGAAACCTTTTGGGTCTTTGGCGTCGATCTCTGACGCCATTTCCGGCCTTGACGTATGACACCACCCGTGGCGACGATGTATGACGTCACATCCGGTCTTTTTCCCGCGCTGACACATGCGGCTGGAGATGTATAAAAGGGATGAAGGACGCCATGTCTCTCCCATGCTACAGAGGCGATACAGGGTCATTCCTATCTTCAAATCACCCCCATTATGGGATTGAGATCTCAAGTATAGGGTAAGCTATTTTCCATGTTTTGGATGGGCTGTGTGTCCGGGGCCTTGCTGAGCCCTTCTATAGCCTATGTAATTTTTTCTCTATTATAGAGCTGCTGACTGTACAGACCCTGCCCTCCATCATAGGGAGTCTGATGGGAACATTTGACATTCCTGGCCGTCCGGCATCCATTATCCCCGGGGTGCGGCTCATCTGGGGATTCCCTTAGGGAGTTCAGTGGGGCACTCTTTGTCCATTTGCCCGCCCACTGAGCCACTTCTCGGTTGGATTTCCTGTCCACGGGTTTGATGGCTCTTGGATGGCTATTTTGCTGGATGGGAGTGTAGCACGCTACATAAAGGTAATGAACTTGATATGAGATACTCAGACTGGAATATGCATGTTCTTTAATAATGTGTAAAGATAACCTATACATCTGTATATATTTCGCAGTGGGAATCTTGTCTTGTATGAATGCCCCTGAAGAAAGGATTGGAATATCCTGAAACATGTCGGGCTTACTGAGCTACTTGGCAAGAATCATGCAAATCATAGGACAGTAAACTGTTGATGTTTTCTAAAAAATTCATTCCTGCTTTGATTATAAGTATTAAGTATTTATGATCTCTTTATTTGTCTTTTTGACCTGTCTGTTTTTTTACTCTGAAATATTGTAATAAAAAATATTTTTATATATTCAACCTGAATTCATTATCTGTGCCCTGAAAATCCCAATTTATTTGAGGGAAATTTCTCTTGCTAAATATTTATATTCTGGGATGCGTGGCACATAGGGCGTCTAATGCCCAAGTGATCAAAATTGATTATAATTTACAATTTGGGTAGCAAATACCCGTCTTCCCTCACCTCCTGATCACTATTCTATTCTAATCATTTCATGTTTTGAAATACTTTATAGACTTTTTCTTTTTTTCTTCTTTGCTTTTTGTGGTTTCTTGCTAATATGCATTATTGCCACAAAGCATATTTTGCCTAAATTTTGTTCAAAATTGTTTAATTTGTTAACTATTTAATTTCTGTGAGAATTTAAGATCTGCGCTTCTCTGTGAAATATTGGTTGTTGGTATCCTAGTGGATACTGTTTAGGTTATTAACTTTTGGAATATATTGTGGATGTGATTGGCGAATTTTCACACAGAAAACATGTTCCAGGGCAAAGAATGGGACTCTCTCATGAAGGGTCTTCATAAAGATCATATATCGGTTGAAACCCCACAGTCAGAATCCTCCTCCCTGTTCTTCCAGCTGGGCAAACTGGTGGAGAGGAAGGCGGCTCTTTTCTGGCATAAGGAGGGATTTGCCAGATATATTCAAGAGGACATTAATCCGTTTGGATTACGCATCCAGATCTTTCCACACCTAGAGGATCTGGATGAGTCCTTTAAAGGTAGATGGGAGGGGATTCTTCAGACATGTACCAAGAATTTGATGCATTTACTAATAGATGAATACCAGAATCGAATCGTTCAGATTGATAAACCCTCATCGGGGCCATCTGTCAAAGATGTCCCCGATGAGGATATTGATGTACTTCTCTCGTTGATGGAAGAGCAAGACTCAGATCTTGTTGACCTTATTGATCTAGAATCATTGCTAGACGAACATGTCACGAAGAACAAGTCGCCTGCAATGTACAATAAATCATCGAATCTTAAGAAAAAATCAGATAAGTTTCCCCAACTGTCTAATAACATCAATCTGGCAGCCTTTGTGGCGGCAATAACTAGAGACATTAAAAGACTAAAAATAAAAAATGCCAGATCTGACGGAGATGCTGGGACGGCCATAGAGACCATAAAGAAGAGAAAGGATATCACAATTAAACCATCCGATAAGGGTGGCAATATTGTCATTATGTCAAACGATCAGTATCGCTCCATGTGTATGAGAATTCTACAGAATGACACTTGGTATAGACCTATCTCTAAACGACTGATTGAGCGGTACCATACGGAATTTTTTGAGCTGGTTGACACAGCATTCGCTCAGTCTGTAATTGATAAAGATACTTGGGAGTTCGTCCGAACTCCATTTCCAAAAATCCCTACCTTCTATAGTTTACCTAAGATCCACAAAGACAAAGTGGACCCTCCTGGCCGTCCCATCATCTCCGGAAATGAATCGGTTACTGAAAATTTGAGTAAGTTCATTGATTTACATCTTAGACCACACGTCACTAGTCTGCCCTCTTATGTGAGGGATACCGTCCATCTCCTTCAACAGATGGAGGGTATGACGCTGGCACCTGGTGCCATCCTAGTGGCAGTGGATGTGGAGGCGCTATACTGCTCCATCCCCCATCATTTGGGGGTAGCTGCGGTCCGACACATCCTTTCTCAGTCACATAAGGATGATATAAAACTGCACAACTTTATATTGGAGGCTCTTGAATTTATTTTGACACACAACATCTTTTCCTTTGATGGCTCCCACTTCCTCCAGATACAGGGCGTAGCAATGGGCACTTGTTGTGCCCCTTCCTACGCCAATCTGTATTTGGGGGAGTGGGAGAGAACTGTTTTCTCAGATGAAATGTTGACATCTCTGACAAGCTATATATCTGCTTGGTACCGCTACATTGACGACATTCTGATTTTCTGGGAAGGCCCCTTGGAAGCCCTACAGACATTCATTGGGGCAATTAATAAAAACACCTTTAATCTTCAATTCACTATGTCCTTCGATCCAACTAGAATAACATTTTTAGATTTAACTATCTATAAGAATGAAAATGGAAGTCTATCTAGCAGCCTATTCAGAAAGCCGACTGCCGGCAACACAATTCTCCATGCGTCGAGTGCTCATCCCCAAGCGTTAGTTAAATCCATCCCATATAGCCAATATTTAAGACTACGTAGGAACTGCTCCGAGAGAGAATTCTTTTTGAGGGAAGCAGATGCCCTTAAGACGAGACTTTTGGCAAGAGGATATTCACATAAATGTCTAAAAAGAGCCTTCAAAAGAGCTTATAAACAGGACCGACACACTCTACTGTTTCCACCTCCACAACGGGCCAAACCCCCAATTACACGTCTTATCACACGGTATAATTCCCGACATCAGACAATACGTCAAATATTAAACAGACACTGGCATTTACTACAAGTGGATCCAGTGCTACGTCAATGCATACCAGAGACCCCAGCAATAACATATCGTAGAGCTAGATCAATTAAAGATCATGTAGTGGCTAGTGAGTTTACAGACTCATTTCGCGGGGATCCCTGCAAACGTAAGGGAACATTTACATGTGGGGGTTGTGCATATTGCCGATATATGAATACCTCTTCCAATATCATACTACCAAATGGCTCGGTTTTTAAACCGAAACATTTTTCTAATTGTAAAACTGCGGGAGTGGTTTACCTACTTACGTGTGAATGCGGCGGCTTTTATGTTGGAAAAACTAAGTTGGAGTTTTGGCGACGGGCCTATCGCCACATTTCCACCATGAGAGCAGCCCATTTGGACTTCCCACTTGGAAGACACGTGAAGACAATTCATCAGGGCCAATGCCCGAGATTCAATTTCCTAATCTTGGATCGTGTACACCCCAATGCCAGAGGGGGTGACTGGAATAAATTATTACTCCAGAATGAAACACGCTGGATTGAGAAGTTGCAGGCTATGGTACCCCCTGGATTAAATACCCAGCTCAGCTTTAGACCCTTTCTAGAGGGCTTTAATTCAGGAGGCTGTGAAAAGGAATAGATATTAAATCCAGGAATGTCCTCTATTTAGTGATGTCGGGGTCGCCTAATGTAAATGAAGAATACTTTGCTCATAGATCTCCTGGATTAAATCTAGAGATCTCCCCCAGCCCTCGGGGGAACAATGGGGGGTCTTTATTATCCCTGGAGATGTTTTCTGTTTTTGTTTTTGTTCTTTTGTATCGCTCGCCTTTGTCTTTTTTGAGTTTTCTGTTTGGGAACTCGCCAATGTACATTGAAATCTTTCACAAAATTCCAATTCATGCAAATGCCTATGGACACCTTTGTGTGTCTAATGGGCATTGGATAATGAAATAACCTGTATGGATGTTAATATGCTATTATAGTATTATATAAATTGCTTTATGCTTTGTTTGATTTCTAATGCGTACTGCACTCTCCTCCCGTGGCGTGGCCACTGTAACATGCTGGCGGGCCGGTGGTCATTTAGTGCTCCCACCCGACGCACAAAGGCCCACTCCCGGACTGGGGGGATTTCTTTTCCCGATCTGGGGTGGGCGGCATTCGCTGGGTCGGGACGAATGGGCAATTCTTGCCCTGACCTCTCTGACCACTTTGATGCGTCGGTGGGGGGGACGTGCGGGACCGGCCTCCCTTCTCTCTTTCCCCCCCCCTCGGCCCCCTCCCGCCCTTCTTGCAGGTGGGGGGGTTTGGGTGGTGGTTTGGGGGTGGGTCGGCCACGCACGCCTCCCTCGGGGACTCCTTGGGACCTCTTGGTGGTGCCCTGCTTCGGTAGCGGTGTGGATGCCTCTCGGCTGGATGGGACAACCCTTTTCTCCCTTTTCTCTTTCCAAATTTCTAGCTCTTTTGTGCTCTTGCCCCTATATTAGGGGAGTATAGATATATAGATTATGGCCACAAGATGGCGCACCTATATATACATACACATCCTGGGCTTTTGGGAAACCTTTTGGGTCTTTGGCGTCGATCTCTGACGCCATTTCCGGCCTTGACGTATGACACCGCCCGCGGCGACGATGTATGACGTCACATCCGGTCTTTTTCCCGCGCTGACACACGCGGCTGGAGATGTATAAAAGGGATGAAGGACGCCATGTCTCTCCCATGCTACAGAGGCGATACAGGGTCATTCCTATCTTCAAATCACCCCCATTATGGGATTGAGATCTCAAGTATAGGGTAAGCTATTTTCCATGTTTTGGATGGGCTGTGTGTCTGGGGCCTTGCTGAGCCCTTCTATAGCCTATGTAATTTTTTCTCTATTATAGAGCTGCTGACTGTACAGACCCTGCCCTCCATCATAGGGAGTCTGATGGGAACATTTGACATTCCTGGCCGTCCGGCATCCATTATCCCCGGGGTGCGGCTCATCTGGGGATTCCCTTAGGGAGTTCAGTGGGGCACTGTTTGTCCATTTGCCCGCCCACTGAGCCACTTCTCGGTTGGATTTCTTGTCCACGGGTTTGATGGCTCTTGGATGGCTATTTTGCTGGATGGGAGTGTAGCACGCTACATAAAGGTAATGAACTTGATATGAGATACTCAGACTGGAATATGCATGTTCTTTAATAATGTGTAAAGATAGAAATTACAAAAATTACAAAAAATATTGCGCTATCCTGAAATGGTGAAAAAAGAGGAAAAAAGGAAAACTAAAGCAGCTAACACAACAAAACTTCCAGTTTGTGCAGAAATGTGAACCAAAAAGTGTAGCGCTAAAAAAACACAGTATATATTACAATGTAACACTATAGTGAATAACAACCGAAATAAAGTCCAAAATAAAGAAAAATGTGTTCAATCCGATCAAGACATCCGAAACATTAATCGTGTATCTTCAAAGATTGTAGAAACATTGCATCATGTGTTGTACACCACCAACAAAAGTGTAAAAGGTACTCTTACCAGCGATAAGAGGAAATGCGCGTGTAGTTAATCCCACATAGACATCCTCTAGGCTCCTGTGTGGCTCCAGTTAAAATGTAAGTGTGATACCTTTTAATAAATTCATTTGCCGATACAGTATTACGCTATGTAGACTCCTTTTTTATATTGAGGCATACTGTTGCATGGTGGTGTCGGATTTTGAGACCTAGCTGGAGACTTGCAGGAGTTCCTGGTCGGAGGTTGAATCACCTAACAGATTGCTGTATCCGTTTTGGAGTTTGATATCCTGGCTGTGGACCGCCGGGGAGTTCTCAACAGACGGTGGGACTGGAGCCACACAGGAGCCTAGAGGATGTCTATGTGGGATTAACTACACGCGCATTTCCTCTTATCGCTGGTAAGAGTACCTTTTACACTTTTGTTGGTGGTGTACAACACATGATGCAATGTTTCTACAATCTTTGAAGATACACGATTAATGTTTCGGATGTCTTGATCGGATTGAACACATTTTTCTTTATTTTGGACTTTATTTCGGTTGTTATTCACTATAGTGTTACATTGTAATATATACTGTGTTTTTTTAGCGCTACACTTTTTGGTTCACAATGTGTAAAGATAACCTATACATCTGTATATATTTCGCAGTGGGAATCTTGTCTTGTATGAATGCCCCTGAAGAAAGGATTGGAATATTCTGAAACATGTCGGGCTTACTGAGCTACTTGGCAAGAATCATGCAAATCATAGGACAGTAAACTGTTGATGTTTTCTAAAAAATTCATTCCTGCTTTGATTATAAGTATTAAGTATTAATGATCTTTTATGATCTCTTTATTTGTCTTTTTGACCTGTCTGTTTTTTTACTCTGAAATATTGTAATAAAAAATATTTTTATATATTCAACCTGAATTCATTATCTGTGCCCTGAAAATCCCAATTTATTTGAGGGAAATTTCTCTTGCTAAATATTTATATTCTGGGATGCGTGGCACATAGGGCGTCTAATGCCCAAGTGATCAAAATTGATTATAATGGATGAAGTGTTGTACCGTGTTGGCCATTGATAGCAGTAGAAAAATAAAAATGGAGTAATTACCTTTCATTGGCTGAGTACATTTTGTGGTGTAAGATTTCACAAACAGTTAGAGGTTTTTTTTTCAATTAGTTGAATGAATGTGAGTGACATTCACCCAGCTGTGATGAATATTGGATGTATTTTATTTCATACACTGATTTCCTTGGCTCCATCTAGTGGCCATAATGCAGTATTGTGATATTTTTACTAATGGAGTTATGTCAGAAAAATACCCCATTATGGTCACTAGATGGCGCTGGCTATCATAGGAAATCTCTGTGTTACATTATGGGCAGAATATGTAACGGCTGGATTGTCACATTCATCCCATGAATTTTCTATAAGTAGACCCCTTAGTTTCCATCATCAGACATGGCTTCATACTAGTACCTGAGATCATACTTATACACTTATAATGGCCCAAACAGCACACAGAGCCCCCAAGGATCTTCTATGTATTTGTGGGACCTTTGGAGGGTCTGTGTGTTGCTTTAAAAAAGAAACCGGCAATGAAATGTCATTTTCTGGCAATCTGATTCATTTTTTCTTTGTAAATGTCACTTTTTCTGTAGCCCATCTTACAGCAAGAATGAGAAAATGTATAGAGCCCCCCCCCCCAAATACATACCAGACCCTCTGAGTGTAAGGTGGATATTAACCACTTCAGCCCCAGAAGGATTTCACACTTTAGGACCAGAGCACTTTTTGCGATTCGGCACTGCGTTGTTTTAACTGACAATTGCGCGGTCGTGCGATGTTGTACCCAAACAAAAATTTTTTTTCCCACAAATATGGCAGGGGGCTTATCAGAATTTGGAACCCCTCTATAATATTAGGGGTCCCACAGATACTGCCCCCTTAAATGAATACGTTTTGGGTACATAATACATAGCACCCCTTCTCAGTCACCAAAAAAAGAAATAAAACAATAAAGACCCGCAATGTCTTTTGTTAAAATAAAATCCCCCAAAAACTCTCTCTGTGAATCCATCATCAATCCCGATGCCAACCGTCCACTGACTCCCCAATAACCGGCCACACAGGAGCGGTCTCCGACGGTAACACTCGCTCACTGATAGCGTCCTGAGCTGTCATCAGCTATATAAAGGAAGGGGTGGGGATAGTGGTGACATCATTGCCCAGATATGGTCATATTCAGACAATGATGTCATAATCTATGCCCTACCCATTTGCCTATGTGGCCATGTAAGGGAATGGGCGGGGTGAAGTCAGTGGTTGCTAAGGATGCAGCTGTTGCAGGCAGCCATTGCTTCCATAGAAAGCAGTGACAGCCAGAAGCCGTCACATTCGTCTGCACCAAATGCTGTAAATGTTGGATGTTCAGAAGAATGTGGGAGGAGCCAGTGTTCATCCAATCTTCTGTTCAGACACGGAGCTCCTCCCTAATGCAGATTATTGTCAGTGTGTGGAAGTGATTGTATCTGGCAGACAGGGATCTGTATGTGTGTGTGTATCACTGCCCGACACACCACTCACATCACACAGCCAATCTGCCCTAAATCATGTGTGCGGGGGTGGGGGGAGAAGTCATCACACCAGGATTCTAGATTGAAGGATCTCTTGGGGGATCCTCTGAAGTGTGTGGGGATCACTTGTCTGCTCCACACTTCTTAGATACTAACACAAAAGAACCCTCTATTGGGACTTTGTAGGGCAGGAATTCCACAGACAAATCAAACCATTATATAAAATACCTCATATTTTTATTTTAGCAAAGGATAAAAAGGGAGGAGTACAAAATCCAATGAATACATTTTACTTGTGTCATCAATGCATCTGAAAACAGACAACTAATTGCAACACACTCTTGTATAGGTGTACAGAGTGCTACCCACCGTGTTTTGTGGTCATGCGTTGTTCCTCTTCATCAGGGGAAAAAAGTGGTAATCTATTGGTTACTATCATTTAGATAATTGCTGGTAGTAGGCAAAATCTTCTTTATAAAGTTAAAAATTGGAGACATTTGTTGCTGTGGTGGACCCTAGGCCCTCCACATGGATGGGAGAGCACCTGCAGATCCCTGGACTCCACAAGAAACGGGGGGGGAGAGGAAAGATGGAACAGGCACCTCACAGGCCACCACCCACAAATCAAATCCCGACGCACCTCCGATAGTGTATATCATTCAGTGCCATGGAGTGTGCATGAGGAGGTGAAGTCAAGTGCTGATCTGACGTGTTAGGTAGTCGGGGATAGTTGCTTCATAATTGTGTCAAAATTTTTTGAAGCGTTAGTTGAATTTCATATAATCCTAAATCAGAATTTTGGAGTGGTCCAACCGCGGTCCCCTGAATCTACAGGGAGACCCGCACAATCTGTACGCTGTGTGTCCAGACATGACCCTCCTCTATAGCCGCTGGGCAGCAGACTCTCCTTAGATTGTATAAAAGATTTGTATTTGCCTGTGTGTGTCCAGTGGTGGTCAGCAGTATTGCAGGCTATGAGAACTGTATCATAGCTGAATTTCTCCTCATTCCTCCTCCACCAATCAAGGATCTCACTGCAATTAGCAAATCTCAGTGGGCATAATTTCCTTGATAATCCAACACCGGTGTCAGTGAGATAAAATAAGCCCCATTGTTGGTGTAAGTGAGATAAAATAAGCCCCATTGTTGGTGTCAGTGAGATAAAATAAGCCCTATTGTTGGTGTCAATGAGATAAAATAATCCTCATTGTTGGTGTCAGTGAGATAAAATAAGCCCCATTGTTTGTGTCAGCGAGATAAAATAAGCTTCATTGTTGGTGTCAGTGAGAATAAAATGTAACCCCAGCCCAGCATTGGCGGTCAGTGGTGGTACTTACCTGATCACACACTCCCGCTGCCTCTCTGCTGATGTCGGAGTTCTACTATCACTGTTAGAAAGGAGATCACTGCTCCCCACAGTCGGCTATAATTGCAGTGCCTGGTGATGGGACCCAGAGAGAGTTCCATCCCCTCACTGACACTCTGCACTCTGAGTCCTGGAACCTGGGAGATGAGGACATGATGGACTAAATCCCGGGACTGTCCTTCATCATCATCTGGAAACAATGGCAAGGCTGTAATCACACTATGAGATATTTCTGGGGACTGTAGTTCCTCTGAACACCACAAGGTGGTGATCTCACTTCTACTCAAACAGGAAGTCTACAATGGAAGACAGACAGGAAGTGATGTCAGGTACAAACAGGAAGTGATGTCAGGTATAAATATGAAGTTCCCGGTGAGAGGGGAGTTGGGAGGAAGTAGAGAGAAGACATTGCTGGAAGTGGCAGTAGAGGAGGTAATAAGATCTTATTTTCTATTTACACCCAGTAACCCCCCCGTCATGTCCGTCCTCTTCCTCCATAGTCACTGTGACGTTGTTTATCTCCAGCAGATGATGATACACACATATATAGCGTGTGGAAATGTAGAATAACCCCGTATGTTACAATGAGGGAATTTATGGTCGGTACCACGAGGGGAGTTATTGATGTCAGTAAATGGCGGTTCCAGACATTGTATGTGGGGGGAATGAAATGATAATTAAAGGTTGGGATTGGGGAAGATTTCTGTAAAATTTTACATGGGAATGATCAGCACCCCCTCCAGAGACACTATGACGAGTCACACAATAGGAGTCTGATGGGGGCCAGATTTTGGGGGATGAGATGGTGAACCCACAGGGGGAAGGCAATTTTATCAAAAAGATGTCCAGATGCTTATGAAAATGAATTTTTCAGCTTAGTACAATTTTTCTGGCTGGACTGAATATTAATGCTGAGCTGTTTGCTGTTGATTCATCTGTTTTATACATTTTTATATCATTTTACCAGTTATTGATAATTATAAATAAGAAGGCCAGTATGGTGGCCTGAATTTACGGGAGAAACCCAGAGGGTATTTAAGCAGACTACTCACCTGTGGCCTTTGTTGGTTCTGGTGCATGATAACACATGTCACTAGTCCAACTCTCCCCAGCTCACTTTGAGTTTGTGAGTCTGTGCATTAGATTATTATTGATATATTGATTGCACATGTTTTGTGGCTGATTGAGGTGGTAATTAGACCCACCTGGTGCCCTGTCTGCACCTTGATTAGCCTTGGGGGCTCGTGGTTGGTATGTGTTTGGTTTTGGAAGAGGGGGTCGCACCCTAACACTCTACGATGGGCCGATTTAAAATCCCAGTCGCGTCAGCGATATAGTGTTTCATATCCTTGGCATAACACAAGTCAATTCCAGTTGTCACACACATCACAAGCTTCCTGCAGCTTGGTCTCCTTCGTGAGGCCCCTTCCATAAGCAACCAGTCGTTACTCAGACCATTCATACAGTCACACTTACTCAAACACACACACAATACTCCAGCTTAATAATTCTGACCTGAGTCGGCACGATTTGTCCTTGTTTTCGCCTCCCTAATGAGGCTACTTTCTTGCAATCATGTCTTCAGTGGCACACAATCCGACCACTCATTGTTTCCAGTGGAACATATTTTGGTCACTCACGTCTCTTGTCTGTCGTTTCTCCCCTAGGTCAGTTGAGTTCAGGTTGTTCCATCCTGCACAAGGTTGCACGTGCTTTCTGCAAAAAAAAAAAAACAACGTACAGCTGACTCATATCAGATCCATTTTGTTACTCTATAGCCTAGGGATATGCAATTAGCGGACCTCCAGATGTTGCAGAACTACAAATCCCATGAGGCATAGCAAGACTCTGATAGCCACAAGCATACCACCCAGAGGCAGAGGCATGATGGGACTTGTAGTTTTGCAACAGCTGGAGGTCCGCTAATTACATATCCCTGCGCCTATTCGTATCGGATTCACTTCATGCACGCTACAAACCAATTTGTATCGGTCATGTCATTTAGCCCACAACCGATTCGTATCGGTTCCATTGCATACTTACTACAGTCCAATTCTAACCTAGTCGCGTCGGCGGCACAACGGTTCATATCGGATCCATTACACACACCGATTTGTATCTGATTTGTTTTCTTACACTCTCGAGCACAGTCACAACCGGTTAGGGTCACAGTTCATTCCTATCGCTATCAGTAGGTTACTTTTCTTGCAATCGTTGCAAACACACCTCTAACAGTACAGACTCTTGCAATCGCTGCAAGCACGTCTCCAGCAGCACAACATCTTGCAATCATTGCAAACACATATAGAAATACAAACTTCTCACAGTCACTATAAGCACACATCCAGCACAACTCTTGCAATTGTTGCAAGCACATTCTCAGTGGCACATAATCACCCACATATTTTTAGTGGCACTTAATTGGCCACTCATCTCCAGTGGCATTTTCTTATGAGCCACTCATTGTTTCTTTGTCATTCCTCCCTTAGGTCAGTCAAGTTCAGGTTCCACCCTGCACCAGGTTGGATGTTCTTTCCTCAAAAAAAAAACATAGGGATTACATCTTCACCGGGGCCAGTTGCATAACAGAGGGGGACAGCTCGTTCAAAAAAAAAGATACTGGACTTTCATATCACCTTTTACCACAGGTTTCCAGTCAACTGAGTTTCAATCTCAACTAGGACTTCGCTACTAGGACGTCAGTCAGGTCAGGTGTGTAGTACACACGTTCTTCTATCACATCATCCTGTAGCACCCTTTCACTAATGTTCACTTCACATGCACGATTTGGGATGCTCATTGAGCGTTCGTTGCTGTCACGTGTTTCTCTGCATTACACTCGGTTTTCGAAGGGTTACCCTTCAACTAAGCAGACAAGATCGCTAAACGTTGAACTTGCTGACAGTGCAAGCATTAGCAGAGCGAGCATACATCACAAACTACAGACCTCAACATTCCTATGTAGGCTGTACCAGACTTCAGCTTCTTGCCCCAGTACGCCCTGGGGCCCTGTTCTACAGGTTGGTGCTCAGCACAGACTGACACCCAAGCTATCGGTTACCTGGCCAGTCACCTCCTGGCTCATCTCAGTTGCCACGCACTCTTTTGAGTTTTCTAATTTTTCACTCTACAGAGTTCTACACAATAGAATGCAATCAACTCTATCTGCGCCTGTCGTTCCTTTTCCTGCACTTATCCTTTTTACTCCTTGTCAGAATTTTCTGTATCCCACTCCGCTCACTATTCTACTGCTACACTCTTAACACATGCACCTCCTTGTTTTATCTTATAGCCGGAGCCATGTTGCAGGCCGGCAGTGAGGACTTCACCTCCGCCCCTCTGTCACCCTCCGCAGGCTCAGAGAGCGGCAATGTGCAGTCCTTCAGAGCAGTTCTCTGTGATGTGATCTTTTCAAATAAAGAAAATTTTGGACAAGGATCCACGGTGTGCTGACGAATATGTACACTTGCATGGCTAATACAGTTACCAGACGCCCCTCAACTTCCCCTCCACCTTCAGTACCAGTCAGAGCTTGCCACCCCCCATATAACCACTACAGGTGGACAAGTTTGGATGGCCTATCCTGCTGGTGGCAAAGCGTATTAATCAGCATTCCGTAGTAACCTTAATTATGCACCTGGGTGGTATTTGGCAGTCTCTGCGTGCCCATAGCAGAGCATAAAGTGGAAGGCCTGGCACAGTCCACCTTCCTAGGCACCACTCTTGACACTTGCTCTTTGCAGGCTAGCCTACCTCCTGACCAATTGGCCAGAATCAGGTCGATCATTCACGCCCTTACCTGTTCGCAGGGTGGTCTAAGAGAAAGCCACGATCCCTATTAGGGATGCTTAATTTTGCTGTGAGAATTATCCCTCAGGGGCGGTCCTTCGTTTCACTTGGTTTTCCTCTTATGTACAAGACCAGATAAAGTTCTCAGCCTGGACCCAGCAGCAATAGCGGATTTCATAATGTGGGACGAATTCCTCGCAAATTAGAATAGCATATCCATGTTTTCTGTTAGCATCAGCTTTATCACCTCAGGTAGTCACGGATGCCGCAGTCTCCACAGGTTTCTCTGCAATTTTTGGCCATCACTGGTTCGCAGGGCCATGACCACCAGAAATCCTTTGGATCCCCAGTTTTAGTCAGTCATCCCCACTTATTGAACTCTATCCCATTGTGGTAGCAGCTCAGGTCTGGTGCCATACCTAGACTGGACAAACAGTGGTCTTCGCCACAGACAACCAGGCTATGGTCGAAATTCTAAACAAGGGTAGGTCCAAGTCGCTCCTCATTAGGTCCTTCCTATGCAGGCTGGTGCAGTCCATCCCTGCAGCATTAATTAAATGTTCACTGCATGTATATTCCGGGCAAGTGCAATGTTGCAGTAGATGCACTGTTCAGTTTCAATTTCATTTCATTCTTTCAGCAGAAACCTGGAGCCGACCTAACAACCACTCCTATCATACCTTGGTCATGTGATGATGGATTAAAACCACATCTTCTCAACGCTACCCAGCTCATTAACCACTCATTGTCCTGCTACACACTGAAGGCCTATCGCCCTGCTTTGAACACCTACTACAGGTTTCTAGCCTCATGCCCCGGAGCAACCAGAGTGACAACATTAGGCACATGCCTTCGTATCGTATTGCCACATGTAGCTGGCTCTTTCTCATAACATTATCAGATTATATATAGCTGGTATCCAGCATTTTTCTGTCCTTACAGGACCCCAGAAAGCCATACCTGTTTATGGTCCACACAGTCAGATCCCTACTACGTGGCATCAAGAAGCCTCAGCCCATAGCCAACGGCAAACGCTTGCCTATCACAAGTGCCATCTTTAGGGATATGTCTAAAATCCTTGCACATTCCCCGTTCGGGGTTCAGCCCAGCCTGGTCATCCAAGCAGCCATCTACCTGGCATTCTATGGCTTTCTGCAGCCTAGTGAATTCACCTTAGTGGCACCAGCAGCCAGATACTGTGCAGATACCATCTGACTCGCTTTCAAAATCAGTATGTTCTTCACCTTGCGGTCTCCAAAACTCAACATTCCGGACCCGAGGTCGACATCAACCTCTTTCAGACTGACAACTCCTGGTGCCCAGTAATGTTACTTGACCGGCTACTGTTTCATTTACCCCGCTAATCAGACTCTAGCCCATTGTTGCCTTTTTCTACCAGCCCCCTGAGTGTCAAACAATTTATCAGGCACATTAGAATCCTACTGGTTAACTTGGGCCTTGACCCCAGCCGATACTCCGGACATTCCTTCTGGATCGGAGCAGCCTCAGCTGCATCTCAGCATGGAGTGTCAGACCATGTGATAAAGAAATTTAGGCAGATGGAAATCAGCCTGCTTCGCTAGATACATTCCAAATCCTCAGGTAGAAATGGCACAAGCCTTTACCAAGCTTGCTCAATGATGTCAGAATCAATAAAGAACTACTTACCTATCCAAGTATTTTTGCCCCCTTTTGTTGGCATACCGACCAGACAACCAAGGCACACCTCAGGTCTGTTATGTTGTAAGTCTTGTCGTGTGTTTATGTGATCCATATTTGTCTCAGTTGTAGGGCTACGACCATAAACCAGAAGGCAAGTATGGTGGCCTGAATTTATGGGAGGAGCCCAGAGGGTATTTAAGCAGACCACTCACCTGTGGTCTTTGTCGGTTCCGGTGCACGATACACTCCTTCCCATTCCCTTTTTCCGGGTACTTCTCAGCACATTTCTCTCTACAATCATCCATTACTTATCTTGGGTATGCCCCTTTTCTATGCATACCGACCAGACGACCAAGGCACACCTCAGGTCTATGTTATGTTGTAAGTCTTGTTGTGTGTTTATGTGATCCGTATTTGTCTCGGTCGTAGGGCTACGACCCTAAAGTTTTTTTTTGTATGATTTTAGTGCTATATGATGATATATAAGATGTTGTTCTGGGCTATAAATGGTGTAGGAATCTGGGAGGGGTAGAATTGGTTTTTAGGACTACTTTACCTGCCAATAGCCCTCCTGGACAAAGATTGGCGTTTTTCAATCCAAACACATCGGATGACACCAGGTTAGGAGAGCGCTGTTTACTGTTTTTTTAACAATACAAACTTTATTTGTAATTGATTAGAGTACAGTTACACATCAAAGCAGATATATATACCATGACGGATGTGATATGGGCAAACAGACAGGCACAATATACGTTCAAGAGACAACAATCCACATTTCAGGAAATGTTCAGATATTATACAATGTGCACATCATTAGGGAAGTCAAAACAGGGCACTACCGTGCTCAGTCTAACAGGTTGGTCATAAAGGAACTGGTCCTGTTACTTATATAGTATACATTTAACCATTACCTTCTACTGGGTCACTGCAGGTATCAGCCGATTCCAGCCACATGCCCCAAATTTTATCGTATTTGACCGGACACCCCCTATGTTTGTAGATCTCCTTTTTATAGGGCAGTGTGGCATTGACCGCCGTCTTCCACTCAGAGTGGGAGGCATCGCACTCAGCCACTTGTGGGCAATGAGTAGTCTAGCTGTAAATAAGGATTCTTGTAAGAACATGTGGTAGAATTTGTCGTGGTCCGAGTCTGGGAATACACCCAGAATACATTGTTTCGGGCAGAGTGTCAAGGGGGATCGCATTTCGTCATGAATGAATTTCACCACCTGCTCCCAGTAAGCCTGGATCCCAGGGCACCTCCATATTAGATGAAAAAAGTCGCTGTTAGGATCACCACATCTGGGACAGAGAGGACTGCGGGCCTCTCTATATTTCACCATACGCAAAGGGGTAAGATAGGTTCTGTGGAGTATGTAAGGTTTGGGTGAGGCGGTCGGAGATCCTAGGGGATGCTTTCTTGCCAGACTCTAATGCAGGGCTTGACAAATTTGCTTTGAATCTAGGAGCTAGCTAAAAAAGTTAGGAGCCAGTTTTTTATAGCGTAGTGTTGGGTTGTCAGCACCCGGGGTAAGACAAGTAATTTACACCCCTAACCCCAACTTTTTCACAGCATAGCAGCCAGCCAATAACTCCAATGTAACACCGTTACATCAGGGTTATAGGCTGGCCAGAAGGGGTGAGACTAAAAAACCTGTTATGGGGAAACTCCTTATTATGCCGAATGCATTGCGACTGCGGCATGTAAAACACCCTCATCTGCTGCCTAATGGAGCTTAAGGGAGGGCAATGGTGGGTGGCAAAAACATGTCTCTACTGCACATTTTACCACCCAACTGCACATCTAAACAAAGCCTTAGTGACATTTTAAATAAAATACAGAAAAAAAAAGTGAAAAGTATTCCAGCGCTGCTGATCTTCTGCTGCCTCTTTGCAGCCATTTCCTACCTACATGTGTGTCCCCCACGGTGACTTTTTTCATTGCTCTGGTGGGTTTCCCATCACCATGAAATACTGGAGCCCAGCTGCACATAGAATGGTAATTGTTGATAGTACACAGGGCTTTATCACAATTTTGTTGCTTACAATAAAGGTCACATTTCTCGCGGTCTAACATCTGTCACATTATACAGGAAAAAAATGGGCTAACTTTACTGTCTAGTTTTTTTTTTTTAATTCATTAAAAGTGTATTTTTCCAAAAAATTGCACTTGAAAGACCGCTGCGCAAATACCATTTGACATAAAATATTTCAACAACCGCCATTTTATTCTCTAGGGTCTCTGCTAAAAAATAATATATAATGTTTGGGGTTCCAAGTCATTTTCTAGCAGAAAATACTGGATATTTACTTGTAAGCCACTAATGTGAGAAAAGTTTTGGTCTTTAAATGGTTAAACTTTCCTGATAGCCCGGATATAATTGCTTGGAAAGAAGGATATCATTTATTCTTCTAACTATCAACAAATATTCCGGGCAGCCAGCCAAGTTTAACAGCTGTTAGATTAAGCAGAGAAGGTCTCTCTCTCTCGCTGAATCTGACACTGAATCTGACTCACTGTTTCAACATGGGGACAGAAGGAACGGCTGTCACTTGCCAGGATGCGATTTCTGGTCGCCATGACGACCTGGTGCCCGGAGATTGTCGAGGCCTGCTCTAATGCCTCCTCCCATTCCTCATCCTCCAGCTCCCCCACGTTCCCAGCCCACTGATTCCTCAGGCGGTACGCCAGCACCGCTGCAGAGGGGAGGAGAAGGCTATTTTATAGAATAGAGAGGTCAATTTTTTGGACTCTGTACCGAGTATTATCTTGAGCAACGGTGCTTGTCCCAAATCCGGGGCAGAATCCCCAAACTGAGCCTGGTCTGAGCTGGAGGTACCTATAGTGCATATAATTGGGAATCCCAAATTCCTCCTTTAGCTGCTGAAACGACTTAAGTGTGCGCCCGCTATAGACGTCAGATAGGTATGCAATGCCCTGTTCACTCCATAGGTTGTGATCAGGGATCGTTGTAAGTTCCCTTAGGCTTAGGATTGTCCCACAAGGGTGTATGGCTATGAATAGGCGCTATCTGCAACTTACGTTTCACTACCACCTAAACTTTACTTTGGTGAAACAACAGCCCCCTCTGCTGCCCTAGCACCCGTGGGTCCCCTACATCCTGGAGGATAAGGTGAAAAGGATGAGATATCGAGCGGGATGTGGGGAGCACACCAGCGCCAAGTGATGTTCCCTGTCCTCCTTGTCCAAGTGATAGAAATGCGAAAGCTGCACAGCCAGATAGTAAAGATTAAGATCCGGGAGCTCAGCGCCTCCCATATCTGTGGGGTTCTTCAATGCCTGCCAGGAAAGTTTGTGCTGGGATTTTCCCCATACAAATGTATTAAGTATGGCCTCTAGTGTCTTAAAGATTCTCAATGGTAGATACGCTGGAGCATGCCACAGGATGTAGAGAAGCTTTGGCAAAAGCACGATTTTTATAAGATTGATGCGACCCATGACACCCAACAGAAGCCTAGCCCAAGCCTGGGTCTTGTCTTTTAATATCCCGTATAGCGGTTCTAGATTGAGGCGGACAGTCATCAGGCGTGCGTGTAACAAGTACCCCAAGGTATTTTATAATGCTGACTCTGGCTAGCGGGAGAGACGCCTGAGACTCTGTGGGAGCACCGATGTCGAGGGGGAGGAGCTGGGATTTATCCCAGTTAATCTTAAGGCCTGAATATTTCCCAAACTGTTCTATTAAAGCCAGTGCTGTATGTAATGAGGGCCCTGCATCCTCTAGGTAGAGGAGCATGTCATCTGCATAGAGGCTAACTTTTTCCTCCACCTGTCCCACCCTGATCCCAGGATCCACAGAGCAGCTGCTAATGCTTCGACTGCAAGGGCATACAGTAGTGGGGACAAGGGACAGCCCTGGCGCGTACCCCCTGCCAGAGGAAGCTGCCGGACAGTCTCCGATTTACCAAGATCCTGGCGGTAGGGGACCGGTATAACAACTTTACCCACTTAACCACTTAAGGACCGGAAGGATTTCCAGCTTTAGGACCGGAGCCCTTTTTGCGATTCGGCGCTGCGTCGCTTTAACTGACAACTGCGCGGTCGTGCGGCGTTGTATACGGGAACGTCAGCTTCGTAATCGTCGACGAGACACCTAGGACCCTAGTCCCACCCTGTCCACCTCCTTTTTCAATCGGAGATACGTCTACTGTACGAGGAGATGGATCTCCTACGTCCCGGGAGTAATGTATGTCGTGACCGAAATTATCTTGTCAAACCCTTTATAAGTCCGGAATTCTAATTGACCCTATTTAGGGTCGAGGAGGGGGAGCTGTAGCCACGAGGGTGTCTCAGAGTCCGCAGAGAGGGCGATCGGTCTCAGTCGTAATATTTTATGGAACCCCATGAACAATGTGCGTGCGGACTACTGACAGGCGGAGTTAGATCTTGGCGATATGCCCTA
>BLSH010066462.1:2646942-2676853 GCA_018402905.1 Glandirana rugosa | reverse complement strand
GCGCGCGCGCCTCCGGCGGCGCGCGCGCGCTCACAGTATGTCTGTAATGCAGCCGCCGTCATATGACGGCGATTTGCGTTACAGAGCCACTTTGCCGCCGTCAATCTCCGATCGGCGGTCGGCAAGTGGTTAATGAACCGTGGTCAGCGCTGTTTACTTTTACTTTGTTTACATTTAAGTGGTATCTGGCCTGCCATCTACTGGAGTATCTGTGGCCGGGACCCTGGTGGTGGATTAGCATATCTGTTCCTTATGTCGGTATTCCCCATTTTCTGCTGTAGAGGCTTCTTTTGCTTCACAGGCACCCCAAACTCTGGGACTACAGAGCCCAGCACACCTAATCATCTACAGCCGGGGGTTACCCCAGGAGTTGTCTGACACTTTGTTATCAGGAAGTTTTATTGGAATTATCGTGTTGTGGATTCAGATATTTTGTCCATAGTGCAAGCGCTGCCCCAACATTTCAGGGTCAGAACATTTCCCCATTTATGGGGCCGGAACATTCTCTTCATTTTGGAGATAAATTCTAGTAATTTGTTTCTCTAAACAAACAGCACTGACAATAAATAGACAAGACAATGACCATCCTGACCATACATGGCCTACAAAGGGCAATTATTACACTACACAGGCAGCCAATGGGCAATCATTACACTATGCAGCCATCACAATGATGGAGTGCAGGGTCAGGAGTATGGAGCACAGAGCCCCTTACATTGCTTGTCAGGAGGAAGAAAACATTCCCCAGCCTGCCATGAAGAATATCTTCCATCATTGGTGTCAGAGGGAGGAAAATACTGAGGGTTCTGAGGGAAGGAGAGGAGCTGAGGGGTCTCTGAGGAGGTAGTGGGGCTAAAGGACTCTGGGAGCCTCTGAGGGTTTACTGCATCTGAAGGACTCTGGGACCCCTGAGGAGGAAGTGTAGCCGAAGGACTTTGGGGGCCTCTCAGGAAGTAATAGGGCTGAACAACTCTGAGAGGTTAGTGGGGCTTAAGGGCTGTTTTGGGGGGGGGGGGAGTAATCAGAATGCAAGGCTCTGCGGTAAGTGGGGGCTTTAGGGCTCATAGGGGCTCTTGATCTCTGATGGTCCTCCCACCCCACCTGCACTTTTCTGACATTCTTAAAGAACTCCTGTCAGCAAGCACCTCACCATCTTACTGGTCAAAGAATATGTTGTAGGTCACAAAATAGACCAAGAGAACAAGCCCCCCCCCATCCTCCTCCTACCCACACTGGGCTGCCATTGGAGGGAAGAGAACAGACTCTTCCCCCACAGCTCTCTACTCCACCAGCTGCATCCTCCTGCTATCCAATCCCTTCTCTTACTGACAGTGACATCACTCCTGTCAGTCAGCTGGCTGCCGGAGATTGGAGCCTTGCAGCCGGAGTTCTGGCAATTATCCTGATTATCCAGCAACTCCGGACAAAAGTCAGCAAGTTCCCCTTCCTGGACATCATGATGATCCTACATTGTCCTCACAGCACTGCCTCAGAGCAAACAAGTCAAAGGAAGGATCATATTTACCATTCCTTGTCTGCAGATCCAATACTAATCAAATCCAGTTCAGAAACTAAACAAACCCAACAGAGAAAAGGGAATTTCTGATCTGGCAGGCCAAGAGGTTCCCAGCACCTCAAAATTGTATAAAACACTAAACAGACCAAACTAAATGTGTTTCCATGGGGGGCAGTAGTCCTTTAATATACAGCAACCCTCCTATTACCCCTCTCACATCCACATCCTATTATTGTGTGACCAATACCATCCAAATAATTCTTACTTTCATTTCCCAAAGTTATCCGTCTACAAGGAGACCTGTATAGATCAAATGATGGCACCAATGAGGATGGAGAAGGACCGGAGTCACATGACTGAGAAGATACTAAACCTCACCCTGGAGATCATCTACCTGCTGACCGGAGAGGTGAGGAGGATTCTGGGAGGTCACATGACATCACTCTTATCTCTATTCATAAAACACAGACCTGACCGGAGAGGTGAGGGGGATTCTGGGCGGTCACATGACATCACTCTTATCCCTATTAATAAAACACAGACCTGACCAGAGAGGTTAGGAGGATTCTGGGAGGTCACATGACATCACTCTTATCTCTATTAATAAAACACAGACCTGACCGGAAAGGTGAGGGGGATTCTGGGAGGTCACATGACATCACTCTTATCTCTATTAATAAAACACAGACCTGACGAGAGGTGAGGAGGATTCTGGGCGGTCACATGACATCACTCTTATCTCTATTAATAAAACACAGACCTGACCAGAGAGGTTAGGAGGATTCTGGGAGGTCACATGACATCACTCTTATCTCTATTGATAAAACACAGACCTGACCGGAGAGGTGAGGAGGATTCTGGGATTCTAACATGATATTCCTATTGGTTCTCCAATATAGAGATTTCCTCTTGTGAAGTCAGGAGATCATATGACCATCACAGTGCCTCCATGTGACTCCCTAAAACCTGAGAGACACAACATGCAGAAGATTCTAGAAGTCACCAAGAAGATAATGGAGCTGCTGACAGGAGAGGTGAGCGGTGCTGGGAATTCTGGGACATTATCCAGTAACAGACAAGGGATGTGTCTGGATGGTGACTGTATCATTGTGTGTGTCAGGTTCCTATAAGGTGTCAGGATGTCACTGTCTATTTCTCCATGGAGGAGTGGGAGTATTTAGAAGGACACAAGGATCTCTACAAGGACGTCATGATGGAGAATCAGCTGCCCCTCACATCACCGGGTAAGAGAAGACTTTATTGTAAAGGAGAGAGCAGTATGGAGGCTCCACCTAGATCCCCCATCATCTGATAAACACATAGAAACAATGTATTCAGTCAGTGTGTGTGTTTCCTACAGATGGATCCAGTAATGGGAACCCACCAGAGAGATGTCCCCGTCCTCTGTATTCCCGGGATTCCACACAGGAAGGTCACACCATCCCTCACCATCATCAGGTAGATGAGGAACAATCACTGATAGTATCATTAGGATCTGTACATTATCTGCATTGTTACCATTGATGTCATTTTTATTATACATTTAGAGTGGAAACCTGAGAGATTCTAAAGTTGAAGTTAAAGAAGAGATAAAAGAGGAGGATGATGAGGATGGGGTGATTGAGGAGTCAGAGTTTCTAAAAGAACACAAAGATCTGTACCAGGACACCATGGTGGAGTCATCCAGCTACAGAAACCCACCAGGGAGATGTCCCCGTCCTCTGTATTCCATACAGGAAGGTCACACCATCCCTCAACATTACAAGGTAGGTGGCATCTAGAACACAGACTCATAGAGGTGATGTGTTGATTTTTTCAATTGTGATGTCACAAAATAAAAGCTTATGTCTTACAGTTGTTGTTTTCAATCCTTTTCTTGGATTAGGGTAAAGATCTGATAGATGTAGAATTTGAGGTTAAAGCAGAAGAAGAAGAGATGTATGTGAGAGATGATCAGCAGTCTATGGAGGAGGATGGAATAACGGGGACATTTATAGAGGAGGACCCTCCTACAGAGATCAGCACAGGTGGGTCATTAACACTAAATACATTCCTCCACCCATACTGCTCACTGATTGGTCCAGAGAGGGTAAGGACTGGGTGATATCAGCCTGTAATACCCTAGTCACTTTCCTGAGCTGTGTTCCCAGTCCTGTATTCCTTTTTTTTTCCCCAAAGATTTTATTGGATAACAGTATCAGGTTTACAATATTATCATACAGTCATTAAAGAAACAAATAATATTGTTCATTGTGGATATAACCGGTGTGACAAAGGCATACAAGCATTAATGGTTATAGTATCAGACTTAAATACTAATAGAATATTAAGTATTAGGTGAGGTACGGATATCAACTATAGTTAAACTTAAAGTGGTTAATGTTTAATACGGTGATAGTTGTTCTCTCCTCAGTCTCCGCTAGGGATCAATTCATTTCTGCATAATGGTGCAGTAAAATGATGGGGAATAGGCCATTAACCACTTCAGCCCCGGAAGGATTTGCCCCCTTCCTGACCAGAGGAATCACTTTTTGCGATTTGGCACTGCGTCGCTTTAACTGACAATTGCGCGGTCATGTGACATTGTACCCAAACTAAATTGATGTCCTTTTTTCCCCACAAATAGAGCTTTCTTTTGGTGGTATTTGATCAACTCTGTGTTTTTTTTTTTCTTTTTAAAACAAAAAAGTGACCATTTTGAAAAAAAACATTTATTACTTTTTGCTATAATACATATCCAAAAAAAATATATATAAAAAAATCAAATTTATTTATCAGTTTAGAATGATATGCATTCTACACATTTTTGATTAAAAAAAATTGCAATAAGCGTCTACAAACTATGGGAAGAGATTTATTGGGGGTTTTTTTTTTTACTAGTAATGGTGGCGATCTGTGATTTTTAGCGGGACTGTGATATTGCGGTGGACATATCAGACACTTTTGACACTTTTTTGGGACCACTGACATTTATACAGTGATGAGTGCTATAAATAGCCACTGATTACTGTATAAATGTCACTGGCAGGGAAGGGGTTAACACTAGGGGGCAATCAAAGGGTTAAATGTGTTCCCTGTTATGTGTTTCTAACTGTATGGGGGCTGAACTGACTGGGGGAGGAGAGAGATCACTGCTCCCGATTACAGGGAACAGATGACCACTCTCCTCTCCCATGTTGGAATGGGGATCCACTTGTTTGGATCCTAGTTCTGTCACTGCGGGGGGAGCGATCACGGGTGGCCGGCGGACATAGAGTCCCCCCCACCCGCTGATCGGCTGCCCCTCTAGCCAGTGAGCGTGCCTCTGGCGGTGCACGCGCCCACAATACACACGCCCGGCATCAATCTATGGTGGGCGGTCAGCAACTGGTTAAAGCACTTCATGTTAGAAAGCTGCTGATTGGAGACATTGACAGGGGTCCTCCCGAGCTCGCCCCTTGGGTAAGGGTGGGAGGCCTAAGTCTCATGGTAAAAATAGGGGGTCGGGTATTATGTGCAGTAATACTCAATAAATGTTCAGCATGGTTGGTCAGGTTGGGATTGTCCCATTAGTGTCAGGTATCTATCCACTGTTGGGAAGTGGTTCCAACGTGCCCAGGTCTGTGAGTATTTGGCTGGGGAGTCTCAGGCTATGAAGAAAAGTTCTTCAATTTCAGTGATTTTTTTCTATTCGTTTGAAACCTTTCCGGGATGGTCTGGATCTGAGATGATCCCCAATGTCGGAAGGATACTCATTTTGGCCGCATTACGAAAGGTAAAATTAGGGTTTTACGATATTGGTGTGCCGGTATGTTGGAATAGGAAGTGGGCTGAGGTATGCTGCAAAGAGTATGTAGAAATCAGTGTTGTTAGTTCATGAACTTGCAACCAAAATGGTTGAATTAGTGGGCATATGACCATAGGATATGTAGCAAGGTGCCTGGCTCCCTGGTGCATCTCCAGCATTTGTTCGGAATGGCAGGGTTATATTTGTTTAGAATTACTGGAGTTCGGTACCAATGAGTCAGGGTCTTGTAATTGTTTTTTGGATTGAGACGTTTAGAGAGCCTTTGTGGGCAATCATAAATATACCTTCCCATTGGTCTTCTGATATTTCTGAATGTATTTCTTTTTCCCATGTTGCGCATGCCTTCCCGGACTTAGGGGAGATGTCTGCAGAAAGCAAATGATAAATTTTAGAGATCATATGTTGTTGAGGGGTGGATTGGAAGCATAAATGTCCCATAGGAAATGACGGATTTGGATATAAGTCCAGAGAGGAAGAGGGTTGTTAGTTATATTAGGCACTAAAGCAGAACACTCTAATAATGTAACATCACGAAAAATTGATGTGCCAGTATCTCTAAGTACTGCCATACATTTGCTAGGAATTGCACGGACATACCGGGAAGGAAGGCCGGGTTAAGTTTTACAGGTGTAAGGGGTCCAGGAGCGGAAGAGAGGTGTCGTTTTGACAGGCTTCTCTAAATCAATGGAGTGTCGGGTTAATAAGGGGGTGTTCCTTCAGTGTCGAGGGGGTGGGGTGTAGTATAAGCCAGGGTGTTGATCGTAATGGCAGAGGGGAAAGGGAATTTTCAAGTTGGACCCAATCTTTGCAATGTAGTGACCAGTCAATGATTCTAGAAAGGTGGCAAGACCAGTAGTATTTCTTAAGGTCCGGAAGACCAATGCCCTCTTTCACTTTAGGTTTCGTCAAATGGTCATCGTTTGTTCTTGGATGTTTCTGTTTCCATAGGAATCTTACACACATTCTTTTGTAGGATTGGAAGAAAGGTAGGAGGAGTTTAATGGGGATATTTTGTAAAATGTGTAGAATATAGGATAGGGTATTCATCTTTAGGATTGCTGCAGGGCCAAACCAGGAAAATTGGGATTGGTTCCAATTATTGAGATTGTCTGAAATAGTTTTGAGAATGGGTAAGTAATCTTTGTGAGAAGATCTGAAAGGTTTGTTAAGAAGATCCCTAGGTATTTAATCGCATTGCATTTCCATTGGAAAGGGAAATTGTTTTTGCAGTACATTACCATTTCTTGTGGGGGAGAGAAATTGATTTTGAAATTGGACAGACATTGAAAAAGTTTGAAAACTTTCAAAATCTTTGATTGATATGTGTGGTTCACTTAGGGGGTAGTAAGATATGATCGGCAAATGCTGCCAATTTATATGTGCGGTTTGCGATAGGTATGCCTTTGATATTTTCATTGTCCCTAAGGCAATATAACAGTGGTTCCAGTGTGAAAACAAAGAGAATAGGGGAAAGTGGGCATCCCTGACTCTTCCCATTGGTTATTGAGAAGGCATTCGACAGATGGCCATTCACCTGGACCCTGGCAGTTGGTGTCGTATAATAGGGACATGATTGAGTTGAACATCCGATTCTGAAATCCTATGTGCCCTAATACTGCTCCCATATAGTCCCAGCCCAGTCTATTGAATGCCTTCTCAACGTCCAATGATAGGATGAACCCTTTGTTTGTTGGTGGTCATCCAATGGTGCAGGTTTAGAGCCTTAATAGTATTGTCCCTTGCTTCTCACCCTGGGATAAAGCCGACTTGATCTTTTCCTATTAGAGATGGTAGGAGAGGTAGCAGGCAGTTTGCAAGGATTTTAGTGACATCCTTCCCTTCCTTCGGTATAAATGTGATGTGAGCTTCAAGAAGTCTGTGGAAGGGGAGTGTGGAGGAGGAAAGGGAATTGAAGGCCTTAGGCTACATGTACCGGGGACGTTTTTCAGCCTCCCCTGAATGACTCAACTTGACAGCTATAAACTGACGTTAAAAATGTCTGTTTAGCCGTATTTGCGTCTAGGAGCTTTTTTTTTTTTTTTGGAAAATGAAAAAGGTTTGTAAACAAAACTCTCCTAGATGCGAGTTACTGTGTTTAGGTTTGTTTACAAGCTGTTACAGGCATTTGGCGTTTCAAACATCCGACCCGAACGCATTTTTTTGCTTTCCAAGAAATGCTTCTAAACTCAACTGCCTTGAAATGACTATAAACGACCCTGTGTACATGGACTGATAAGATAACATAGAGGAGAGTACAGGGGCAGCTGAAAAAAATGCCCAACTGCCTCTAAACGTCCGGTTACCAGCAGCAGTGTACATGAGGCCTTAAGAAAAGGATTAGTGAGTTTATCTGTAAAAAAATTAAAATGGGTTGCTGTAAACCCATTCAGGCTTTTTCCAGCCTTAATCACTTCCCGCCCGGCCTATTGACAAATGATGGCCGGGCGGGTGGTCAGTTATCCCGACTGGGCGTCTATTGATGTCCTCAGTATAACCCACGATCACGCGCATCGCGGCAATCGTGTTGCGGTTATGTCAGTCTGACCCACTGCATTACCGATCTCAGTAAAGTGACCAATCACGGCTGATCACAGTGTAAACAGGAAGAGCCGTTTATCGGGGGGGGGGGGGGTCTGCGCTGATTGTTTATCAGTGCAGCCCCCCCAGGATTGCCACCCAGGACCACCAGGGAGCCCGTCCATGGACCACCAGGGAGAGCTCATCCAGGGACCAGCAGGGAGCCCACTCTGATGATCAGGGAGCCAATCCTAGACCACCAGGTTAGGGGCACAATGCCCAACATGGATGGCAACCTGGATGGCACTCAGTGCCAATTTCAGATGCCACCCTAGACCCCCAGGGAATGACACCCATACAGTGCCCTCTATCAGTGCTGCCTATGAGTGCCCATCACTGCTGCATATCAATGCTGCTTATCAGTGCTGCATATAAGTGCCTCATCATCAGTGCCAATCAGTACTGCCTCATCAGTGCCCGTCGGTGTAGCCTCATCAGTGCCCATCAGTGATGGAGAAAATGTACTTATTTACAAAGTTTTGTGACAGAAACAGAGAAACTTTTTTTCAATATTTTCTGTCTTTTTTATGTGTAGTGCAAAAAATAAAAACCCCAGAGGTGATCAAATAGCACCAAGAGAAAGCTCTATTTGTGGGAATAAAATGATAAAAAACCTTGTTTGTGTACAGTGTTGTATGACCGCACAATTGTCATTCAAAGTGCGACAGCGCTGAAAGCTAAAAATTGTCCTGGGCAGGAAGGGGGGTAAGTGCCCCCTGGTATTGAAGTGGTTAAGCTGATCGATCACTTTTTTGAGCTCGTCCTCCGAGATGGGACTTTCTAATTGGCGGGCATCCTCTTTGGCGATGGGTTTAGGGCAGTGTTTTTTCAGAAAGTTCTTATTTTCTATCTTCTATTTCCCATAGGTTTGGCTGATTGCCTATTGAGGTTGTATAATTCAGTGTAGTATGCTTCATATTGGGATGCTATGTCTGGTGAGGTGACTTTAGGTCTTCCCTGGGGATCTTTGATATTATGGATATTGGTGTTTGCTTTTATTGTTTGGATAGCTTTGGCTAAATCTTTCCCACATTTGTTTCCAAATTCGTAGAAGAGTTTTTGATGTAAAACAAATTTACGTTGCGTTTTGCGATTTAATTCTTCAAGTAGGCGTTTTCTAGTCTGTGAAGTCATGGTATGCCTGTTGTGCTTGGGACTGCTTGTGAGGAAGCTCTAAGGCTATAGTGGATTAGCTCTGTGGTTGTGGCTCGTTGGGCCTTCTTCCGGGAGGCTTTTAGTGCGTGGAATTTTCCCGGTATGACGCACTTGTGAGCTTCCCATTGGGTAAGCAGAGCTTTCTCAAGTGTGTCATTGTCTGAGAAGAATTCATGTATTTGTTATCAGTTTCTGATGTCAATAGAAATTAATCTAAACGCCAAATCTTTGTGAAAAGATTTTTGTCTGGGAAAGTCAATGTCCTGGTAATTGGGTGATGATCAGATAAGAACATTGGTTCAGTAGTTGTGTCGGATAGAAAGGGGAGATCTTTCTAGAACAGAAACAAATAATCGATTCTAGAGTATTTATTATGTGGGGCAGAGAGGAAAGTGTCATATTTTTCCATTGGGATAAAGGGCACACCATGTGTCATGCAAAAGTAGTTCTTGGATTTGTAATTAGATGTAGGGCCTCATAAGGTAGAGATGTGGAGCCTGATGAGGTGTCTAATAGTGGGGATAATGCGACATTAAACTCCCCCCAAGTATAGTTAACCCTGCATAAGAACCTGCTAGGAATTGGGAAATTGTCCTAAAAAAACGGACTTGTGCAGAGTTGGGGCTGTAAATGTTGGCCAAAGTTACAGGCCGACCCTGGATCAAACCTTTTATAAAGATATATCTGCCTTCCGTGTCTATAAGAGAGTCAGTGAGTTTCTAGTTGAGGTTTTAGAGCTCAGAATTGAGACTCCTTTAGTTTTTTCAAGTGGGTTAGTTGAATGGTAGAATGTGGGGAATAGGTGATTTGTGAGCTTCGGGACCTTGTCTGTGTGAAAATTCATTTCTTGTAGAAACACCATGTTGGCTTTTAATTTGTGCATCAGAGTGAGGACCTGACTGCGCTTTCAGGGATGTTGAGCCCTTTGTGTTCCTGTATTTCTCTCAGATAATCTTCCTTCTCTGTGCTGCAGACACAATTTATGTATCTAGACTGGATTTATGGAGATTCTGAGGTTCAGCTGGCAGCAAAATGTTCATTTTCACCATAGACGTTACTAGACCTAAGGACCTGTGTGTCTTGGGTCTTTTTCCCCATACCTGAGTCTAGTGAGATCTCTGACAGAACAATTCTCCCAGGATTACTTGTTCTGTTGTCTGCTGGCTGTGGAGGGATATGTTTGTATAGCCTCAGACCCAAGTCACTGAGTGAAGTCTCAGGAGATGAGAGGCAGCGGTGTGGGACCTCTGCAAGTTGTCTCATGTAAACATTTAAGCTTCCACTGATTACTGAATACCAATATTATGAGTCCTGACTCTTACACTGTATAATTTATATTGTACATGACATACTCCTGACTCCTGCACTATATACTCAGTTTTACATTATATACTCCTGACCCCTGTACTATACACCCTATGTTGTACATTACATACTCCTGATCCCTGCACTATATACTCTGTATTATACATTACATAGTTCTTTCTTAACTATATACTCTATACCGGGGGTCGGCATCCCGTCGATCGCGGCCCACCTGTCGACCGCCGGCAGGTGACAGGTGGACCGTGAACAGGTTCCTGCGCCGCCGACCCCCAGCTTCTATGTTCCGGTCCTCATCTCCCCTCCCAGCCTCAAGCCTCTTATGCGGCTCCGCGCGCTGTCACTCTCTCCCTCCCTCCTCTGCCACTGTAATCAGTGAGCAACGGAGACCAGGAGAAAGCACAGATCAGGACAGAGGGCGGGAGGAGGAGCCGGCCAAACAAACTTTTATTGTTAAACCGCTGGTGATTGGTTGCGACCACATAGGGTGGTCCTAAGCAACCAATCACCAGCTTGCTAATATGAAAAGTCACTGCCAACTCCTGCCCCTTAGTCCAGAACTGCACTGCCTCTTGGTCTCCGCTGTGAAACAGGTACTGTGCTATGGGGGAGAAGGGGGGGTTACTGCCAATGGGGGGGCAAGAGACACCACTGTGTGTGTGTGGGGTGATGTGAAAGGGCAGAGGACACTGTCATGGGCAGGGTCACTCAAATATCAGTGTCCTATATCACCCCCCCACCTTCCCCCTGCATTCTGACCGCAACGCACCCCTGAGCCCTGAATTCTGACTGAAATGTACTCCTGCATTCTGATCGCAACGCACTCCTTAACCCTGCATTCTGATCGCAACGCACCCCTGAACCCTGCATACTGATCGCAATGCACCCCTGAATTCTGACAGCAACGTACCCCTGAACCCTGCATTCTGATCGCAATGCACCCCTGAACCTTGAATTCGGACCACAACGTACCCCTGCATTCTGACCGCAATGCACCCCTGAACCCTGCATTCTGACCGCAACACACTTCTGAACCCTGCATTCTGACTGCAACGCACCCCTGATCCCTGCATTCTGATCACAACGCACCCCTGAACCCTGCATTCTGATCGCAACGCACCCCTGAACACTGCATTCTGATCGCAACGCACCCCTGAACCCTGCATTCTGATCGCAACGCACCCCTGAACCCTGCATTCTGATCGCAACGCACGCCTGAACCCTGAATTCAGACCGCAATGTACCCCTGCATTCTGACCGCAACAAACCCCTGAATCCTGCATTCTGATCGCAACGCACCCCTGAACCCTGCATTCTGATCGCAATGCACCCCTGAACCCTGAATTCTGACAGCAACGTACCCCTGAACCCTGCATTCTGATCACAACGTACCCCTGAACCCTGAATTTGGACCGCAACGTACCCCTGCATTCTGACCGCAATGCACCCCTGAACCCTGCATTCTGACCGCAACACACTTCTGAACGCTGCATTCTGATTGCAACGCACCCCTGATCCCTGCATTCTGATCACAACGCACCTCTGATCCCTGCATTCTGATCGCAACGCACCACTGAACCCTGCATTCTGATCGCAATGCACCCCTGAACCCTGCATTCTGATCCCAATGCACCCCTGCATTCTGACTGCAATGCAATCCTGAACCCTGCATTCTGACTGCAACCCACCCCTGAGCCCTGCATTCTGACTGCAACGCACTCCTGAACCCTGCATTCTGAGCGCAACCCACTCCTAAACCCTGCATTCTGACCGCAGCACACTCCTAAACCCTGCATTCTGACCAACGCACACCTGATCTCTGCATTCTGAGCATAATGCAATTGTGAACCCTGCATTCTCTGCATAACACACTCCTAAACCCAGAACTCCTTACAAAACAAAAGAAGTTGGTCTTAATGTTTTGGTTTTTTGGGGGGGGGGGCACAACACTGCCCGGTGATCTTTGACTTTGTCAGTGTTGTTCAAGTAGATCTCAATCTCTCGAAGGTTGCCTACCCCTGCTCTATACTATACATTATATAGTCCTGGCTACTGTACTACATACTTGTTTGTACGTTACATACCCCTGACCCCTGTATACACTCTGTAATACGCTAAATAGTTTTGACATCTGCACAATATACTCTGTTTTGCATGTTACATAGTCCTGAGCCCTGCACTATATATTCTATGTTGTACACATAGGCGTATGCGGGGGGGTGCCCAGGCACACCCAAATGACTACATGCAGTGCTGATTTCCCTACTGCCGGGCTTCCCCCAGTGTTGCCCCCCCCCCCTGCACCCTACATTGCTGCTGGCTTCCTTCCTCTCCTCCAGCAGTTGCGGGGGCATATTTCAAGATTGAGAGCGGGAGAAGTGCCAAGAAAATATGTCATTCACCAGCCCCTTCCTTTTCTAAATGAACACAGTTGCTCACTGTGTTCATTTACAACTGAAGCATAGTAAACTGTTTTTGCTATGCTTCAGTTTGTGAATGAACAGGAAGCCGCTCAGCACAGAGCACTTCCCATTCTTTAACTGTCCAGTGCTTACCCCCGCACTATATACGCTATATTGTCCATTATATAGTCCTGACTCCTGCATTATATATTCTATATTGTATGTTAAATAGTCCTGACCCCAGCACAATATACTCTGTTGTACATTACATACTCCTGCATTATATATTCTATATTGTACATTACATACTCCTGACCCCTGCACTATACACTCTGTTGTACATTATATACTCCTGACCCCTGCATTATATACTCTGTTGTACATTACATACTCCTGGCCCCTACACTATATACTTTATATTGTACATTACATACCCCTGACCCCTGCACTATGTACTCTGTTGTACATTACATCATTCTGATACTATATAGTCCTATCTGCTGTATCTTATACAATATGTTGTACATTACATACTCCTGACCTCTGCTCTCTCCCCTCTACCCACTGCTATATATAAACATAATATGTATTCTCTTTTGTTACACCCATTTCCTACAAGCTGGGCATTTTATATCTGATGATTTGATTGGAGCACAGACTTTTACATGTTGATAATAATGTGATAACATCCTCAAACTTTGGAACCTTAAACCGAAAGTGATAATGAGGGAGGAGTCAATAACCCAATGATGGTGGTCTTCAGGATCAGTCCAGTCTTCATCTTGGTTGATGACTAAATCATGGAGTAAATAAGGAAGTGCAGGTCTTCTTGTGTTGGAAAGATGGCAATGAGTGATAGAGGGGGTGGGGACCCTCGTCTTATAATCCCCTCATCACTGTCACTCCTATAAAAGACAGTTCTCATTGTTTCCTCACTCTCTGACTAAGGTCCATGAATAAAGAAAAGAACTGGTAGGAGATCAGAGGAGCCATTTACTCGTTACCTTGAGGGGGGAATTGTAAGATCCTCAGAGACAAAGCTGCCTGATGTGGGCGGAGTCCTGGTTTAGGGGAACGAATCAGCTCATGTCTAGTAATAATCTTTGTATTTCTATTTTAATAGATGGACGGGAGATGAGGAAAACCTCAGAGGATTGTCTCACTTTGTCTCCAGACTGTAAAGTAGAAGATGAGGACATTACACAGTATAGTCCAGGAGAAAACCCGGCTACCTCAAATGTCCATCCGGCACCACACAGTGTAGATGGACCATCGTATTCCTCTTATCCTGAGGAACCTCAGACTGTGAGGGATGGTGCCGTCCTTCCAACAGATAAGAGGTTTTCCTGTAATGAGTGCGGGAAGTGTTTCCGTTCAAAATATGATCTCAATGTGCATAAAAGATCTCACACAGGAGAGAAGCCATATTCCTGTCCTGAGTGCGGGAAATGTTTTTCAGTGAAGTCCCACGTTTACAGACATCAGATTTGCCATATGGAGGAAAAGCCATATTCCTGCTCCGAGTGTGGGAAATGTTTTTCACAGAAGTCCTTCTACCACAGACATCAGAGATTGCACACCGGAGAAAAGTCGTATTCTTGTCCTGAATGCGGGAAATATTTTTTAGACAAGTCCAGTCTTTACAGACATCAGAGATCTCACACGGGGGAGAAGCCATATTCCTGTCCTGAGTGTGGGAAATGTTTTTCACGGACGTCAAATCTTTACACACATCAGAGATTGCACACGAGGCAGAAGCCATATTCCTGTCCTGAGTGTGGGAAATGTTTTTCAGAAAAGTCCCAACTTCACACACATCAGAGATTGCACACAGGTGAGAAGCCATATTCTTGTCCTGAGTGCAGGAAATGTTTTTCACGTAAGTCCTATCTTGACATACATTACAGATTACACACGGGGGAAAAGCCATATTTCTGTTCTGAGTGCAGGAAATGTTTTTCAGACAAGTCTAGTCTTTACAGACATCAGAGATTACATACCGGGGAGAAGCCATATTCCTGTTCTGAGTGTGGGAAATGTTTTTCACAGAAGTCCAGTCTTTACACACATCAGAGATCTCACACAGGGGAGAAGCCATTTTCCTGTCCTGAGTGTGGGAAATGTTTTTCTCAAAAATCAAAACTTGTCACACATCAGAGATCTCACATGGGAGAGAAGCCATATTCCTGCCCCGAGTGAGGCAATTGTTCCTCAGTGAAGTCCTGTCTTCCTGTACATTAGGGATCTCACACAACCCTCAAGGTGTATTAGTACCTTAAGTGCAGGAAATGTCTTCTATATGAATGTTGTTGGACATCACAGCTCTCATGTTGGGAAGAAGGACACCCTGATATACACCTCCATGGCTGATCGTCATCATGTAAGAAACAGTTCATAAGGAGAGCAAAGATCACCAAAGACATTGATGAAGTGTTGTACTGTGTTGGCCATTGATAGCAGGAGAAAAATAAAAATGGAGTCCTTACCTTTCATTGGCTGAGTACATTTTTTGGTGTAAGCTTCCACAAATACTTACAGGTCAATTTATAAAAAAAAGTATAGTTGATCAAATGTGTGTAACGCAACTTATTAGCAGATATATATATATATACCATAAAGTGTAATAACTCAATAAGTAAACATTTGCATATGACATAAAGTACAATACAATGCAAAGTTATGAAAAACCCACAGTTCATTAAAAGAGGTGTAATAGTCCAATATAACATGATCTACAAAATCCAATATTCCCTAGCAGTATAGATCAAGTGAAAAGGAAACACTCAAAATATCTTCAGATATATTTCATCCTATGGTGCTCATCTTTCACCAGGTGAATAACCTGCTCACCTCAAATACAAAACAAAATTGCCTGTGTTGGCTATTTTCCAGGTACAAGTTGCCGAGACCAGCTCCACCATCATGAGTCACACAATCCATCTATATCTTTATGCTTTATTTGAAGAGAAATCACTCTGAAAAACAACCTCTAACACTCCTGGTCATTGCCATCTTGAGTAAGGGCAGATGAATCATGTAGCATCTATTTCCTGGAATCCATCTGACCTTAGCTCAGGCATGCATGAAAGAGGGTGTGCGTAGCTGAGAAAACTCTTCCTGAATGATATCAATGTCCTAGACCTGGACACCAGTAAGTAACTCCAGATAAAAACCCCCAAGGGTCAGATGACACTTTACAAAAAAACTCCAATGCTGCCCACTCAGCTTGTTCCGGCGTTAGATAAATCCAGTCAATCCTCCAGTAGTCTCAGATAAAGAACTCAAAAAACATAATGAGGACTTTCATAGTGCAGTCGTTTATTAAAAAGTAAAAATGACACAATAAAAAAGCCACTCACAAAAGGTATAGGAGCCATGAGACTCAATAATGCATGAAAGGAATACCAATATGGCCAACACAGGAAATGATGTCACCCACTTCTGTTCCTATGCGTTACATCACATGACTTCATCAGGGTCCTGATTATCATATACAAATGTTTACTTATTGAATTATTGCACTTTATGGTATATATCTATCTGCTAATATGTTGTGTTACACTAAATTATCTCATTGATTGTTACATAGTGGTGGGTCGAGCACTGTAAGTGTTTAAGCCAGCAACTTGAAACACACATTTTATACAATGTTTGTAGCTTTATTTTAGGTTGATAGCGATGGTTTTCTTTTTCTTTAGTTGAACTAAGTTGACCGGCATTCACCCAGCCATGATGAATATTGGCCATATTTCATTTCGTAGAATGATTTCCTTGGCTCCAACTAATGACCATAGTTCAATATTCATATAAACCCCCACTCAGCTCTAAATAAAAAGCAAACCCCAGATTCAAGATCCTAACGTGAAATCTGCTGTAGTAATGTCCCCTTTCATTTATAAATGTTATATATATATATATGGATAGCGCTTATGTCATGCGGTGCGGTTACGCAAAACAACAGTTCATGTCAGAAATTATAATACCCAGAATTCTTAGACAGCCCTCAGTGACTCAATATACAACATAAACTGATAGAATGTGTCCTTATTAGCACAATGCCCTCCACATGTGTAACTCTTCATGCACACCGATCCATCGTCATATACTTGTGTTCACCACTGTGACTTGAGTACTGGAGTGCAGCCCGCCACCTACTGAAGGAGTTACCCTCACCAGCTAAATATGCCATGTGTGGATTTGGGCTAAAACAGCATACAATCCAGATTGGATGGATGAGCTGAGCACGGCCTCCCAGTATATCCTCCTCCGAGCCTCAGAATTCCACTGGATCTCCAGCTTCTGATTTCCCTCCATGTGACTGCTCCGTCTCATCATATATACGGCACGGATCTTCCCACTAAAAGAGAATTAAAACCACAATAGTGTGATATTGTAAAATCCTTATTGCTTTTATTTATAGAATACACTCACATAAGAACCAATCATCAGAATGCGGCAATCCTCTCTCCCTGTCAATCGGCTGCTCTCATTGCACCAGCCACCTCCGGTCACCACCACTTTCTGCTAGCCTACACATGCAGTAAAACCACAACCCTATACATTTTGCTGGGGTTTCTCAAAGGCGTGTCTACGTATTTCAGAGCATGCACACTTCTTTGTCAAGCCTAGGCTTAAGAAAGGAGCGCTCGTGCTCTGAAATCTGTAACTATGCTCAGTTATCCTCCAATCATGACGTCACTTCCGCCCGGTTGACCGGTACATTCCAGCAGAGTTCTGAGGCAAGCAGAGGGACCTGTCAGCACTGGCGCTGTCTACACCGCATGGAGACTGCAAGCAAAGAGATGCCCACATTTATTAACGTAACTTACTTTTTTATGAAAAGCGCATAATTACTTACAGTATACACGTGAATTGCCAATTGTGTTTACCAATAAATAAGTCTTTATACTGCACTTAGATGTTTAAATATTTCTTTATACTGCACTTAGATGTTTAAATATTTCTTTATACTGCACTTAGACAGGAGAGTTGGTAGTGCCTCTTATTTATTTTCTGTGTAGCACCCTCTAGTGTGTTATTAGTTTAACCCTTTTGCCGCCAGGTCTGTACGTCGTATGGACCCAGCGATGGGGGGTATTACACACAATGCCGTGGCTGCCTGTCAGGTGAGAGCATTCGGGGGGCCGCTGCTGCCTGATCGCTCTCACACACCCCTGGTACCAGTCTCCTCCCCTTCTTGCAGTGACCCGGAAAACGTCATCTCTGAGGTCACTTTCGGGTCAAGTTCTCGGTGTCCCCGGCTCGCTCAGCCGGGAAATAATGTTATGCAGTGCGATTTGCATTGAAAAACAGGGGAGACATTAGGGAGTCTTTTACACCCTAAATAAAGAGAACCTGTCAAAAAAACATTACATAGGGGATTTTTTTTTACACCCAAGCACATAAACCCCCCCAAAGTATTTGGAGCCCCACCCCCACATATACACACACATGAATGTAAACGCATTCATCGGGGTGCCTACACGTTAAAACGTTGTTTGTGATACACATGTTACATATCGCCGCGCACGCCGGCGTGAGAGCAATAATTGTGGCACCAGACCTCCTCCAAAACACTAAACTGATATCTATAGGGGGCTTCTGAAGAGTCGCCTATAGAAAATATAGGGTACTGAAGTTTGACGTCATTGTGGGGCGCACACAAATTTAAGGTTTAGCATGTTGGGTATCTATTTACTTGGTTCAACCTCAGCTTTTATATTTTACCAAAATTTTGGGTAATTTATTGCGTTTGTTTGCCCTAAAATTCAAGTTAGTGTGTTTTTACTGAAATATTGTGTTTCCTAGACCTTTGCAGTAATATCATGTGACATAAACAATTTTAACTACCAATATTTTATTCTCCAGGGTGTCTGCTTTCAAAAAATATATAATGTTTGGGGGTTTTGTGTAATCTTCAGGTCTAAAATGATTTTTTAAACATGTGTGCAAAAAAAAAAAAGCAAAAACGGCTCTGGCAGCGAAAGGGTTAAGTACAGGCAAATGTATTGACTCATGGTAAGTTTGAGCCTGGAATCTGGGTCAGGGTTTACTGCAGGTCAGGCTGGATGACTCACAGAGGCATGTCTCTGGTGCCACCCCCTGGTTCTAGAAGTTTGGCAAAACTTCTAGAAGTTAGCAAACTGAGACCAGGAGGGTTGATTTGCATAATTAAGGAAACTTAGCCATTCCCCAGGCATACTGTCCTGGCACAGTGCCTGATGAAGGGGTCCTGCGAGACTGCAACATGTAGCAAGCCTTCTAAAGGACAGTGTTGGACTTAACCATTTATTAGCTTGCCCTGAGAGATCTTCAGAGCAGCCAGGAGGGTTGGTAGTGCCTGCAGGCAGTGTAGCTGGGAGCAGATCTATGCAAAAACAGGATACACTCCTGCATGCAGTGTCCCTCAATTGTGCTGAACGATTAAATGATTACAATTGCAACAGTTGCAAATAGGGTGCAACTTGTCACGCGACTTTAAAATGTTAAGTCACATGTCAAGTCACACCAGTGTGAATGGGGGGCTAATTCCTTTACTATTTCCTTATTTTTTTTACTGCAATCTTGTTAGAAGTAAAATTATGATAAAGTGTATTGAACAAAAAAAAAAAAAAAAAAAGACACAGGCCCTGATTTACTATAACTCCCAAATCTACTCCAGCAGTGCCTTAAAATGCCTCCCAATTAAAGGCAATTAAGACTTCACCTCTCACAAACTGGGAGGAAATGCAAACAGAACAGAGCTCTATTTGCCTGGAAACATGCATCTGATCACATATGCCACACGCTGGACGTCAATCAGATTCAAACCTGCAACTCTCAAATGCCTCCATTTAAACCTTCAATGCAAGTTCATTGCCCTAAAAAGGTTATGGGGACCTGGGTCCTGCTCTAGGGGACATGTATCAATGGAAAAAAAAGTTTTTAAATCAATTTTCTTTTTCAGGAGCAGTGGTTTTAATAATGCTTAAAGTGAAAAAAAACCCTGAAATATTCCTTTAAATATCATGCTTGGGGGTCGCCTTAGTATGGGTCTCTGTGATGTTTAGAACAGTGCCACTGCAAAATTATATTTGTAAAGGAAAAATTGTCATCTAAAATTGCTGTAATGTATTGCCGGTTCCCTACAATAGAGATAATGATAATTTTAAAAAGTATTGCGTTGCCCCCCCCCCAGTCCATACCAGGCCCTTCAGGTCTGGTGTGGATTTTAAGGGGAACCCCAGCAAAATTTTTAAAAATAATTTGCATAGGGGTCCCCCCCAAAGTCCGTACCAGGCCCTTCAGATCTGGTATGGATTTTAAGGGGAACCCCATGCAAAATTTAAAAAAAAATGGTGTTGGGGTCCCCCCGAAATCCAAACCAGACCCTTATCCGAGCACGCAGCCCTGGCATGGCAGGCGGGGACGAGTGAGCACGCCCCCTCCGAAGCTTACCAGACCACATGCCCTCAACATGGGGAGGGTGCTTTGGGGTCTGGTTTGGATTTTGGGGGGAACCCAATGCCATTTTTCTACAAATTTGGCATTGGCTTCCCCTTAAAATCCATACCAGACCTAAGGGGCCTGGTACTGATTTGGGGGAATTTTTGTTTAATTTTGGCGTGGAGTTCCCCTTAGAATCTATGCCAGACCCTTATCCGAGCATGCATGCACTGTATATAGTCTACACAGTGGTGTAGTGGATAGCACTTTCGCCTGGCAGCAAAAGGGTCATTGGATCAAATCCCAGCCACAACAGTACCTGCCTGGAGTTTGCATGTTCACCCTGTGCCTGTGTGGGATTCCTCCGGGTACTCCGGTTTCCTCCCACACTCCAAAGACATATGTATGTAATACATACATATATGTAAAGCGACAGCGCTATATAAGCACCTGAAATAAATAAATACACTGAATGCAGTGTATTATATATATATATATATATATATATATACTGACTGTATATACTCTATCCACACTAACTACATGCCACTGCCTAACCTTTCGCTATCTCTGCAAATGTTTTCACTATATACGGCTGCTGTGTAAGTGGCCTTATATAGTGTGGGCGTGGACTCAGAGCCGCTCCCTGCCTTTGGCCAATCATGGCTCTCACAGCAGAACATGATGTGATTGGCCAAAGCATGCACATGACCTGCATGCTTTGGCCAATCAGCGGGCGGCATTACCCCCGCAATTTCACTGCATTATGAGGCACTCAAATTTCCCATGAATGCCCCATAATGTTCGAGATTCGCCGAACAGGCGAACCCCCGATGTTCGAGTCGAACATACGTTTGCCTTGAACCAGGGGACCGTACTTATTGACCATGGATGTACATTGCAAGACACTTTAACATTTTTGTCATAAAAGATTGGACAAAAAATGCCTCCATTTTTAAAAACATTTTTACACTTTTTAGGTGAATGGGTATGATGTATCCGATATCCATTCACATGGGGGGGGGCAGGATCTGGTGGCCCCCTTGTTAATGGGGGCTTCTACATTCTGATCAGCCCCCCAACCGCAGACCCCAACAACCACCAGCCACGGTTGTCGGGAAGAGGCCCTTGTCCCCATCAACATGGGGACAAGGTACTTTGGGGCAGGGGGGGGGGCACAGAACCCCCCTGCCCCGAAGCACACACCCCTCTCATGTTAAAGGCATGTGGCCTGGTTTGGTCCAGGAGGGTGACCCTTGCTTGTCCCCCCATCCTGACCTCCAGGCTGCATGCTCAGAAAGGGTCTGGCATCGATTTTGGGGGAATTTTTTGCAAACAAAAATTGGCATGTGCTTCCCCTTAAAATCCATCCCTGAGCCAAAGGGCTTGGTATGGATTTGGGGGACAATACATTATAGCCGCAAGCAAGTTGAAATGACATTTTTGATCAATGTAGGGAAGGAAGGATGTGGGAGGTATATGTGGTGTGGGTGGGGTTCATTGATTTGTTTATTTGGCGTCACCACTCAATTGCTTCCAGCCCATGTGCACACAGCTGTTCCTGTTTACAGCCACATTACACTTCCTGCTGATGTATATCTGTAAGGACCATGCAAATATAAATGAAAAGATGACCTATCAGTGCTGGTTCACACTAGTACGATGTGGGAACCCTGCGAATTCACTGTGGGTTCCCGCATCACACCTGACTCGCATGGGAATTCACACTGCTATATGCAAACTGAGGGGAATGTCAACGCAAAGTTAATGACACCTCCAGTTCAGCTCGCATATCGCAGTGCGAACTGCCAGTTGGGACATGAATCAGATCCCATAAGTGTGAACAAATGTTATTTGGACTGCAGTGCGTTGCAAATCACATTAGATATCACACCAGTGTGAACCGGGCCTGAGGGCGGTTCACACTGAACCGTTGTCCGAGATTGCATGTGATTCACACCGCACTGCAGTGAAAATCACATGCGATCTCTGCGATGAGATTTCAGCCATACAGAGAGTATGGCTGAAATCACATCAGTCGGACCAAACTCGCACAGGACCTTTTTTGGACATGGGTGTTCACACCCATGCAATTCGATTCCTGTTGGAGTTTGCAATGCGATCTGCAAACTGATTTGGGGGTGCCAGCTTTCTATTGACACTCCCAGCAGTTTGCATATGGCAGTGTGAACTGCCTGCGAGTCAGGTGCAGAACGGGAACCCTGTGAATCTGTTGCGGGTTCCCGCATCGCACCCGATTTACAGGCAGTTCACACTGCCATATGCAAACTGCTGGGAGTGTCAATAGAAAGCTAATGACACCCCCAAATCAGTTTGCAGATCGCACTGCGAACTGCAAATTCAGACAGGAATCGGATTGCATGGATGTGAACAACCATGCGATCTGATTCTGCTGCATAACAAAAAAGGGTCCTGTGCGAGTTTGGTCGGGATGCGATGCAAATTCAGTCATACTATCTGTATGGCTGAATTTGCATAGCACAGATCGCATGTGATTTGCACTGCAGTGCGAATCACATCCGATCTCGGACACCGCAGCAGTGTGAACCAGCCCTAAGGAAGGTAATCCACTTCCCCCAAATCACCACCTCCCAAAACAAATTAAAAAAGTAAGTTACAAAAGAGAACAAGCAAAATCAATTTCCTTTTATTTTTCCAGCAGAAACACAAGTATGTACATATTTACTGGCATTAATTTAAAGTATATATACACATTTAGCAAAACAGTTAGCAATTGGGTTCTAAGGGCCCTGCTCATAGGAGCTTACAATCTAAAATTGGACTAAACCTTACAGTGGACGCGGCTTGACTTTCACAGTGTATAACCGCCCACACATTTCATAGAATGTCTAAACACCCACATCATATTATTAGCTGCACAATTACAGAAAGATACTTAACAGTCATTCTAACAAAGCATTACAACATATTTAAAAAGGCACATATTCAAACAATAACACCCACCACCCCCCACATTCTACACACATACATTGGGGAGTATTTTCTCCTAAAAGAATGCAAGACAAACAATACACACCCCAATCGGACAGCATGGTCAAATCAAGCCACTTTTGATGGTCAAAATGCACAATAATTTCAGCAAACAGCTCCAGTGATGCATTTGTCATTAGCACAATATTCCTTATTCCACAAAAACCACAGCAACAAACCTGACCTCTCATCAGGCTAAACCAACCCCCCTACTGAAGTCCCTTATATAAGCTAGCACACGGACACATGCCCAAAAGAAGTACACGCCCACCAGTATCTTTCAATCTGTCACCTAAAATTGTTTTCACCTGTGGGGCTGCAATACCTAATACTATTTGCTGTGTTAACCCTTGGCTATGTTCATCAGATCAGTATAACTACAGGACCAAATTCTAAGTCAGTGGTTCTCAACCTTGTCCTCAAATACCCCCAACAGGTCATGTTTTCAGGCTTTCCATTATTTTGCACAAGTGATTTGATCAGTTTCACTGCCTTAGTAATTACCACAGCTGTTTCATCTGAGGGAAATCCTGAAAGCATGACCTGTTGGGGTGCCTTGGGGACTGGAGTTGAGAAACACTGATCCAAGCAACAGTTTTCTAACCAGATGAACCTGTGCAGTGTAAACCCTACAATTTGAAATGTCCAAGTCCCTGGCTGCAATGAGCTTACAATTTAAAGTCCCAAAATAACTTACATTACAGACTATTTGGACAAGAGACAAATAAAACGCCAGCCTGTCTTTGGATTGTGGTGAGAAACCCACACAGGGGGGACATATCAACTTCAACACAAGCATTAACATATCCAGGATGTGAACTAGCAACCTTTTGGGTGCCAGGTGGATTTGCTAGCCACTTAGCTAGTGAGCAGTGCGTACATGTCTTGTCCATCACTGTGGTGTGAACCAGCCCTAAGTCCATAGCCATGCTCAGTATCAAAAGTAATATACAATATATTGTCCTAAGTATTGGGAAATGTGCATTTACACACACATGAACTATAATGGCAGCCCAGGGTTCAGTATAGAGTTGGGCCACCATTTGCAGCTATAACAACTTCAACTTTTCAGGGAAGGCTGTCCATAAGGTTTAGGGGTGTGTCTATGGGAATGTTTGGCCATTCTTCCAGAAGTGCATTTCTGAGGTCAGGCACTGATGTTGGACGAGAAAGCCTGGCTCCCAGTCTCTGCTTTAATTCAGCCAAAAGGTGTTCTATAGGGTTGAGGTCAGGACTCCGCACCAACCTCCCTCATCCATGTCTTTATGGACTTTGCTTTGTGCACTGGTGCACAGTCATGTTGGGACAGGAAGGGGCCACCCCCAAACTGTTCCCACAAAGTTGGGACCATGAAATTGCCCAAAATGTCCTGCTGATGCCTTAAGAGTTCCCTTCACTGGAACTAAGGGGCCAGGCCCAACCCCTGAAAAACAACTCCACGTCATAACCCCCCTCCACCAAATAATTTGGACGAGTGAACAAAGCAAGATCCATAAAGACATGGATGAGCGAGGTTGGGTTGGAGGAACTTGAATGGCCTGCACAGAATCCTGACCTCAACCAGACAGGACACCTTTTGGCTGAATTAGAGCGGAGACTGTGAGCCAGGCCTTCTCACCCAACATCAGTGCCTAACTTCACAAATGCACTTCTGGAAGAATGGCCAAATACTCCCATAGACAAACATCCTAAACCTTATGGACAGCCTTCCCAGAAGAGCTGAAGCTGTTATAGCTGCAAAGGGTGGGCCAATTCAATATTGAACACTACAGACTAAGACTGGGATGCCATTAAAGTTCATGTGCATGTAAAAGGCAGGTGTCCCAATTACCTAGCTAGTGTATCTGCCAAGATTTGCAATGGTGGTGTAACCCTCCTACACATAAATACTACATTTAGACATAATTTAAATAAGGCCCCTAGTCATGTTTAACAACATACAGTGGACAAACAACATCTCTACATGAAGTGACATGCTTGGGAATCGAACTCAGGATGTCCGCAATGGTAGACAGAATCGCTACCTTTTAAACCAGAGGGCTACTGCATGTCAAGTACTCCTACACATAAATACACAGATACTGTATGTCTAGGAATATATAGGAATTACATTAAGCAGGAGTTAATCTTCTAAATGTATCTTTTTTGTCATTTTTATATTTTCCAAGTTAATCTTGCTGCATGAGTGTAGAATACAGGGCCGGCTCTACTACTAGGCAAAGTAGGCGGCCGCCTAGGGGCGCCTGGCCACTGTTGATCTGTCACTGGCTGCTCTGCATTGATTCATGTAAAAACTGACACTGACTGAGATAATGAGATTGTATTATCACATGCCATTTGCAAATGTATATAGAAACTGATCTGACAAATAACCCCCTCCACCCCCACCCCCCCGTGAGGCTGTATTTGATGGGCACAGATGAAGCTGTATTTGATGGGCACAGGTGAAGCTGCATTGATTGGTGCTGGTGAAGCTGTATATGATGGGCACAGGTGAGGCTGTATTGATTGGCACTGGTGAAGCTGCATTTGATGGGCGCTGGAGAGGCTGCATTTGATAGGCGCTGATCAGGCTGTAATTCATTGGTGCTGATCAGGCTGGGCAGGGAAAAGACGGTGGAGCCAAGGGGGGTGGCAAAGTGAGGTTTCGCCTAGGGTGTCAAAAAACCTTGCACCAGCCTTGGTAGAATAGTAATGTTATCCTCTGATTTTTGGTAATGACATTTTTATTTCTGATGTTGGTACACATCACATTTTTGGGGCTGAAATTAGGATCATTTGGAAAGAATAAAAAATAAAAAAATGGGACTAATTTTAAATTTCCATAAGCAATGGTATTGATTGTGGTTTGTAAAGACACCTGTGTGAGTTTGGGGAAATATTTTTGTGAGATAGATATCAACAAGTCGCCAGACATTACAAATTCTAACTATAGATTAACACAGGATTTTCCTATGATCGACAGCTCCATCTAATGGCCATAATGAGGTATTTTTCTGATATATCTCCATCAGTAAAAAATGTGAGTACCACATTATGGACATTAGATGGAGCTGATCATCATAGTAGATCACTATATGAAATAAATATGGCCAACATTCCTCACTGATGGGCAAATACTTGTCACATTCGTTCAAATAATGTTTTTGTTTTTTAAACTGTAAGTGTTTGTGAAATCTTACAGCACAAAATGTACTCAATGAATGGTAATGACTCCATTTTTCTCTTGCTATCAATGGCCAACACAGTACAACACTTCATCCATGTCTTTGGTGATTTCTGATCTCCTTATGAACTGTTTCTTACATGATGAAGATCAGCCATGGAGTATATCTGAGGTGTATATCAGGGTGTGCTTCTTCCCCACATGAGAGCTGTGATGTCCAGCAACATTCATATAGAAGAACCAAAACCACATTAAACCACCCTGCCACATAAATATAGGCAGTACACAAAAGATATCTAAAACAAGATACATATAGTGCAAAATGCATAGGATGTAAAATATCAGGAATAAATGCAGTCCCAAATTCCAATATAGATGGTCTCAAAATGCACAATAGTACAGAGAAAGCGCAAAAAAGCGTTGTAAATAAATTTGTATAAATATAGGTCCAATGGTATGTATCACATCCAGATGTTAATGGTCTGATAGTGTAAAGAAAATTCAAACTTAGTAAAAATCAATTTCAGTGAGTCCAATAACAATGTTCAATAACAATAACAATGTTCATGGACCTTAGTCAGAGAGTGAGGAAACAATGAGAACTGTCTTTTATAGGAGTGACAGTGATGAGGGGATTATAGGACGAGTGTCCCCACCCCCTCTATCACTCATTGCCATCTTCCCAACACAAGAAGTCCTGCACTTCCTTATTTGGTCCAGGATTTAGTTATGAATAACAGCAGGGCTGAGCCCCACCAGAGGTCAGAGAGTGAGAATAACCAAGATGAAGACTGGACTGAGCCTGAAGACCCCTTTCGTTGGGTTATTGACTCCTCCCATTGACTTCTCCCTCACTATCACTTTCTGTTTAAGGTTCCAAAGTTGGAGGATGTTATCACATTATTATAAACATGTAAAAGTCTGTGCTCCAATCAAATCATCAGATATAAAATGTCCAGCTGGTAGGAAATGGGTATAACATACATATTATGTGTATATATATATATATATATATATATATATATATATATATATAGCAGTGGGTAAAGGGGAGAGAGCAGAAGTCAGGACTATATAATGTACAACATATTGTATAAGATACAGCTGATAGGACTATATAGTATCATAATTATGTAATGTACAATATAGAGTATATAGGGCAGGGGTCAGGAGTAAGTAATGTACAACATAGAGTGTAAAGTGCAGGAGTCATGAGTATGTAATGTATAACATAGAGTACATAGTGCAGGGGTCAGGGGTCTGTAATGTACAACATAGAGTATATAGTGCAATGATCAGGAGTATGTAATGTACAACATAGTATATAGTGCAGTGATCAGGAGTATGTAATGTACAATATAAATTATACAGTGTAAGGGTCAGGACTCATAATATTGGAATTCAGTAATCAGTGGAAGCTTAAATGATTACATGAGACAAGTTGCAGAGGTCCAACACCGCTGCCTCCCATCCCCTGAGACTGCACTCAGTGACTTGGGTCTGAGACTATACAGACATATCCCTCCACCCGGCACAGCCAGGAAAAAAACAGATCAAATAACCCTGGGAAAATTGTTCTGTCAGAGATCATGCTAGACCCGGGTAAAGGGGCAGAAGACTGAAAGCAAATTCCCCAGGTGCCTAGGTCTAGTAAAAATCTTTTCTGTCAAGTTAAGCCCCAGAATATCCATAAATTGTGTCTGTAGTACAGAGAAGGAAGATTATCTGGGAGAAATTCTAGAATACAGCACGGGGAACACGGCTCAGGAAAGTGACCAGGATATTACAGGCTGATATCACCCAGTCCTTGCCCTACTCTGGACCAATCAGTGAGCAGTATGGATGGAGGAATGTATTTAGTGTTAATGACCCACCTGTGCTGATCTCTGTAGGAGTGTCCTCCTCTATAAATGTCCTCGTTATTCCATCCTCCTCCATATCCTGCTGATCATCCCTCACATACATCTCTTCTTCTTCTGCTTTAACCTCAAATACTATATTGATTGGATCTCCACTCTAAATCAAGAAAACAAGAGAGAATATCATCTGTAGAATATAAGCTTGATTATGACATTACATACAAAATCCACACCTTGCCCTCCACAAGTCCATGTTTTAGTCCATCCCACCTACCTTATAAAAGTGAGGGATGGTGTGATCTTCCTGTGTGGAATCCCGGGAATACAGAGGACAGGGATATCTCTCTGGTGGGTTCCTGGTATTAGGTGGCTCCATCATATCCTTGAGTCCTTCTGAGAACTCCTCCATCACTCCATACTCCTCATCCTCCTCTTTATACTCTTCTTTAACAACAATATTATAATTCCTGTGGATTCCACTCGGAATATATAATAAAGCATTCATTGTAACAAACATGCTGTATATACAGCACAACTACCAATAATTGTCAATCACCTACCTGATGATGGTGAGGGATGGTGTGACCTTCCTGTGTGGAATCCTGGGAATACAGAGGATGGGGACATCTCTCTGGTGGGTTTCTGTAGCTGGATGACTCCACCATGGTGTCCTGGTACAGATCTTTGCGTTCTTTTAGAGACTCTGACTTCTCCATCACCCCATCCTCATCATCCTCCTCTTTTATCTCTTCTTTAACCTCAACTTTAAAATCTCTCAGGTCTTCACTCCGAATATAGGATAAAAATGACATTGATTGTAACAATGCAGATAATGTACAGATCAGAATGATACTATCAGCGATTGTTCCTCATCTACCTGATGATGGTGAGGGATGGTGTGACCTTCCTGTGTGGAATCCCGGGAATACAGAGGACGGGGACATCTCTTTGGTGGATTCCCATTACTGGATCCATCTGTAGGAAACACACACACTGACTGAATACATTGTTTCTATGTGTTTATCAGATGATGGGGGATCTAGGTGGATGCTCTGTACTGCTCTCTCCTTTACAATAAAGTCTCCTCTTACCCGGTGATGTGAGGGGCGGCTGATTGTCCATCATGACGTCCTTGTAGAGATCCTTGTGTCCTTCTAAATACTCCCACTCCTCCATGGAGAAATAGACAGTGACATCCTGACACCTTATAGGAACCTGACACACACAATGATACAGTCACCATCCAGACACATCCCTTGTCTGTTACTGGATAATGTCCCAGAATTCCCAGCACCGCTCACCTCTTCTCGATGATCTTTCTGGTGACTTCTAAAATCTACTTTTTATTTCTCTATTCTATCAGGGAGGGAGGTGGGGGCAATGTGATGGTCATATGATCTCCAGACTTCACAGGAGGAAAACTCTACATCTGAACACAAATAGTAAAATCAAATAATAGTCTTAGATTCCTCCTCACCTCACCATTTAGACTTCAGTTTTAATTCAACCACACAGGACCCCCACACTATGCAGGTTCATAGCTTGCTGCAGGCATTCTAATGTCATTACATACAACGCAGGACCAACAGTCCCACTTTGCTAGTGAGGATGCCAAGGGTCCACCCACATCCTAAGAGCATCAGAAAACAAAAACAGTTGGAGGGACATTGGGGGGGGGGGGGGCCCTGT
>BLSH010066462.1:2628468-2646932 GCA_018402905.1 Glandirana rugosa | reverse complement strand
GGGGGCTCTGAGGTCAGTGTGATGTCATAGGGCATATAGACTCTGGATGGAGGGACATTTGAGAGGTCCTCTATATGAGACTCCCATGCAAAACAAATCATTGTTCCTAGGTGCGTCCCACCTCTCCTAAACTAAATAATGACCATACAGAAATCTGTCAGGAATCTGTAACGTGTGGAGGTACGGAGTGTAAATACCAGAGAATTTTCTCCAGAGCTCCCAATGGTGGGGATGGATATCGCTGTGTGCTGGTGCCAAGTTTTCACCCCCCAGGGTCACTGCAGGTGTGGAGAAAAGCTGTGTAAGAGGATATGGAGGAGAGAGGAGGAGGAGATCCAGGAATCAGGATAAAGGTCAGGACAAGCAACAGACGAGCGCATCCAAGAGATGAAGCCGGGGTCACTACACAGAAAATCAATCCAAGGAAACAACAGGCAGGACGAGGAATATCAAGAAGAAGCTCAGAGACAAATGAGAATATTGCTCAGCCAATGGGAGATTATCTCAGCATGACTTACATAATGAAGGAGATGAGGGGGAGGGGAGGAAGTCACTTAAGGTTATCATAGATACATGGAAATTCAGCTGGCTCAGCAGGGATCGGTCACATTTCCATCCATGTGTGGTCACTGCCGGATAAAAGTCACTCGATCAGCGGCTGCAGTCAATAGCTTCATCACTGATCTGTGTATTCTGAGAGCGGAGGAGCGCCCCCCCTTGTCAGAATAAAATAGTGCAGTGGTGAGGATTCCCCCCATCCCCCTCTAATGTGTTGGGTTTTTTTTGCTCAGGCCGTTGACTGAATGAAATAACTGAACCATGCAAAATAGCAAAATATAATGATGCTGAAGTTAACTTCTTATTCGAATGTAGAAGTTGGCTCCTTATTCGGCCAGCTTCTTACTCAGGTTGGATCTTTATTCAAAAAAAGTTATTATTTACTAAATAAACATCTGCAAGTATATTATATAATCATGAACTCTAACAAAAATTCTGTCTCACTAACTGCCGTGTATTTAATGGGATCATTTTGAAAAAACAACTTTTTCTCTAAGAAAACCATCTTGGCTCACCCAGATGTGATTTGGTAGGGAGAATTGTTTTCCTATAATTGGGCATCCTTCTATTAGTTAAAGTTCAATTTGGCCCGAGCCAAGTGATATAAACCATGAAGTATGGCACCAAACTTGACACCCTGTCATCAATGCATTTCAATGGGAAATTCCGAATAAGAAGTCAAGCTTTTCCTTCTATAATATACTTGCAGATGTTTATTTAGTAAATAATAACTTTTATGAATAAAGATCCAACCTGAATAAGAAGCTGGCCGAATAAGGAGCCAACTTCTACATTCGAATAAGAAGCTGGCCGAATAAGAAGCTAACTTCAGCATCATGCCCTTTCGTATAATTTAACCCTCCCTCTTAGATTGTAAGCTCTAACGAGCAGGGCCCTCTGATTCCTCCTGTATTGAATTGTATTGTATTTGTAGTATCTGCCATAATATTATAAATCGCTGCACAAACTGTCGGCGCTATATAAATTTTGTATAATAATAATAAAAATAGGATTTTTTGACTAACCATAAAATCCTTTTCTCTGAGTTCATTTACAGACGCAGCCTCTTATTCATGACACGTGAGTTTATGCACCTTTTACCAGGAGTAGACTAGGCAGAACGAAACAGGGGCCATCCTCACTCAGTGTATAACCCCTCCGCCCTGCAAAGCACACCAGTCCATGACAAGCAGTACAAACTTAACCACAGAGGGGTGGGTGCTGCGTCTGTCAATGACCTCAGAGAAAAGGATTTTACAGTAAGTAAAAAAATCCTATTTTCTCTTACGTTCATTGACAGACGAAGCCTCTTGTTCATGACACGTGGGGACGTCCCAAAGCAGTGTCAAACAAAGAGGGGTGGGTAAACAATAACAACTGTACCCAACAGAATTTTCTGGGAGGCGCCACTTGCGCCTACACCGCCGCCTGCAAGACTTTGCGGCCAAAAGCAGCATAAGCAGATGTTGACACAACAACTTTGTAAAACGTAACAAACGTGTGCATCGAGACCCAAGTAGCCGCCTTGTACACCTGAGACACCGACACTTTGTGTTGAAAGGCCCAGGAAGTACTAATCGCCCTGATTGAATGAGCCATGACCAGGTTAACGGTCTGTCTGATCCCATGGGATACAGTAGCCGACGAGGCCGCTAAACCTTTGCGCGGTCCTTCCGTCAGCACAAAAAGTGCATCTGACCTCCGAAAAGGAGCCGTAGCTGACAAATACACCCTGAGGGCCCTCACCACATCCAGGGAGTGCAAGGCAATCTCCTTAGGATGTGACGGGCGCGGGCACAAGGAAGGGAGGACAATGTCCTCATTAATGTGAAAAGAGGAAACCACCTTCGGTAGAAACGAAGGGGAAGGGCGCAGCACCGCCTTATCCTTATTTAGGACCAAGTAGGGAGACCTACATGACAAAGCCGCCAATTCAGACACCCGCCTAGCGGATGTAATGGCCACCAAAAAGGCCACCTTTTGTGACAGCAGGTGTAAGGGGATATCCCTGATACGTTCATAGGGCAGTTTCTGCAATACAGAAAGCACTAAGTTCAAATCCCATGGTGCCAAAGGCGACCGTACCTGAGGAGCCACATGCCGTACACCCTGTACAAATGTACGAATCAAAGAATGCGTCGCTAATGGACACTGAAACAGAATCGCCAGAGCAGAAATCTGACCTTTGAGTGTACTCAATGCCAATTTGTGATCCAGGCCTTGCTGGAGAAAAGCCAGCACCCGAGTCACCGAGAAAGAACGGGGGTTCCAACCCCCCACCTCGCACTAGGCAATATAAGCCTTCCAGGTGCGATGATAAATCTTGCGCGAAGTGCACTTGCACGCCTTAAGCATGGTGGGGATCACTGACTCAGAGACTCCCCTATCCCTGAGCCAGGCCGTCAATGCCAGCGAGGGTAAAGCAGGGTGTAGGATGGGTCCCTGCGACAGCAGATCTTCACGAAGCGGGAGCCGCCAGGGAACATCTGTCACCATTCGCACCACGTTGGCGTACCAAGGACGCTGAGGCCAATCCGGAGCCACCAGGATTGTCAGGATTCCCTCCACTTCTATCCTGCGCAACAGCCGTGGTAGAAGTTTCAGAGGGGGAAAGGCATACAGAAGCCGGTACCGAGACCATGGGGCCACCAGGGCATATGTGGCCACCGCCAGCGGATCTCTCGTCCTGCACACGAAGGTTTGCACCTTGTAATTGAATCTGGACGCCAGTAGGTTCACATCTGGCGTGCCCCACTTTCAGCAAATTTGGTGGAACACCTCTGGGTGCAGGGACCATTCTCCCTGGTCCAATGTCTGGCGACTGAGAAAGTCCGCCTGCCAATTTTCTACGCCCGAAATATAGATGGCAGAGATTGCTGGCACGTGAAGTTCTGCCCACCTCAGAATGTGGGCCGCTTCCGCAGCCGCTGCCGAGCTTCTTGTCTCGCCTTGATGGTTCACATACGCCACCGCCCTGGCGTTGTCCGACCGAACCCGAACCGGGAGGCCGCGCAGCCTCCCCGACCAGTGGGAGAGGCAAAGTCTGATCGCTCGTAGCTCCAACACATTGATCAGAAGGCGAGATTCCTGCGCCGACCAATGGCCCTGGGCAGATAATTGCCCCAGGACTCCCCCCAGCCCGATAGGCTGGCGTCCGTTGTGAGTACTGACCATTCCAGGGGAAGAACCGACTTCCCCAAAGTCAGCACCGGGGCCCGAAGCCACCTGGTCAATGACCCCCTGGTCTAATGATCCAACCTGATCAGCCGATCCAGGGACAAGGGAGACTTGTCCCACTGCAGCAGGATAGCCCGCTGCAGGAGTCGGGTGAGACTCTGGGCGTACGGAATCGCCTCAAAGGCCGAGACCATGAGCCCCAGCACCTGAATGCAGAAACGTAAGGAGAACCACCGTCGTGACAGCAGGGTTCGCACCGCTGCTTGCAGCGTCAGCAACTTGGCCGGAGGTAGGAATACCTTCGCCTGCTCTGTGTCCAATATCAGGCCCAGATATTCTAGGCAACAGGACGGGGTCAGTGTCGACTTCTGTAGGTTGACCAACCAGCCGAAGTCCCGCAGGGAGGTCAGGGTGATAGCAACATTGTCCTCCAGAGCCGGAGCCAACTCCGCTCGCAGGAGCAGATCGTCTAAGTATGCTACCACAGCAATGCCTCTCTGTCTCAGCAGAGCCAGCACCGGAGCCAACAGCTTGGTGAATACCCATGGGGCAGAGGCCAGACCGAAGGGGAGTGCCACAAACTGGTAATGGAGATCCCCTACCTCAAAGCGCTGATGCCGCACACAAATGGGAACGCGAAGATATGCATCCCTGATGTCCAGGGATGCCAGAAAGTCCCCACGACCGAGCGGACTGACTCCATCCTGAATTTTCGCGCCCTCACAAAGTGATTGAGCACCTTCAGGTCCAGAACCGGTCTGACTCCATCCTTCTTCGGCACCACAAAGAGATTCGAGTAGAACCCGCTGAACCTTTCCGCAGGGGGGAACTGGCACAATTACCCCCTGCTCGGACAGTGTCTGGACGGCTCCTAGCAGAGCCTGCCGACGACCCGGAGGAAGACCCAAATTTGATGGAAAGAACCTGTCCCGGGGCAGAGTATGAAACTCTATCTTGTACCCGGAGGACACCACCTCTCGCACCCACTGGTCGGAGATGCGAGTGGTCCAACAGTCCGCGAATCACCGAAGCCGCCCCCCCACCCGAAAGTCGGGCGGGGGCAACCCATCATGCGGAGGAGGACTTTTCCTCTGTCTTCTCGGACTTGCACTGCCACGGCCGCTTACTGGTCCCCGTGGCAGCCTTGCCGGGATGGGAGCCCTTGCCCGCAGAACTGGGCACACAGAATAAAACGCTTTTGGCCAGAGAACGAAGGTCCCTGTTTCCGGCGATGTTCCCGTCGCCTGGGTTCCCCCCCATGAAATCCTTAGTGATTTCATCCAACTGAGCCCCAAACAGCCGACTGCCCTGAAAAGGCAGGTCAGTGAGGCCCTTCTTAGAAGCATGGTCACCCGACCAGCACCGCAGCCACAGCAACAATCTAATAATGACCGCAAAAATGGACATCTTAGACATCATAGGGACTAAGTCCAGCGCTGCATCACACAGGTAACGAAGACCCTGCACCAGCTGGTCCGCCCGCTGCACCGAATCTGGCGAATACCCGAAGTCCCCCAGATCCTTGTGCAGCTCCGTCGGCTGTTCAGTGAGCAACTGCGCCACCATGTCCGATGCCAGTGCCGGCCTCATGGCTGCCCCCGCCAGCAAGAACAATGCCTTGGATACTGCTTCTGTTCGCCTATCGGCCAGATCCATAAAGGATGGCGACCCTTCCATGGGGATGGTAGTCGCCTTGTTCAGGCGGGCCACCGGCGGATCCACCGTGGGGGACACCCATTTCTGTATCAGGCTGTCCTCAAAGGGATAGTGCATAGAAAAACGTTTTGGCAGGGTAAAGGAATTTTGCGGACGCTGCCCTTCCTTATAGACAAACTGGTTGAAATACTGGACATAAGGGAACACCCTAGGAGCCCGGGCTGGCTTACGGGACCCAAAGATGTAAGCTGTCTCTTGTGGCTCCCCAGCCTGGCCCAGCCGCAGCGAATCACATACAGTAGCGACCAGGGAGCCCACCAGCGCCTTTTCACGCGCCACTAAGGCCCCCTGGTCCTCCTCACCATCCGAGGGCTCCAGTTCCCTATCCGAGAGCTTCACGGGGGTCCCTGTAACCACAGAGCCCCCTTCTGGCTCAGATTCCTCCCCCAAAGATGGAGGGGGGTGGACGCTTTTTTGGCACCCCCCCGACCACGGCTCGGTTCCCCCCAGACAAAGAACTCTTCCAGGATAAAAGTCAGTCTGTCTAGGGGAACCATTGGTCCCAGCGCAGCTTGAGCCTCAGCGGACCACTCCGGTGAAGAAACTGCCGGTTCAGTTGCCATTGTGTCACCTCCGGGACCCTTGTGAGGCCTACAGGCCATAACTCCCCCACAGTACACCCCCACAATCTGCCCCACAGAGCGACCGGGAATACCCAGGAGGACCCACACCGCCACCACCAGCACCCTAGCTAGAAGCCAGCAATACTTGCTGTGACTCGTTCCAGCCCTCCTGCTGCTGCTGCCACCACTGGTGTCAAAGAGGCCGCTGCTGCCACCGACTCCTGCCCCGCGGATCAGGAAGAGAGAAAACGGCGCCAAAAGCACACGTTTTTCCTATCCAGGAGACCAACCTAAAATGGCCGCCGAATGGTCACAAGAGGCCAAACCATCAGCAAAATGGTCGCGGCTACGGCAAAATGGCAGCTGACTCACAGCAAGTAGCGGGGGGTGCGGGCGGCAGGAGAGGAGACACCCAGGCCACCTATACCCCACACCATGGATGGGACCGCTAACCTCCCCCCCTTCCGCACCACGGGGGGAGGGGGGGCGACTCACCCTTCCTGACGGGCGTAGCGGGTAGCCACCCGTTGCAGATCTTCCTCCCCCCCAGGTGGGGAGGGATGTTGCCGGCCACGCGACCCCTGGATGCGAGCTGCAGCCCGGTCACTGGGTATGCAAGTGGGGCGTTTAACCCACCGGCCCCCCGCACGGAACAGGGCATGATGAGGTGGACCCCGTGTACAGCTAAGGGTGGCTCGCATCCGTCAGCCGTGCTGGGTAGATTTCCAGGATTCATGATATCCAGCATGTCACCCAGCTGGCTACTTGATTGTATTCTTCATCATATAGCTTGAGCAAAAGAAAAGAAAAAAAATTGGGGACCCACAGATCCCAGCAGGGAACCAGGTCTAACTCCTTGCACTAGGCAGAAAAGACTGGTGTGCTTTGCAGGGTGGAGGGGTTATACACTGAGTGAGGATGGCCCCCTGGGAGGGGCCAGCTTTGCTTTTCTGAACTTCATTCTGCCTAGCCTACTCCTGGTAAAAGGTGCATAACCCCACGCGTCATAAATAAGAGGCTGCGTCTGTCAATGAACGTAAGAGAAATAATATCATCATCTGCTGGAGATAAAAGATGTCACAGTGACTATGGAGGAAGAGGACGGACATGACGGGGGGGTTACTGGGTGTAAATAGAAAATAAGATCTTATTACCTCCTCTGATGCTTCCTCCAGCAACGTCTCCTCTACTTCCTCCCGACTCACCACTCACCTGGAACTTCCTGTCTGTACCTGACATCATTTCCTGTCTGTATCTGACATCACTTCCTGTCTGTATTCCATAGAGACTTTCTGTCTGTGTAGAGGTGAGATTACCACCTTGTGGAGCTCAGAGGAACTGCAGCCCCAATACACTTCTCGTAGTGTGAACACGGCATTGTGCTGTGTGTATGTACTGTACATCGATCAGCCATAACATTCTGACATCTGACAGGTGAAAGGAATAACATTGATTATCTCATTACAATGGCAACTTAAAGTGGGTGGAATATATTGCATACCTTTCAACTTTCTGAGATGAGAACGATGGACACCTATTAGCAGAAGTATCTAGGTATAGGACACACCATCCCCGTCACTCCCACCTAAAGGAGAATTTTACAAAAAATGATTAGTTAAACCCACAAGTGTTTTTTTTTTACCACTACTATTCCTTTATATTGACTTTTGAAATTTACAAATACAGCAATTTAGAAATTGAATGAAAGGTTTAGCACTGGGAGATAAATAGTGTATTTTATATACAACTTTATAGATAAGACCAAAATGAGGGACAAATAAGGAGGAAAGAGGGAATTTGTTCCAAATCAGGAACAGTTGGGAGCTATGATATTAGGCAGCAACGGAACATGTTGTCCCTGAAGTTGATGTGTTGAAAGGAAATAAAATGGGCATTACAGTTTGTTATGTATGGGGCTATGTGGGATGTGGATGGCTAGGGGTGGGTGTGCGTCACTTACCTGGGGAAGAGATGGCACCAGGATACAGTATGGGAAGAAGACAAGCCGGGGGAGGCAGTGTGAAGCTTTGTCTGGTGGAGGCCATGCCTTGATGGCAGCAAAAGGGGGACCTACTCAATATTAGAGGGGTAATCATAATTTTCTGGTGGGTGGTCCTAATATTATGGTGGGTGGGTATAATGTTCTGGTGGGTGGTCCTAATATTCTGGTGGGTGATTATAATGTTATGGTGGGTGGTACATGAACACAGAACTTAGTAAGAAAGATAAACATGAAATAAAGGAAAAAAGAATTCATCCACCATTTTATTCTCAGCAGATGAAATAGATGCAAATAGGCTGCAGGAAATCCGCTGAAAAAAGGGCAGGGTGGGTGCTAAAAAGCTGTAGGGGATCTGTTTGTTTTCAACCCCCTCCTTTTTTCATATCAGATCTCCTGCAACCCATTAACACCCATTTCACGTTTTATGCTTCAGCAGATCTCCTGCAGCCTCTTAGCACCCATTTCCCTTTCTATCTCAGCAGATCTCCTCCAGCACATTAGCACCCATTTCCCTATTACAGAATAAAATGGCGGCAGTTCTAATGTTTTATGTCACACGATATTAGTGCAATGGTTTAGGAAACACAAAATGTCAGTAAAAAGCCCAGTGCAGGTAATGTTGGGGCCACAGACACAATCTATCCCCCAATTCATAGATCCCTAGAGAAGAGTTTGTTGTGGAAGTGACGTTGTGTACAAGTCAATGAAACCCCCGACACTCCCAGCTGAGAACAATGAAGGAGTTTACTATTCCAATCCTCCAACCAGTTTTCTGGCTGGGAAGGTCTGGGAGTCAATATTTCCCCAGCTGACCAGGAACAATGAAGGACTTTACTATTCCAATCCTCAACAACTCGTTTTCCCACTCGCTATTTCCCCAGCTGGCAGAGACAAGACTTCTTATAGAGTGTCAGCTTCTTGCATCGTCCAGCATCGGGGAATGGGTGATAAATACAATAACCCCTCCCCTTATATCCATAAACCCCGCCCTCTTATCATCAAAGTAAAAGATGTGACATCTGTGATAAATCATCGACGCATTTCACCTCATCAGTATCCAGTGATGAACCATAAAGTGACATCAAAGTACATCCAACGTCTCCTTTATACTTCAATAAATGAGATCACCACTAGGGATGGGCTGAACACCCCCAGTACATGCAAACAGAAAAAAAAATTGTGCAAACACGTGAACACCATTAAAGTCTATGGGACATGAACATGAAAAATCAAAAGTGCTAATTTTAAAGGCTTATATGCAAGTTATTGCCTTAAAAAGTGTATGGGGACCCGGGTCCTGCCCTAGGGGACATGTATCAATGCAAAAAAAGTTTTAAAATCGATCGTTGTTTCAGGAACAGTGATTTTAATAATGCTTAAAGTGAATCTATATTCCTTTAAATATCGTGCCGGGGGGGTCCCCTTAGTATGCCTGTTAAAGGGCGCACCTCTGTGATGTTTAGAACAGTGTCACCGCAAAATGACATTTGTAAAAGAAAAATCGTCATTTAAAATCGCTTGCGGCTGTAATGTATTGCCGGTTCCTGGCAATATAGATAAAAATCACTGAAAAAGCATTGCGCTGGGGTTCCCCCCAGTCCATACCAGGCCCTTCGGGTCTGGTGTGGATTTTAAGGGGAACCCAGCACCGAATTTTAAAAACAAAAAATGTTTTGGGGTCCCCCAAAGTCCGTATCAGGCCTTTCAGGTCTGGTATGGATTTTAAGGGAAACCTTGGCCAAAACTTTTTAAAAAAATTGCGTAGGGATCCTCCCCCAAAGTCCATACCAGGCCCTTCAGGTCTAGTATGGATTTTAGGGGAACCTTGGCAAAAAACATTTTTAAAAATTGCGTAGGGTTACCCCCACAGTCTGTACCAGGCCCTTCAGCTCTGATATGTATTTTAAGGAGAACCCCGTGCCAAATTAAAAAAAAATGGCCATGGGGTCCCCCCAAAATCCAAACCAGACCCTTATCTGAGCATGCAGCCCTGGCATGGCAGGAGGTGGTGGGGACAAGCGAGCACCCCCCCCCTCTGAACCTTACCAGGCAACATGCCCTCAACATGGGGAGGGTGCTTTGGGTCTCCAAAGCACCTTGTCCCCATGATGATGGGGAGAAGGGCCTCATCCCCACAACCCTGGCCTTGTGAGGACCTGTGGGCAGAGGGCTTATCAGAATCTGGAACAAGGGGGCCCTCAGATCCCGACCACCCATGTGAATGGGTAGGGGTACATTGCACCCCTACCCATTCACTAAAAAAGGAGTGTAGTGGTACAAAAAACATGAGGCAGTTTTTGACAAGTCCATTCTGGGAGTCGCCTCTGGACAGCCCAGCAGCGGCGGCAGAGGCAGAGAAAGAGAAGGAAGAAGAAGATGAAGATTGAAGAAGAAGAAGAGGAAGGCTGAAGACCGAATGAAAAAGCAGAAGACCAGAAGGATCAGGGCAGGATAAGATGGAGGAGGACTGGAGGAAGAAATAAGAAAGAAGAAAGGAAGAAAAGCGCTATTTTACACAATAAAGAACTTATCAAAAACTGCCTCATGTTTTTTGTACCACTACACTCCTTTTTTGGTGAATGGGTAGGGGTACAATGTACCCCATACCCCATACATAGGGGGGTCAGGATCTGGGGGCCCCCTTATTAAAAGTGGCTTCCAGATTCCGATAAGCTCCCCACCCACAGACTCCCACAACCACCGGCCAGGGTTGTGGGGATGAGGCCATTCTCCCCATCAACATGGGGACAAGGTGCTTTGGAAACCCCACAGCACCCTCCCCATGTTGAGGGCATGTGGCCTGGTACGGTTCGGAAAGGGGGGGGGCGCTCGCTCGTCCCCACCCCCTCCTGCCATGCCAGGGCTGCATGCTAGGATAAGGGTCTGGTTTGCATTTTGGGAGGGACCCCAAGGCCATTTTTTTTTTAATTTGGCATGGGGTTCCTCTTAAAATCCATACTAGACCTGAAGGGCCTGGTATGGACTGTGTGGGGGACCCTTATGCACAGTTTTTTTTTTAAATTTTGGCCGATGTTCCCCTTTGGGGAGGAACCCCTACACATTTTTTTGTATTTTGGAGTGGGGTTCCCTTTAATCACTTAACACGAATCAGCGTTTATAAACGGCAGCAGCTTTAAGTGGATGTATCGGGGTATAGTCTGCAGCTAATGGCTATACCCCAGTACCATTTTTTAGAGCAGGCGGCCAGCTATCAGGTGATAGTGGCTGATCTGGCTCAGGAGCCACTCAGTCGTTATCCCAGGCAACGGGAGGGGACACCCCCCTCCCACCAACGTCCGCCGCTCTTCTCCGGCCTCCCGTCCCACTGGGAGACCGGAGCTCGATCCAACACATCCACCGGCTGTGTGGAGTCCCTGTGGAAGCTGGAATTGGCTTTGATCGGGACTCCTTCGTACATTTCCAGAAACGACGCCACAACGTCACTTCCAGTTTACGCGGCGTCCAACGGCGCTGATTTAAAAAAATTTACGGTATTTAGAATCGCCGTTTTTGCGATCTGAATATTGTGAAGTGCAGAGGGATGGGGGGCTTTTAGACCCTCGATCCCTCCATAAAGAGTACCTATCACTATGTATTACTATCACAAGGGATGTTTACATCCCTTGTGATAGCAAAAAAAGTGGTCAGATTTTTTTTTTAAAGGAACAGTGTTAAAAAAATAAAATAAAATAAATAAAGACATTTAAATTTTTTTTTTTAAACCGCCACTGTCTCTGCGAGCTCACGCAGCAAAAACGCATACGTAAATCGCGCCCGCATATGAAAATTGTGTTCAAACCGCATATGTGATGTATCGCCGCGATCGCCAGAGTGTGTGCAATAATTCTAGCAAAAGACCTCCTCTGCACCTCTAACCTGGTAACCGTTAAATTTTTTTAAAACATCGCCTATGGAGATTTTTAGGTACCGGATTTTGTCGCCATTCCGCAAGTGTGTGCAATTTTCAACCGTAACATGTATGGTATCTATTTACTTGGCGTAACATCCTCTTTCACAATATACAAAAAAAATGAGCTAACTTTACTGTTGTCTTATTTTTTAACTAAAAAAAGTGATTTCTTTTCAAACAAATCGCGATTTACAGATCGTTGCGCAAATACCGTGTGACAAAAAGTATTGCAACAATCTCCATTTTGTTCTCTAGGGTGTTTGAAAAAAATATATAATGTTTGGAGGTTCTAAGTAATTTTCTAGCAAAAAAAATGATTTTAACTTGTAAATAAAAAGTGTAAAAAAGGGCTTCCGGGCTTAAGTGGTTAAAATCCATACCAGACCTGAAGGTACGGACTTTGGGGGGGAACCCTACACAATTTTTTAAAAAATGTTGGCGTGGAGTTCCCCTTAAAATCTATGTTAGACCCTTATCCGTGCATGCACTGTATATAGTCTACACTGAATGCAGCGTATTTTTTATATATATATATGTATATTACACTGCCTGTATATACTCTATCTACACTGTACACTACACTGCCTGTATATACTCTATCTACACTGTATACTACACTGCCTGTATATACTCTATCTAAACTGTATACTACGCTGCCTGTATATACTCTATCTACACTGTATACTACACTGCCTGTATATACTCAATCTACACTGTACACTACACTGCCTGTATATACTCAATCTACACTGTATAATACACTGCCTGTATATACTCTATCTACACTGTATACTACACTAACTAATCTGCCTAACCTGTCGCTATCTCCGCTAATGGGGCGCTTGAATTTCCCACGAATGCCCCATAATTTTCAGGATTCGCCGAACGGGTGAACCCCCGATGGGAGACCATCCCTAATCACCACCAATAAATGTCTCCAAAAACTCCATAGCTTGTTCCTCCAAATCTCAGTATATGCTCCAGCAAATCATGCATAGTGGACTACAAAACACCTCTTTCCCCAAACAACAATCCCGTGCTCTAGGGTTGCCACCTCATCCCTTTAAACCCGAACACATATTAATTACATAGATTGTTCTGAGGCTAATTTATTGCAGATAAGACACTAAGTGAGTTTGATAACCACCTTGATCAGCCACATAACCTGTGTATTTAACATGTGTTAGGGTTTAAAGGGATGAGGTGGAAACCCTACCATGTTCTCTTGGTGCTTCACACTCAAATGGGGTGCTCACCAGACCTCCATCACCCTCTTAATAAGTGGCTCTACAATAGATTTGGAGGACCCGTAACTGAGAAAGGCTGAACTAGGCAGTAATATATTTCTATCCCCCTTGGTGGGAGTGGAGATGACCCATCTATAAGGATATACAGTACATCCACACACAGCACAAGGCCGTGTTCACACTACCAGACCTTTCTCAGGGCTGCAGTTCCTCTGAGCTCCACAAGGTGGTGATCTCACTTCTACCCAGACAGAAAGTCTCTATGGAAGACAGGAAATGATGTCAGATACAGACAGGAAGTTCCGGGTGAGAGGTGAGTCAGGAAAAAGTAGAGAGGAGTCGTTACTGGAAGAAGCAGCAGAGGAGGTAATAAGATCTTATTTTCTATTTACACCCAGTAACCCCCCGTCATGTCCTTCCTCTTCCTCCATAGTCACTGTGAGGTCTTTTATCTCCAGCAGATGATGATACACACATATATAGTGTGGAAACCTAGATTATCCCCTTCACGGAAAGGACATTCCCCCACTTATGGAACATTCATTTTTGAGTTGTCCCCTTTCAGACGAATCACCCTCTCACCTCATCAGTCTATTCTAACAGATTATACAGCTTTTATTAGTGCCGGGGGGGTTATTTAGGAGCGTTGGAATATGTATGTTTTTATTTTATATGATTAAAATAGGAGGAAAGAGTGAAAAATGTAATTTGTAGTAAATTTCCTAATTAACCTTTCAGCCCCACATCCAATCGCTATCCAAAATTTGCCGCCTCAACCTCCGCAACATCTCCAAGATACGCCCCTTCCTAACCGATGACGCCACAAAGCTTCTAATCCACTCCCTGGTCATTTCTCGCCTCAACTACTGCAACTCCCTCCTCACTGGCTTACCTCTAAATAGTCTATCCCCACTTCAGTCCATTATGAACTCTGCCGCCAGGCTCATCCACCTTAAAAACCGCTCTGCATCTGCTACACCCCTATGTCAATCTCTACATTGGCTGCCACTCAACCAACGTATTAAATTCAAGATCCTAACAATAACTTATAAAGCAATTCACAACCTGGCCCCCAGCTACATCACTAACCTGGTCTCAAAATACCAACCAAATCGATCTCTTCGCTCCTCCCAAGATCTCCTGCTCTCTAGCTCCCTTGTCACCTTATCCCATGCTCGCCTCCAGGACTTCTCCAGAGCCTCTTCCATCCTCTGGAATGCTCTACCCCAATCTATCCGACTTTCTCCTAGTTTGTCCACCTTCAGACGAACCCTGAAAACCTATCTGGCTCCCACCTAACACCTGTACATTTATCTTCTCTATTAGCACATCCCCCACAGTTATTACCCCTTGTATCTCTTGACCTTCCCTTTTAGATTGTAAGCTCTAATGAGCAGGGCCCTCTGATTCCTACTGTATTTAAGTGTATTGTATTTGTACTGTCTACCCTGCTGTAAATTTGTAAAGCGCTGCGTAAATTGTTGGCGCTATATAAATCCTGTATAATAATAATAATAATTTCCTGCAAACGAATGTCTCCATAATGATCACAGGCTCAGATATTCATCTTAAAATGTGATCAGTAAAGTCTGGGGTTTACATGGAGATCACAGGAATATGATGTGTCCTGGCAAAGCCCAAAGACAAAGATCATCTTTCCGTTTAGGAGAGGCGGGATGCATCCAGGAGGAATGATTCAGTGTACAGAAACCTCACAGGTCCTCCCAATGTTCCTCCAACCAGAGTCAGAGAATCCTATGACATCACACTGACCTCACAGCTCCTCCTCCCAATCCATCTGACTTTTTTTCTGATGCTCTTAGGATGTGGGCGGACCCTTGACATCCTTAATTGCACAGTGGGACAGTTGGTTCTGCGTTGTTTGTAATAATGTCAGAATACCTGCAAAAAGCTTTTAACCTGCGTAGTGTGGGGGTCCTGTGTGGGTAAATTATACACCAGCCTGAAGTGGGGCTTTATTAAACTGGAGTATTGAAAGATTAGGTAAGGAGGATTCTGGGAATATCATTTGATTTCACTGTCTGTGTTCTAATCTAGAGTTTTCCTCCTGTGAAGTCTGGAGATCATATGACCATCACATTGCCTCCACCTCCCTCCCTGATAGAATAAAGAAATACAAAGAAGATACTAGTAGTCACCAGAGAGATCATCGAGGAGAGGAGAGTGGTGCTGGGAATTCTGGGACATTATCCAGTACCAAACAAGGGATGTGTCTGGATGGTGACTGTATCATTGTGTGTGTCAGGTTCCTATAAGGTGTCAGGATGTCACTGTCTATTTCTCCATGGAGGAGTAGGAGTATTTAGAAGGACACAAGGATCTCTACAAGGACGTCATGATGGACAATCAGCTGCCCCTCACATCACCAGGTAAGAGGAGACTTTATTGTAAAGAAGAGAGCAGTACGGAAGTTCCACCTAGATCCTCCATCATCTGATAAACACATAGAAACAATGTATTCAGTCAGTGTGTGTGTTTCCTACAGATGGGAACCCACCAGAGAGATGTCCCCGTCCTCTGTATTCCCAGGTTTCCACACAGGAAGGACACACCATCCCTCACCATCATCAGGTAGATGAGGAACAATCACTGATAGTATCATTAGGATCTGCACATTATCTGCATTGTTACAATTGATGTAATTTTTATTATATATTCAGAGTGAAGACCTGAGAGATTCTAAAGTTGAGGTTAAAGAAGAGATAAAAGAGGAGGATGATGAGGACGGGGTGAGGGAGGAGTCAGAGGCTCTAAAAGAACACAAAGATATGTATCAGGACACCATGGTGGAGTCATCCAGCTACAGAAACCCACCAGAGAGATGTCCCCGTCCTCTGTATTCCCGGAATTCCACACAGGAAGGTCACGCCATCCCTCACCATCATCAGGTAGATGATTGACAATTATTGGTAGTTCTGATATATACAGAGGATGTTTGTTACAATGAATGTTTTATTATATACTCAGACTGGAAACCTCAGGGATGATAATATTGATGTTAAAGAAGAGTATAAAGAGGAGGATGAGGAGTATGGAGTGATGGAGGAGTTATCAGAAGGACACAAGGATATAATGGAGCCACCCAATACCAGGAACCCACCAGAGATATGGCCCTGTCCTCTGTATTCCCAGGATTCCACACAGGAAGATCACACCATCCCTCACTGTTACAAGGTTGGTGGGACGAAGCTTCTAAAAAAAAAGACTCATGGAGACAATTTTGATTTTTATGTGATGTTGCAGTATTAAAGCTTATATCTTATAGATGATATTCACGCTCATTTTCTTGATTTAGAGTGAAGAACCAATTGATATAGAATATGAGGTTAAAGTAGAAGAAGAAGAGAGGTATGTGAGGGATGATCTGCAGTCTATGGAGGAGGATGGAATAACAGGGACATTTATAGAGGAGGACACTCCTACAGAGATCAGCACAGGTCAGTCATTAACACTTAATACATTCAGTAGGGTGGGGACTGGGCGATAGCAGCCTTTAATTCCCTGATCACTTTCCTGAGCTGTGTTCCCCATCCTGTATTTCTCTCCAATAATCTTCTTTCTCTATGCTGCAGACACAATTTATGGATCTAGACTGGATTTATGGAGATTCTGGGGTTCAGCTGGCAGCAAAATGTTCATTTTCACCATACAGTAGATGTTGCTAGACCTAGACACCTGGGCTATGTGTTTTTGGTCTTTTGCCCTATACCCGAGTATGGCAAGATGTCTGACAGACAATTCTCCCATGGTTATTTGCTCTGTTGTCTGCTGTGCTGGGTGGAGGGATATGTCTGTATAGTCAGACTTTTAAGGCACTCCAGACTCATAAATACATAAAAAAATATAAACTTTATTGGTACAAAAATATATATAATGAAAAGAGAGACAAACAGCATGACTGTTTAAAAACATGCATATAGTGGTGAGAACAATGTACATAAAATGTTATTTGTTACATCAAGTGAGAACAATGAGCCCCTGTGCATCAATGCATTTAGCTGATTCGCTTCTTCAGGACACACATAGGGGTGGTAGAAAGGAGCAACAGGTCTCACTGAAATAAAACACATAAAACAGTTCTTTCATAAAGTTAATTAACATCCATAAAAGAAAACCATCAAACAGATCAGGCTCATGATTAACTAAGACAGACTGTCTTCACCTGACCAGTAATAGGACACATGCACGTGAGGAAAAACAACTTACTAAATGGTATAAACCTCAAACATATAGAGGCACCTGGAATGCTGCAGTTGTAAAAATGGAGACTGAGTATCACTTATATGAAGAAATCAAAACATCTAAAAAGCTGTACCACAAAAATGACAATGAGGCACTTACTGCTTACTGTAGTAATCTCTATAGAGATCCCAAGGGACATCTTTCAAGTAAAGTACCGAAAATATCTTCATAATCGATTAATTGGGCAAGAGAAGGAAGCAAGCAATTCTAAAGGCAGAAGTTTTTTATCTTCCTCTAGTGGAACCCTATACTATACTTTGCAGCTTCCTATAGGTAAACTCTATACTATACTTTGCGGCTTCCTATAGGGGAACTCTATACTATACGCTGTGACTTCCTATAGGGGAACTCTATACTATACTTTGTGGCTTCCTATTGGGGAACTCGATACTATACTTTGTGGCTTCCTGTAGAGGAACTCTATGCTATGCTTTGTGGCTTACTATAGGGGAACTCTATACTATACTTTGCGGCTTCCTACAGGGGCACGCTGAAGGTAGGAGGGGCCAGAAGTGCCCAGGGGGTTCAGAAGATGAGAATCAGTGCTGTTCTGTGCAAACCATTACACAGAGTAGGTAAGTATGACAAGTTTGGAAATGAAGTATAAAATCTCGCGCTGGGAGAACCACAAAACTAGCCAAATATATGGACTGCTGCCCTCCAGATAATTACCTCCGAAGAGGAAATAATGTTGAAACCAATATGTCAGGAGATGGCGCTGTCACGTCGTCAGGTATATAAACCGATCAAAACACCAAGAGGGTCGCGCTCTAAAATATGAAGTAAAGGTTTGAACAGTATGAATGGATGAGACACATTACCAAACGTGTCTTGTCGTGACTAAGAGTAGAAGACTTGGGGGACCCGTGAAGACCGGGGAGGATGGAAGTCGCACGGGGACATCCTTCGGCGTTTCATATCATATCTCAAGGGGATATCATTCGGTGTTTCGTATCGTATCTCAAGGAGATGTCCTTCGGTGTTTCATATCATAGCTCAAGGGGTTATCCTTCGGTGTTTCATATCAT
>BLSH010066462.1:2606963-2628458 GCA_018402905.1 Glandirana rugosa | reverse complement strand
CCGTAAAAAATGGTGTCCGTAAAAATTTGTGAAAGATGCCGTCCTTCACAAATTAAGCAAGAGGTTCTGCAAAATGCCGCCCCGGCGTGTGGCTTCCTCTGGGGGTCTTGGAATGTGTGTGGGTCAGTAAGTGAAGAAGTTGATTACAGATATATCCATAAACCAGTATGCTGCATTCAAAAGGTGACTTTCCATGTGTGTCATCTATCACGAAAAATGGTGACTTCACTGGTGCTCCCCGCATGTGCCCTCACTTACCAGAATCTTCATACCCCTACTGGGGTGATGCGCCTTTGGTAAATGGGGTCTTTGTTGTTGTCTCTCCGGTGTCCCGTGGTCCCTCCTTCTTAGGGTGGATTCCTCCTTCCAGGTGTTCCTGTATGGTTCAGTCCTTGATGAGTCCAGCCCCTGTGTTCCAGATGGTCCTCGGTGGGAATTTTGCTAAGAAAAAAGGATCCAGGATAGTGTAGTATTTTAAGGTTATTTATTCAAAGAATCAAGTTCAGTTAAAAAGCACTCATTTGTGCTGACATCCGAAACTGACACAGCAGTAAGCCAAGAACGCGGGCTATGCCCGTTTGAGGAAGGCTGGATCTCCCTTCCTTCCTCCTCCCTGCGCTCCTCTATGAAGAGTCTGCTCGCTGCTGCTGCTGTCTGTGTGGACAAGTGTTTGTGAGCAAGATTGCCGCGCCTGACGCGTTTCGTCGGTTTGACGTCTTCTGAGGCTATGGTCAAAGCTTGCTCTAAGTGTGTTTAAATATACATCATGGAGGGTGGAGTTTTGGAAGAGATCCAATCATGTGTGTTAAAGGGAGGTACTTCGGTGTGTCAGTAGAGAAGGAAAGGGGGAGGAGATCTGACCTTCCTCACCAATCAGAAAAATCTTTTCCAAGCTCATGATGTGGATGAGAACGTCCGGGAAAAAACTTTTTCCATTTCTTATTAGTGCAGATCTTAAAATGTGTATATTAAGATGACATATTATACTGTAAATAAGTGCAATATTCTGAATCATATTGGGTAAAACAAGGTAGTGCAATGTGATGGATAAAAAACAAACAAAAAACATATAAAATTGTCATGTTAAAGTGCAGGATACTTGGAGGTTTATGCTCTTTATGTTTAATTTGACTCTTACGTACATTATAGTAGATGGTGTACAACACACTTATTAGGTTTACATTATATACCCACTTACAGCGCCATCTCCTGACATATTGGTTTCAAGTATGACAAGTTTGTTTTTAAAAGAAATCCAACATTTACAATGACTTTAAGGGCTCTGCACAGGGAAGATCGGCATCTGAACCCTGAGAAGGTGGAGGCTGATAGACTGGAGGTAATAGAAGACATTACAATTACAAAAAGTAAAAGTTTACCAGTATTGTGCCTTTTATATAAAATTATTATATCCTTGAAAAAAGTATTAGCTTTCAGTATTACTTTAATATAAAAGTTTCCCCCCTCTAACCTCCATATATCTTCATGTCTGACTCCCAGGTAAAATCTCCGTATATCCTACTTCTGGGTATATTTATTATTATATATATGATATAAGATATATTACTTTCACTATCTCACAGTATAAATGAATCCCTTATAGTAGTGATTATCTGCTGTTTTTGTACTATAAAGGAATATTTACTTTAACCCCATCATAACAGATGATTAAAAAAAAAATCATGCTGCTGCTACTAAATGTCCTATGCTGGCCATACACGGATCAATTTCTGGATGAGAATATTTACACAAATATTTGTATAAAAATGATTTGTACATTCGATGAATGGATAAGTGTTTGAAAATTCCACTTGCTTTTAACGCTCAATTATAAAATGAATGTAACTTCTAAGCAAAAACCACATTCACTATTTGAAAATTTGTTCGATCGGAAAAAGTTTTGTGTTCTGCTCGTTCTAATTTTCCCATCACTGCAGTCGAATATGAACGCAGATTTGACCCCATTAATTGTTAGAAAATTGGATGAATGTTTTTTTGAAAGAAAAGTGAGTTTGTGTCCGGCCAGCATAAGTGAGAGCGGGGGCAGGGAGCTTGTGCCCACCTACCTGCCTTTGACAAGGGGGTCTGTCATCCATAATATTATATTACACTCCTGTCTGAGAATCTGCAAAACTGCTTTTTTATGTCTTTTTTACATTTTAATAATGTTGTTGTGTGATTGTGATATGTAGCAGATTTACCCTCTAATAATCCATCTATCTGTCTGTTATTCTCAGAGTGGATGAAATATCCAACTATATAGCTGGATATTTATATTTACCGCTGCATATAGAGATTCAAGAATATTAACTCCATTATACACCAAACTTTATTGAGGTTTTTATCCAATTATTCGATTAATCGAAACAATAATCGGCCAACTAATCAATTATAAAAATAATCATTAATTGCAGTCCTACAGAGGAGCCATTTACTCGTAACCTTGAGTGGGGAATTGTAAGATCCTCAGAGACAAAGCTGCCTGATGTGGACGGAGTCCTGGTTTAGGGGAACCAATCAGCTCATGTCTAGTAATAATCTTTTTATTTCTATTTTAGTAGATGGACGGGAGATGAGGAAAACCTCAGAGGATCGTCTCACTTTGTCTCCAGACTGTAAAGTAGAAGATGAGGACATCACACAGTATAGTCCAGGAGAAAACCCGGCTACCTCAAATGTCCATCCGGCACCACACAGTGTAGATGGACCATCGTATTTCTCTTATCCTGAGGAACCTCAGACTGTGAGGGATGGTGCCATCCTTCCAACAGATAAGAGGTTTTCCTGTACTGAGTGCGGGAAGTGTTTCCGGTTTGAATCCAGTCTTGATAGGCATAAAAGATATCACAGAGGAGAGAAGCTGTATTCCTGTTCTGAGTGCGGGAATTGTTTTCAGTTTAAATCTGGTCTAAAAGAGCATAAAATGACTCACACAGGGGAGAGGCTGCATCCCTGTGTTGAGTGCGGGAAATGTTTTTCAAAGAAATCTAATCTTCACACACATCAGAGATCTCACACAGGGGAGAAGCCGTTTTCCTGTACTGAGTGCGGGAAATGTTTCCATTCTAAATACCATCTTAATGTGCATATAACAGCTCACACAGGGAAGAAACCGTATTCCTGTCCTGAGTGCGAGAAAAGCTTTATACAAAAAAAAGACCTTGACATACATCAGCGATCTCATACTGGGGAAAAGCCGTATTCTTGTCCTGAGTGTGGGAAATGTTTTTCAGAGCAGTCCAGTGTTTACAAACATCAGAGATCTCACACAGGGGAGAAGCCATATTCCTGTCCTGAGTGTGGGAAAAGTTTTTCACAGAAGGCCAGTCTTTCCATACATCAGAGATCTCACGCGGAAAAGAAGCCGTATTCCTGTCCTGAGTGCGGGAAATGTTTTTCACAGAAGTCCCATCTTTCCAGACATCAGAGATTGCACACGGGGGAGAAGCCGCATTCCTGTCCTGAGTGCGGGAAATGTTTTTCATGGCAGTCCAGTCTTTTCAAACATCAGAGATCTCACATGGGGGAGAAGCCACTTTCCTGTCCTGAGTGAGAATTGTTCCTCACTGAAGTCCTGTCTTCCTGTGCATCAGGGATCCCACACAACCCTTGAGATCTATTAGTGCCTTGAGTGTGGGAAATGTCTTCTATATGAATGTTGTTGGACATCACAGCTCTCATGTGGGGAAGAAGCACACCCTGATATACACCTCAGATATACTCCATGGCTGATCTTCATCATATAAGAAACAGTTCCAGGGGTGAGGACATTTTGTGAAAAAACGACTTGTCCGAGGGACTAAATTGGGGTCCCAATCTCCTTGTGTCTCATCTACCAGAGAGCTCAGCAGAGGTGTGGGAGTTCATTGAAAACTACAAGCCGACATCGGCAAAGGACAGAACTCTGAATGAATGGCACGGCCGCGCTCTTTTCATAAAGTGACAGCCGGTACCGGGAACTTCTCCCGCACTGCTGTCACACAGAGGGCTCGGATCGCTGAGCCGCTGCAGGAACAGGAACATGTAACATCTTCCCGAAGGGGAACGTTTCCTTTAACCCTTTCACTGCCAGAGGTGGTTTTGCATCTTTTTTTGCCCACGTTTAACCCCTTCAATACCGGACACTTTCACCCCCCTCCTGCCCAGGACAATTTTCAGCCTCCAGCGCTCCCACACTTTGAATGACAATTGTGCGGTGATGTAACACTGTACCCATATGACAGTTTTATCTTTATTCCCACAAATAGGGATTTCTTTTGCTGGTATTTGATCACCTCTGCGGTTCTTATTTTTTGCGCTACAAATAAAAAAAGACCAAAAATTTTGAAAAAAAAAAAGTTCTTTTCTGTTTCTGTCACAAAACTTTGTAAATAAGTACATTTTCTCCATCACTGACAGGCACTGATGATGAGGCAATTATATGCAGCACTGATGGGCACTGCTATGCGGCACTGATAAGCAGCACTGACGGGTACTGATAGGTGGCACTGATATGCAGCACTGATAAGCGGCACTGATGGGCACTCATAGGCAGCACTGATAGGTAGCACTGGTGGGCACTGATAAGTGGCACTGGTGAGCGGCAATGGAAGATTGCACTGTAAGGTGTGCATTCTCTGGTGGTCTAGTGTGGGATCTGAAGTCCATGTTGGGCATTGTGCCCCTTACCTGGTGGGCTCCCTGGTCGGCTCTTGGTGGTCCTGGATGGGCTCTCCCTGGTGGTCCCTGGGTGGCATCCCTCGTGGTCCTGGGTGGCGATACTAGAGTGGGCTGCACTGATAAACAATCAGCACAGACCCTCCCTGTCAGGAGAGAAGCCGATCCTCTACTCGCGTCTGCAGATGCAAGTAGAGGAAAAGCCAAAAAACGTCTCTTCCTGTGTATACTGTGACCAGCCGTTATTGGTCATGGCTGATCACATAGTAAAGAGCTTCCAATGGAAGCTCGTTACTGAGATCGGTAATGCAGTGGGTCAGACTGACACACCACACCACCGATTGCCGCGATGCGTGCGCCCGCGGGCCAGCGATTGCGTGTTATCCTGAGGACGTCAATAAACATCCAGTCAGGATAACTGGACAACCGCCCGGCCGTCGTTTGTCAATAGGCCGGATGGGAAGTGGTTTAATTAAATTTTGAACAATTAAAGAAAAAAAAATGTTTGCATTACATAGAGCAGCCTTTATCAACCAGGGTGCCTTGAGGTTTCTTCAGGGGCGCCTTGGCAAAATGCCTAACAATTGCCCAAAATTGTATTCAAGCCGGAGGGTGGATGAAGCCTTTTAGTTACACAAAGCCTCAGGTTTTCATTGTTCACCATTACACCCTTCTAGCTGCCAACCTCCTAACAACCAATGACATCATGAGCTGATAAGGAGGATGTCAGTTGCCTGAATATCATCCTTGTGTGACCCTCCCCCGCCCCTCTCCATCAGCTTTGGGGTCTCATTAGCTGAGTGATGGAGAAAAACTGAGGGAGAAGAGAAACATTGGAATACTAGTCAGTACCAGTGTGCAAAAGTCTATTTGCTTTGGAAGAATAAATCACTTATAACGTTGGGTGTCCTACGTGTGTGGATGTTGTTGCATTATGTAGAACTATTAGAATCGTTTTTACATTTTAGATTGGGGAGTCTCAAGACTGTCCATCATTTTATAGGGTGCCCCCGAGATTTTCCATAATTTTATAGGGCGCCCCGAGATTTGCCATAATTTTGGAGGGCGTCTTGACTGAAAAAAGGTTGAGAAACACTGACAGAGGACAAAAAGTCCCCTATGTGATGATTTTTTGGTGACAGGTTCTCTTTAATGAGACATCCAGGGTCTAAAAGACCCCCAATGTCCCCCCTGTGCTCCACTGAATGTAATGTAATACAGATCACACTGCATTATATTCTTTCCTGGCCTTGATAGTACATGTCACTTCCAGGTCAGGAACAAGAAGGGGAGGAGAGCAGATGTGTATCCTCCCTCCCCTCTACCCATCATCAACCGCTATGCTGGTTCCGGGTCCTCAGATGGGCAGAGGAGCCCAGGATAAATAGCGGGTGTGTGTCGGGATGGGGGCACTTTACCGGGGGGGTGTGGAAACATTCGCTCAGCCGCCCGAATGCTTCCATCCAACAAGTAAACCTGCTCCTTGCTTGCCCACAGCAGGGCTAAATGTTAAATAAAACCTCCCTGTCCGGCCCTCAGAACTGCATGTCCCGGGGACCGAAGATAGGAATTGTTCATCCCTGAGTTCATAAGGAGATCACCAAAGACATGGATGAAGTGTTGTACCGTGTTGGCCATTGATAGCAGGAGAAAAATAAAAATGGAGTCATTACCTTTCACTGGCTGAGTACATTTTGTGGTGTGGAAATTTCACAAACACTTAGAGGACTAAAAAAAAATTGTTGAATGAATGTGAGCGACATTCACCCAGCTGTGATGAATATTGGATGTATTTTATTTCATACACTGATTTCCTTGGCTCCATCTAGTGGCCATAATGCAGTATTGTGATAGTTTTACTAATGGAGTTATGTCAGGAAAAATCCCCCATTATGGTCACTAGATGGCGCTGGCTATCATAGGAAATCACTGTGTTACATTATGGCCAGAATATGTAATGGCTGGATGAGTGATTGTCACATTCATCCCATGAATTCTCTATAAGTAGACCCCTTAGTTTCCTTCATCAGACATGGCTTCATACTAATACCTGAGATCACTCATACACTTATAATTGCCAAAACAGCACACAGACCCCCCGAGGTTCTTCTATGTATTTGGGGGACCTTTGGAGGGTCTGTGTGCTGTATAAAAAAAAAAAAAAAAAGAAGCCGGCAATGAAATGTCATTTTCTGCTAAATTTAAACTGATTCCTTTTTTCTTAGTATCACTTTTTCTGTAGCCCCTCCTACAGCAAGAATGAAGAAATGTATAGAGACCCCCAAATACAGACCAGACCCTCTGAGTCTGATATGGGTATTAAGGGGGGACCTCACACAAAAAATGTGTGCCCCCCAGAAAATCCATACCAGACCCTTCATCCAAACATGTAGCCTGGCTGACTGGGAAAGGGGGAGGGGTGAGTGTGAGGCTCTTTCCCTCCTCCTGAACCACACAAGGCCACGTGCCCTCAACATGGGGGAGAGGCTTTTCAGGAGGGATCCCCTTGCAGCAAAGTACCTTGTCCCCATGTTAATAAGGACAAGGGCCTCATCCCCACAGCCCTGACCTGGTGGTTGTGGGGGTCTGTGGGCAGGGGGGTTATCAGAATTTGGAGCCCCTCCTTAATATTAGGGGTCCCACAGATACCGCCCCTCCCCTAAATGAATGAGTTTGGGGTAAATAGTACAGAGCACCCCTACTCATTCACAAAAAAAAGAAAGCAATAAAGACCCTCGATGTATTTTATTGAAATAAAATCCCCCAAAAATTCTCTCATTGTAAATCCATCATCAATCCCGATGCCAACCCCCCCCTAACTCCCGTATGACCCCCCACACAGGAGCGATCTCAGATGGTAACACTCGCTGACTGATAGCGTCCTGAGCTGTCATCAGCTATATATAGGAAGGGGCGGGGATAGTGGTGACATCATTGCCCAGATATGGTCATATTCAGACTATGATGTCATGATCTATGCCCCACCCATTTGCCTATGTGGCCATGTAAGGGAATGGGCGGGGTGAAGTCAGTGGTTGCTAAGGACACAGCTGTTGCAGGCAGCCGTTGCTTCCCTAGAAACCAGTGACAGCCAGAAGCCGTCACATTCGTCTGCACCAAATGCTATAAACGTTGGATGTTCAGAAGAATGTGGGAGGAGCCAGTGTTCATCCAATCTTCTGTTCAGACACGGAGCTCCTCCCTAATGCTGATTATTGTCAGTGTGTGGAAGTGATTGTATCTGGCAGACAGGGATCTGTATGTGTGTGTGTATCACTGCCCGACACACCACTCACATCACACAGCCAATCTGCCCTAAATCATGTGTGCGGGGGTGGGGGAGTCATCACACCAGGATTCTAGATTGAAGGATCACTTGGGGGATCCTCTGAAGTGTGTGGGGATCACTTGTCTGCTCCACACTCCTTAGATTGTATGAAAGATTTGTATCTGCCTGTGTGTGTCCAGCCAGATAAATGTGGGAGAGTCTCCCTCCAGTGGTGGTCAGCAGTATTGCAGGCTGTGAGAACTGCATCATAGCTGCTTTTATCCTCCCAGAGAAACCTCTCCCCTCATTCCTCCTCCACCAATCAAGGATCTCACTCCAGCTAGCAAGTCACTGTGGTCATGATTTCCTTGACATCCAACATTGGTGTCAGTGAGATAATATAAACCCCCCCCATTGTTGGTGTCAGTGAGATAAAATAAGCCCCATTGTTGGTGTCAGTAAGATAAAAATAAGTCCTATTGTTAGTGTCAGTGAGATAAAATAAGCCCCATTGCTGGTGTCAATTAAATAAAATAAGCCCCATTGTTGGTGTCAATGAAATAAAATAAGCCCCATTGTTGGTGTCAGTGAGATAAAATAAGTCCCATTGTTGGTGTCAGTGAGATAAAATAAGTCGCATTGTTGGTGTCAGTGAGAAAATAAGTCCCATTGTTGGTGTCAGTGGGATAAAATAAGTCCCATTGTTGGTGTCAGTGAGATAAAATAAGTCCCATTGTTGGTGTCAGTGGGATAAAATAAGTCCCATTGTTGGTGTCAGTGAGATAAAATAAGCTCCATTGTTGGTGTCAGTGAGATAAAATAATCCCCATTGTTGGTGTCAGTGAGATAAAATAAGTCCCATTGTTGGTGTCAGTGAGATAAAATCAGCCCCATTGTTGGTGTCAGTGATAAAATAAGTCTCATTGCTGGTGTGAGTGTGATAAAATAAGCCCATTGTTGGTGTCAGTGAGAATAAAGAGTAACCCCAGCCCAGCATTGGTGGTCAGTGGTGGTACTTACCTGATCACACACTCCCGCTGCCTCTCTGCTGATGTCGGAGTTCTACTATCACTGTTAGAAAGGAGATCACTGCTCCCCACAGTCGGCTATAATTGCAGTGCCTGGTGATGGGGCCCAGAGAGAGTTGCAGCCGTCATCCCCTCACTGACACTCCACACTCTGAGTCCTGGAACCTGGGAGATGAGGAGATGATGGGACAGAGGACTAAAACCTGAAACTTTCCAGTATCATCTGGAAGCAATGGCAAGGCTGTAGAGCTGCACGATTAATCATTAAAAAATCACAATTGCGATTCAACCCCCCTCACAATCTACACATTTTCTCGATCGGTGTAAACAGTGCAGAGCCGTTCAGAGCTGCCAAGAAAAATCTGGAGAACATTTATTGACATTCCTCAGCGCTGGGAGATAGAGAAGAGAAAAGATTCTTTGTATCAGTTGGTCCTTTTAGAATATAGCAAAGGGAAGAACTTCCTCTGTAAATAAAGTCAGTTTAACCACTTCAAGCCGAGATCCACTCAAAAATGGAATTTCTCCTACGTTTACTGACAGACGCAGCTCATCATGACGTGTGAGGTTTGTGCTTGTCCCACTAGGAGTTAACTAGGCAGGGAAAAGAAACAGCTGGCCCCTCCCATGGGGCCCTCCTCTCTTCCCACATAAACCCCCTCCACAGCATAGCTCTTCAGTTTCAATGCCTAGTTTGCAAGGAGTTGACTTGGCTTCCCTTTAGGGGAATTGCGGTCCTGTTGTGACCGTTTTTTATTTATTCTGTCTTTACTTTTATTTTATTTGACTTCTATCAAGCATTGATCTGCTATCAAGAAGCCGGCTGGGGCATAGAGAGTCCATGGGCTCTGTACTTTCCCCGGCCTGGCCGACCGATGTGAGCCAGTCCCACCGTATGGGGACCCGCCGCATAGTGCCCGTTCCATGCGTGTGGCCTGGGGTGATCCCCACTTACGCCCAGCCCCGGATGCGATTCGGGTAGGGCAATACTCTGGCCTGCAGCATACCATCCAGGCAGGGGCGGAAAGTCTGCGACTGGGTGGCTACCCACGGCGGTCGTCCGGAGTGGTGAGTGAGAGTTCCTTCCTTCCCCCCTTTTCAGGGGGCGGAAGGGGGACCGACGACCCTTGACAAAAAAAAAAAAATTCTGGGTAGCCTCCGGTAAGGGCGCGTGAAGCCCCCTTTCACCCCCTCCCCATCCCCACACCCGATCGTCCGGCGACCGTCCGTTGATTTTTCGGCCGCCATTATGCGGCGGGCCGCCGCCATTTTGCCGTAGCCGTGGACATGCTGAGCCTATGGAGCTTTCCCTCTAGCGCTCAGAGCAGCCGTTTGCGGTACTGCACGTTCCCTGCAGGTGGTTTTCAGCCTCTAGTGTTTAACGGCGGCCATATTGGAGTCCCCTGCCTATGCAAAAACGTGTGAAAAACATTTTTTCCTTTCTCTTTGGAACAGTGTGAGCTCCGGATGGCGCTGCTCTGCTGACCATCCTCAAAGTTTACAGGCAGCAAACAGCAAATATAGCTGGGCTCTCCTGTGGGTGCTGGTGGCGGCGGGTGCAGTCCTCTGGGTTTCCCTGGTGCACTGTGGGGCGGTGGTGTGCGGCTGTATGGGGGTGCCCTCACCTTTTAGTATACATCTGTGTGTTACTAAGGGGGATTTGGGGGGAGAACGATGGCAGACTATACTGCTCACCTTGCTGGCTCAGACACATCTGCGCAAAGGGCTTTTTTGGACCAGCTGCGACGGTCTTTTAGTGAATGCTCCCCGGGCAGATGTCGCCCAACAGGCCCCCGAGAAGCGTCCCTAGGAGAAAGGGATCAGGGGATGCTGGTTTCCCGCCATTATCGCTGGAATTCGCACTACACTGCGACTTAGCCAGGATGACGAATCGCAGACTTCTGCGTGTGTGTGTGGGGTCCTCCAGGCCCCATGGGGCCCCCAAGGCTTACCCCTATGATCAATATTTTTTTTGATCACTTTAGTTATCATGAATGGCAGCGTCCGCAGCATTCTTTTTCGCGGCAGCACAGTGGTGTAGTGGTTAGCAATTGCGCCTTACAGCAAAATGCTTGCTGGCTCAGATTCTAGCCATGACCTCCCTGCCTGAAGCTTGCATGTTCTTCCTGTACATGCGTGGGTTTCATCCCGGTGCTCCGGTTTCCTCCCACACTTCGAGAGCATAGGTCAAAACGGTTCACTGCCCGCTATCCCTTTGAGGAAAGCTTTTTTTGTAAAAAAAAAAAAAAATCGCCTGTGGTGGTCCCGCTGATAGCTCGCCTTAATGAGGCGACGGCCATTCCTCTGGAAGGGGTTCCTTCCTTCAAGGACCCCGTTGACTAACAGACAGAGGCACTGTAGAAGTCGCTCTTCCTGGTGGCAGGCTCTGCGGCCAACCCTGACGTCCGCCATGGCGGCGCAATATCTGTCTGAACGTATGGCGAAGCTCCAGAATGTTCTGGACTGCGGCTGCCTAATGGATGCGCCAAGAGGGCTGAATTTTGCTCCAAGGTTTCAAGTACCTTGGTGATGCAGCCGTTGATTTACTGCATATGTTATCCAGGATAGCGGTGTTGCCGTACCCTCAGACGGGTACTCTGCTTGCGTTTTGGTCCGGTGACCATGCTTCCAAAAACGGTCTCGTAGACCTTTCCTTTCAGGGTGGACGCCTATTCGGTCCACGGCTGGTTGAGATCATTAAGGATTTCACAGGAGGTAAGTGCACCTTCCTCCCAGAGCCCCGGAGGCGTGAGTTTTGCCGTAGACAGGGGCTCCCTACCTGGGGTCAGAAGAGGTTCTTTCGCGCCCCGGGTGCGGCGGGGAAAGGGACCCGTCCCAGTGAGGTCGCTGCAGGGGCCGGGTACCAGCAGTGGCAGCGCAAAACCGAAATGGCGGAGGACATACCTCCTCAGCCTGATAAGGTTGCCCCCACCCGGGCTTCGGGTTGGGGGGGTGTTTCTGAATTCAACACTCTGCCCCAGTAAGGTTCTTCCCTTCGACCTTAGGGCTCCCACAGGCAAAAGCCCTCTCAAACCAAGGGGTGATCGTGCCAGTGCCTCCAGCGAGAGTTTTTTGAGGTTTTTACTCAAATCTGTTTCGTGGTCCCCAAAAAGGGGGTGGGGGGGGGGTCCGGCCAGTACTGGACCTGAAGGCCCTGACCTGGTATGTTAGGGCACAAAAATTCCATATGCAATCTATCCGCTCGGTTGTGGCCTCCCTCCATCAGGGGGAATTTCTGGCGTCTCTGGACATCAGGGATGCGTGCCTCCATGTACCTATTTGTCCACGGCATCAGCGTTTCCTTCACTTTGCAGTAGGAGACCTCCATTATCAATTTGTGGCACTCTCTTTTGGTCTTGCCTCAGCCCCTCGAGTTTTCACAAAACCGGTATTGGCGTGGCTGTGACAGAGAGGCATTGCGGTAGTAGCCTACCTAGACAACCTGCTCCTGTGAGCGGAGTCTGCCTCGGCTCTGGAAGAGCACAATGACTCGCTGCAGGACTTTAGCTGATTGCTCTACCTGCAGAAGTCGACGGTGTCTCCATCCCGTCGCCTGGAGTATCTGGGCCTGATTCTGGACTCAGAGCAGGCAAGGTTTTCCTTTCTCCAGCCAAGTTGCTGTCACTGCAGTCGGCAGTTCGAACCCTCCTGTCGCACAGTCGGTCTTCATTGCGATACGGTATACGGGTGCTGGGGCTCATGGTCTCGACTTTCAAGGCAATACCATACCCCAGAGTCACACTCATCTCCCTCAGCGAGCAATCCTGGCTCGGTGGGACAGGTCCCCTCAGTCCTTGGACCTTCTGATCCGTCGGAGCTCCCAGACCAGGACGTCTCTGACCTGGTGGCTTCGGGACTCGGCGTTGATTCAGGAGAAGTCATTCCTGCCCCCTCAGTGGGTAATCATCACCACGGATGCCAGTCTTTCGAACTGGGGCGGGATCCTGAGGCAGCTGTCTGCCCAGGGCCGTTGGTCAGCACAGGAGGCTCGCCTCCCCATCAATGTGCTGGAACTGAGAGCAATCAGATTGTGCCTATCTCACTGGACAGTGAGGTTGCAGGGTCGTCCGATTCAGATTCAGTCAGACAATGCCACGGCAGTGGCTTATGTGAATCATCAGGGCGGCACAAGGAGTCCGGCAGCTGCGGCGGAGGCAGCTCTGATACTGCATGGGCGGAACGTCTCATTCCAGTAATCCCCGCCATTTACATTCCAGGTGTGGAAATCTGGCAGGCGGTCTGTTCAGTCGCCAGACGCTGGACCAGGGAGAGTTGTCTCCCCACCCGGAGGTGTTCAAGCAGATTTGCCGTAGATGGGGGACGCCGGACGTGGATCTCTTGGCGTCTCGGTTCAATCACCTGGTGAAGACCTTTGTGTCCAGATCGAAGGATCCGTTGGCAGTGGCCACGGACGCGCTGATACGCAGGATAGTGGCGGAGGGAATACCAATAATCCTGGTGGCTCCAAATTGGCCTCAGCGCACTTTGGTACGCCGGCGTGGTGCAAATGGTGGCAAACGCCCTCTGGCGACTTCCGCTGCGAGACGATCTACTGTCTCAGGGGCCCATCTTGCACCCTGCCTTACCTTCGCTGGCTTCGACGGCCTGGCTATTGAGTCCCAGGCGCTAAGAGACAGGGGAGTCGCTGACTCCATGTTCCATACCTTGTTGAAGGCTCGCAAGTGTGCTTCTCGCAGGAGTTACCACCGCACCTGAGAGGCTTTTATAGCCTGGTGCGAGGTGGAGGGTCGCCCTCGCTCTTACATAGTGTCCAGGGTCCTGATTTTTTGCAGCAGGACCTGAACAAAAATAATAATAAAAAAAACTGGCTTTGAGTACTCTCAAGGGCCGGAGAATGGCTCTGGCGATTCCTTTCCAGAGACCTTTGGCTTCGCACTCTTTGATTCGTACCTTTGTACAAGGTGTGCGACATGTGGAGCTTCGGGTGAAGACCCGATGGCCCTGTGGGATCTGATTTTGGTACTTTCTGTACCTCAGGAACCACCCTGTTGTAAAATATCAGGGTGATTCCCTCACAACTGCGGTCGCAAAAGGTGGCTTTTTGGCTGCCGTCACTTCCGTCGGACGGGTGTCTGACTTGGCAGCGCTATCGTGCAAGTCTTCCTGCCTGGTCCTGCATAAGGACAAGGCGGTCTTGCGACCCTTTCCTTCCTTCCTTCTGAAGGTGGTTTCTTCTTTTCACATTAATGAAGATATTGTTCTTCATTCATTGTGCCCTCGTCCATCACACCCAAATGAAATTGAGTTGCATGCCTTGGACATAGTGAGGGCCTTACGAATGTATTTAGCTGCTACAGCCTTTCTTTCGGAAGGCTGATGCCTTATTTGTGCTGACAGAGGGTCCGCGCAAAGGTTTGGCGGCCTCGTCGGCTACTACTTTGTTGGATTAGACAAACCGTGACCCACGCATATTCTGCAGGGCAAGGTCCCCCTTTCCCGGTCACGGCTCATTATACCCGGGCTGTTAGTACTTCCTGGGCTTTTAGACACCAGGCCTCGGTGTCACAGGTGTGCAAGGCGGCCTCTTGGGCCTCGGCACACACTTACTCTACGTTATCTGCTAGCATCTTCGGATGCTGCCTCTGGCCGCAAAATGTTGTAGGCAGCAGTGTGGGTGCGTCTGGCACCTCCTTAGAGGTTCTGTTGGGTACAGTTGTTATTGTTTACCCACCCCTCTTTTTGACACAGCTTGGGGACATCCCCACACATAATGAAGAGCTGCATCTGTCAGTGAACGTAGGAGAAAAAGAGATTTTATTAAAACTTACCGTAAAATCCTTTTCTCCGAGTTCACTGACAGACGCAGCACCCAGCCCTCTGTGCTCTGTTCTATGTACGGCTTGTGTACGAACTGATGAGCTATGCTATAAAGGGGGTTTATGTGGGAAGAGAGGATGGCCCCATGGGAGGGGCCAGCTGTTTCTTTTCCCTGCCTAGTTAACTCCTAGTGAGACAAGCATAAACCCCACACGTAATGAAGAGCTGCATCTGTCAGTGAACTCGGGAAAAAGATTTTACGGTAAGTTTTAATAAAATCCCTTTTTGCTGTTGTTTTTGCATTTGCTTTGGTCACTGGCCAACTTTCAGGCCAGCCTGAGAACATGTCAATGCACACTAGAGGGTACTCATAGGTGCCTATTCTGGGCATCTCAATGTAGTCTATTTGAATTCTTTGAAAGGGGAAATGTGGCTTAGGAGAATGCTTTTGGGGAACATGGGCAGGCCTCCCTGCATTGTACAGAGCACAAGTGAGACATGAAGCACAAAACCTAAAGCACAAAACCTGGCTGCAAATGCACTAAATCCAGGTGCTATCCAATAGCAGTCAGTAAGTGCCACCATTGCACCCTTAGTAAGATGACTGACGCCATGTGCCAGTTGTGCTAAAACTGGATACAAACTCCTGGGTAGACACCACCTGTTCTCAGCGCTCCACAGGCCCTGCTGATTTTGGGTAGCATTACATTTGATCCACGTATCCTTCTCTTTGTCAGGGGCCCGGTTCTGCAATTGAATTAAAGTTTCTATATCCCACTGTGCTTGATGAGGGGTATCAGTCCCCGCTACCCGGGCGACCCCTACAGTGGGTGTGACTCCAAATGACATAAGGGCAGCATCCTTTGCTGCTTGGTCCGCCAAAGCATTTCCTCTGGCCGTCCTGTCATCTCCACATGCATGCCCTTTTACCTTCAAGATGGCAACTTCTGCTGGTTTATGAAAGGCCTCAAATAGCGGCTCTATGAGTTGTGCATGTCTCACTGGCTTCCCTGCACTGGTCAGAAAGTTCTGTGCTTTCCAGATAGGCCCAAAATTGTGCTCTTTTCCAAATGCATATCTCCTGTCAGTGTAAACATTTCCCCTTTGATTCTCTAGGCGATGACATGCTTTGACTACAGCACACAACTGTGCTTCCTGTGCTGATATCTTTCTACCTCCATCAGAGCCATACAATCATGAGAAAAACTCTCAGGTTCTGCATCAGTACCATTTGTTGAATCTTCCCCATCAGTTATAGGAAGAAGAGTAGCCAGATTTAAAGTAACACATCGTTTGATTTTTAAATTTGATGGAGCAAAAAGAGCAGACTGGTACTTGTCAAATCTACTGGCAGACACATGTCTGGTATTTACTTGATTCATGATTTCCTGTACTGCATGTGGCAAATACAGGGTCAGAGCAGAATCTAGTACAAGCTCAGTTACTTTGTCTAGCAGCAAAATGCAGGCTGCTATGGCTCCCATACAACTGGGGGAGCCTTTGATGACCGGGTCTAATGAGGCTGATACATACATCACAGGCCTCTGTTTATCTCTATGTAGCTGGGTGAGTAAACCTGCAGGAAATCCATTGACTTCATGACAAAACAATGAGAAGCTCTTTTTATAGTCAGGAAGTCCAATGGCACGGAGCTTCAGACAAAATTTTAATAAGCTCCTTCATCTGCAATTCATTGTCCCATGTGAGTTTGAAAGGATTTGTAGTGGTAGCCTCATATAGAGGGGTCATAAGTTCTGATGCATTTGGAATCCAGTCCCTACAATATCCCACTAACCCCAGGAAGGCACGTAGTTGCCATACATTTCTTGGCTTTTCAAATTTTTGTAGAGTTTTAACTCGATCTGGGGTTAGGTGACGGATTCCATGTGAAATGCAGTGACCCAGGAAGATCACTTTCTCTTGGCAGTATTGTAGCTTCTCTTTGCTGATTTTGTTGTTACTGTTATAGAGAAACATGAGAAGGCTTACTGTTTCTCTGCTACAAATGTCCTTTGTATCAGAACAAATAAGCAAATCATCTATGTACTGAAGCAAATATGTGTTTGGGTGTGAGGAGGACCAGTGGTCCAATACTTGCTTTAACGCAGTATTATATTCAGAAGGGCTACTCACCCAGCCTTGGGGCAATCTTCTCCATGCCAACTTTTGGGCATCATGGGTAAATGAAAAAAGGTGCCAGCAATCTGGGTGTAGGGGCACTGAAAAAAAAAGCATTCGCACGATCAATCACTGTAAAGCAGGTGCTGGAGGCAGGTATTCCACTTAGTAAAGTGTGGGGGTTGGGCACAATTGGAGTGTCTGCCTCAATTATATTGTTAATGGCTCTCAAATCATGCACCATGCTGTATGTCACTTGCCCACCCTTCTTGTCTGTCTTCTTTGTAATTGGGAACAGGGCTTGGGACTTAATTGGTACAACAACCCCTGCTGCTTTCAGTTGAGTGATTTGATTCTTTATCCCCTCTGTCTGAGCAATACTCAGCCCTTAGTGTTTAATCTGTGGGAGTTGGGCTCCTGGTTTAATTTTTATCATAACTGGGGTGCAGTCCAGCAGACCTACGTCATATTTGCTGGTGGCCCATAAATCAGCGGGAATCACTTTCAATTCTGGTGGGAATGGTGGAGTGGAGTCTTGGATTAAAAACACTCCACAGGCAGAATTTAAAACTTCTCCTGACAGACTACTGACCACTTGGACTCCTGTAGGAGTGTAGTCTATGCTTGCTAAAATTTGGTTCAAAATGTCAGCTCCTAAAAGATTGGTAGGAACGGTGTCTGAAACGAACACTTTAGTGACAATTTCTGTTTGCTGTCCTAGCCTGAGTTTAAGTGGCTTGGACTCAACCAAATCAGTAGAGATCCCGGTTAGGCCAACACCAGAGATAACATTTTCAGATAATAATCCTGGAGGTAAGTTCTTTATATTAAACACACTTCGGCTTGCACCAGTATCAATTAAACCGGTTCATTCTGTTTCTCCTCCAGGATTGGGGAGTTCTTGTAAAAATACTTTTACTCTGGCCTCAGAACCATTGTCTCCCCTATTTAACATGATTGACACTGGCATGCCATTTTCCTATGCCTGATCCACTGCTTTTGGCAGAGAACTGGGATCAGCATGAGGTGCCTCCTAAGCTCTTTTCCAGTCTACAGTCAGGAAGATGGAAGAATTTGGCTATGTGTCCTTCCCCATTACAACTGTAGTATATGATTGGCCCCCGATTGCCATGATTTCTGAAATTGCCTTTGCCTCTTCCTTTTCCCCTCTGCTTCCCCATGTACATAACTTTAGGTTTGCTCTCTTTCTGGTTAATCCTGTTCTCTATGGATAACAGGATAGTCAGGAGGTCTTGAATAGACATATTGCCTGCCTCAGGCCTTGCCGTGAACATCTTTTGTTGTGGGGTATTAAACTATCGAGTAACCTTTGTTTCACCAGTTGTGTAGATGGACTTGCAGTTTCTCCCTTCTTTTCTTCCTATATTTTAAGGCCTGCTTCCTCTGCCATATCACTTAATCTCCTCCAATAAGCTCCTGCTGCTTCCTCCTTCCCTTGCTTAGCATTCATGAATTCAGCATGTCTGGTTTGTCCATATATTTGGGGCAATTTTTCCTTCATTTTTTCACAAACCTTCCTTCCACTAGCCATTTTATCAAGCTTTGTGACATCTACTTCACATTCTTTAAGTATATAGCCTGACATGTTGCTTCCCACTGCTTTGAAGCTGATGAATGTCAGTAGCAGAAGCCTCGTATGCTTCCTGTGCAGCACTAAGCTTGTTTGCAAACCCAATTGGATTCTTTCTAGGATCTCCCAGTCCCTCTAATATGGCTCTCATTTTTTGGGGACTAAAAGGTACATGCCATTTAATTTGGGACTTACTGTCAACAGCATTACCGTCAAAAACGAATTGGGTTCTGACAGGACAAACTGTAACAGATTGCTCAGTGACAGGGGCAGAAGGGGTGGAATCTCCGTTCCTTCTCTCTTCATCTTGCTGCCACAACTTGGAAATTATGGTTTGCCCCGGCAGTTCAGACTCTATCTCTCTTTCTCTGGCCAAAGCCTTAAAGCGGAGTTCCACCCTAAAGTGGAACTTCCGCTGGTTGGATTCCTCCCCCCCTCAGGTGTCACATTTGGCACCTTTCGGGGGGGAGGGGGAAGAGGACACCTGTCTTTAGACAGGTGTCCTTTTCCACACTTCCGGGAGCTCTGGCCGGCGGACGCGCCCGCTGACGTCAGAAGCCTGGCTCCCTCCTCCCTGCTCGCTCTGCTACTGGCCGCCTGGCCAGTAGCAGAGCGCGGCAGAGCTCGCGCATGCGCAGTAAGGTGCCCGGCGTGAAGCTGTACTGCTTACACGTCCGGGTTCCCTTACCCACGATGGAGGCGGCTGCACCCGTCCCCCGATCCGAAGATCGGCGGCGGGTGCCGACATCGCTGGACTCCAGGACTGGTAAGTGTCCTAATATTAAAAGTCAGCAGCTACTGTATGTGTAGCTGCTGACTTTTTTTTTTTTTTTTTAGCCCGGACCTCCGCTTTAAGTTCAGAGGGATCGAATTTTGCATATTTGCCTTTTGATTTATGCCAATCATCTGTTTCTAAGATATGAGCCAAATCCCTCTTTGTAGGTTGATATGGGGCTGTTAAACCTCTGCTCGTTACTATATTGCCAAGGTCATCTTTTGTGTGTTTCATGTAATCTGATTCTTGTGCTTTTGTTGATGGGTCTCTTAAAGCCAAACTGGCAGCCGCATAAGGTGGGTGGGTCCTCCTCTACAGAGTCTTCTGGCCAAACGTAGTAAATTTGGGCAGTACCCTTATTAAACATCTCTGTCAAGCCAGTTTCATTTGATACTTTAGCTTCTGTCTCCCATGTGCAAGCTATTCTCCATGTTCCTTTACTGCACAGTAGTGGGCCATAATCGTGCAGAAAAGTTTTCCATACTTGTAAATCAAAAGTCCCTACAGATTTTAAAGGATTAACTTTTCCTTTTGTCCATTCTACCCATTTTTCTAGGGGCTCAGTATAGGCGGAACCATACCTTCTCTTCATATATTCTCTAGCGCTCATCTTGCGCTGGGCATTTTCTGAGGGTCTCTTACCCTTCACTCCCTTATTTAAATGAATGCCCAACCAGTCTTTTCTCTACTTGTGCCTATACCCTCTTGCCTCTAAAACAAATAGTACAGCAAATCTGCAGATTTACAAGAATAGTCTCCACTTATCTACGTGGATAGAAGGGGTTTATGACAATAGACAAACCACTCACTAAGAGACCCTCCTCGTCTCTTCTCTTTTCTGTGGGTTTTATCTGTCCCTACTGTGCGCCTCTGACCCAGGCCGCCCACAAGGAGTCAACGCTGGGAACTGCAGAGGTTTATCCCTATCCACACACAGTCCAACCCGTGAAGGGGGACACAAACACATTCACACACACACGTTACCCAACCAGAAAGGTCCGAGATTGGTCTGGTTTCCTTGAGAACCGACAGATATGATACATAGGAAAGGCAGAAAATATAGCAAGCTTATGGACAGCTTACCTAGCCGGCATTTAGAGGTCGGCGTTCCCGATGATCCCGATCAAGGCGCGGTTCCTTCTGGAGACTCCGCCAACTCCTGAGATGACTCGCCACTTATTGTTACGGGAATTTCAGGTTGTGACTCTAAAAATTGCAATTGCAGGAACAGATCCACAGGACTCAATCTCTGTGTTTAAAATGTCCGTTCTGACAAAATGTATTATTACATGATATTTTATACATAGATAAGAAAGGGGTGGTGTGAATTGTTATTAGAAACTAACAAATAGAAATATATTATTAAAAGCTAGCTTATAGAACAATTGCAAAAGTAAAACATAGAGAGGGGAGGGGGGGATCAGACCCTGATATTTATAGATAGTTGTAAAAATCACTGATTTTTACAAACTGTCAGTAAATTTACTGGCAGTTGGCAACCCTGGGGGGAGTAAAGAGAGAGTGAGAGCTTATAGGAGAAAGTGTATCTGTGTGATAAGTGAAGGTCAAAGAACACATTACAGCAGTGTGAGCAAAATGGAGTCTCTTGTGCTTAAATGAACAATACAGTGAAAGTCCATGTCAGGAGACAGACAGGAAGTGATGTCAGGTACAGACAGGAAGTTCCGGGTGAGAGGTGAGTTGGGAGGAAGTAGAGAGGAGACGTTGCTGGAAGAAGCAGCAGAGGAGGTAATAAGATCTTATTTTCTATTTACACCCAGTAACCCCCCGTCATGTCCGTCCTCTTCCTCCATAGTCACTGTGAGGTCTTTTATCTCCAGCAGATGATGATATACACATATATAGTGTGGAAACCTAGATTAACCCCTTCAGGGCCAGAACATTCTCCTCATTGTGGAGATGTCACCTTCTCACTGGAGATGAGATGAACATTCCTGGGTTCAGTTTGAGTTTTTTTCAGTGAAGTTTTAGGAATTTCTTATGTTGAACCCAAACTCCACTGAAATCAATGGGAGGTGAATGTGGGTGGAAGCACTGCCCTGGGGAACAAATATGCACATGCTTAGGAGTGCGGAACACGCAGAGTCCAGCAGTGCTACATGCATAGAGTGCAGGGTTCAGGAGTGCATTATACACAGGGTGCAGGGTTCAGGAGTGCATCCAACTCGCCAGTTTAAAAGGAAAAATGACCCCCCCCCCCATTCTCTTCTCAAACCTGACCGCTCAACCTACGTGAGGACTTGGGACGTGGGACACATAT
>BLSH010066462.1:2587876-2605345 GCA_018402905.1 Glandirana rugosa | reverse complement strand
TCCCCCCCCCCCCCCCCCCGACCAGGCCATTTTTTGTGATACGGCACTGCGTTACATTAACTGACAATTGCGCGATCGCGTGACGTTGTACCCAAATAAAATTGATGTCCTCTTTTTCCCACGTATAGAGCTTTCATTTGGTGGTATTTGATCACCCCTGTGTTGTTGTTTTTTTTTGCTGTAAACATAAAAAGACCAAAAATTAAAAAAATATATATATAATATATATCAAACAATAGTCCAGGATTACTGCACACAAAATGTATTTAAATAGAAAAAAATATATACAAAATATACAAATACAGAGTTCCTATCTATCTACTACAGTTTCGGGCTAAAAAAAATCAGTTTACACCTTTCCTCATGTAGGAACAATTGCATATTCATTATACAATTGTTCCTACCTGAGGAAGGGCGTGAACTGATTTTTTTTTTTTTAGCCCAAAACTGTAGTAGATAGATAGGAACTCTGTATTTGTATATTTTGTATATATTTTTTTCTATTTAAATACAGTTTGTGTGCAGCAATCCTGGACTTCTGCCTTCGGGTAAGGCTTAATTGCATGCACCTGCAAGAGAGAGAGTGCTGTTCACCCTTTTCAGATACTATATATACAGTATCTCATAAAAGTAAGTACACCCTCACATTTTTGTAAATATTTTATTCTATCTTTTCATGTGACAACACTGAAGAAATGACACTTTGCTACAATGTAAAGTAGTGAGTGTATAGCTTATATAACAGTGTAAATTTGCTGTCCCCTCAAAATAACTCAACAGACAGCCATTAATGTCTAAACCGCTGGCAACAAAAGTGAGTACACCCCTAAGTGAAAATGTCCAAATTGGGTCCAACGTGTCAATATTTTGTGTGGCCACCATTATTTTCCAGCACTGCCTTAACCCTCTTGGGCATGGAGGTCACCAGAGCTTCACAGGTTGCCACTGCAGTCCTCTTCCACTCCTCCATGACGGCATCACGAAGCTGGTGGATGTTAGAGACCTTGCGCTCCTCTACCTTCCGTTTGAGGATGCCCCACAGATGCTCAATAGGGTTTAGATCTGGAGACATGCTTGGGCAGTCCATCACCTTTACCCTCAGCTTCTTTAGCAAGGCAGTGGTCATCTTGGAGGTGTGTTTGAGGTCGTTATCATGTAGGAATACTGCCCTGTAGCCCAGTCTCCAAAGGGAGGGGATCATGCTCTGCTTCAGTATGTCACAGTACATGTTGGCATTCATGGTTCCCTCAATGAACTGTAGCTCCCCAGTCCCGGCAGCACTCATGCAGCCCCAGACCATGATACTCTCACCACCATGTTTGACTGTAGGCAAGGCACACTTGTCTTTGTACTCCTCACCTGGTTGCCACTACACACGCTTGGCACCATCTGAACCAAATAAGTTTATCTTGGTCTCATCAGACTACAGGACATGGTTCCAGTAATCCATGTCCTTAGTCTGCTTGTTTTCAGCAAACTGTTTGTGGGCTTTCTTGTGCATCAACTTTAGAAGAGGCTTCCTTCTGGGATGACAGCCATGCAGACCAATTTGATGCAGTGAGTAGCATATGGTCTGAGCATGGACAGGCTCACCCCCCACCCATTCAACCTCTACAGCAATACTGGCCGCACTCATACTTCTATTTCCCAAAGACAACCTCTGGATATGACGCTGAACATGTGCACTCAACTTCTTTGGTCGAACATGGCGATGCCTGTTCTGAGGGGAAGCTGTCCTGTTATACAGCTGTATGGTCTTGGCCACCGTGCTGCAGCTCAGTTTCAGGGTCTTGGCAATCTTCTTATAGCCTAGGCCATCTTTATGTAGAGCAACAATTCTTTTTTTCAGATCCTCAGAGAGTTCTTTGCCATGAGGTGCCATGCTGAACTTCCAATTTAACACACCTGCTCCCCATTCACATCTGAGACCTTGTATCACTAACGAGTTACATGAAATCAGGGAGGGAAAATGGCAAATACGGCCCGATTTGGACATTTTCACTTAGGGGTGTACTCACTTTTGTTGCCAGTGGTTTAGACATTAATGGCTGTGTGTTGAGTTATTTTGAGGGGACAGCAAATTTACACTGTTATACAAGCTGTACACTCACTACTTTACATTGTAGCAAAGTGTCATTTCTTCAGTGTTATCACATGAAAAGATAGAATAAAATATTTACACAAATGTGAGGGGTGTACATGTTTTTGGTAAAAAAAAAATCCCAATAAGCGTATATTGATTGGTTTGCACAAAAGTTATAGCAACTACAAACTTTGGAATATATTTATGGATTTTTTATTTATTTTTTTACTAGTAATGGCGGCGATCAATGACATATGATGGGACTGAGATATTGCGGATGACAAATCAGACAATAATTGACACTTTTTTGTGGACCAGTGACACCAATAAAGTGACCAATGCTAAAAATATACACTGTCACTGTACTAATGACACTGGCTGGGAAGGGCTTAACATCAGGGGCGATAAAGGGGTTAGATGTGTTACCGTATACTATGTGTGCTGTTTTTACTAAGCAATGTGCTTTGCGGGAAGAATAAACAGCACATTGCTGCTGTCAGGAGAGAGCCCTGTGTCTGTTTACCTACACGTGGTTCTCTTCGGTAATTACCAATCATCATGTGCCAGCAACCAATCAGCATCCAGCAGCCGCTGATTGGTTAGTGCTGCAGCCAATCACAGCACGGGGTGGCGGGGGCAGTCTCTACCCCAGCACATGGATCACATACTAGGTACGTGATCTAATGAAGAGCGTCCACCCTTCCGCAGTGTATATGTGGTGGGCAGTTGTAAAGCGGTTATTAAAGCACATACCTGACCAGAAAGGTGAGGAGGATTCTGGGATTCTAACATTATATTCCTATTGGTTCCTCAATACAGAGATTTCCTCATCTGAAGTCAGGTGATCATATGACCATCACAGTGCCTCCATGTGGCTCCCTAAAACCTGAGAGACACAACATGCAGAAGATTCTAGAAGTCACCAAGAAGATGATGGAGCTGCTGACAGGAGAGGTGAGCGGTGCTGGGAATTCTGGGACATTATCCAGTAACAGACAAGGGATTTGTCTGGATGGTGACTGTACCATTTTGTGTGTGGGGGTATGGGAACCCACCAGAGAGATGTCCCCGTCCTCTGTATTCCTGGGATTCCACACAGGAAGGTCACACCATCCCTCACCATCATCAGGTAGATGAGGAACAATCACTGATAGTATCATTAGGATCTGTACATTATCTGCATTGTTACCATTGATGTCTTTTTTATTCTATATTCAGAATGGAAACCGTTGGGATGATGACATTGATGTTAAAGAAGAGATTATATTGGAGGATGAGGAGTATGGTGTGATGAAGGGGATTTTTGATGGACAAAAGGTTCTCTATAAGGACATCATGATGGAACCATCTAACAGCAGAAACCCACCAGAGAGATGTCCCTGTCCTCTGTATTCCCGGGATTCCACACAGGAAAATCACACCATCCCTCACCATCATCAGGTCGGTGGAGTTGAGGGTCGGGAACATAAGGTGATTGAACACTCTGACATGTGGAGACGATGTGTGGACTCTACAAGATTATATTATGTGATCTCACATCATAAATACTTTTATTTTACAAATGTTATTTTCTGCCATTCTGTTGGTTTAGGGTGAGGACCTGATTATCATAAAAGTTGAGGGTGAAGTAGAAGAAACGTATGTGAGGGATGATCAGCAATATACAGAGGAGGCTGGACTGACAAGGACATTCATAGAGGACACTCCTACAGAGATCAGCACAGGTGGGTCATAATATATTCCTCTCTTTTCTCTGCTGGCTCTTCATTATCAGAGATCACATGACCCAGTGCCTAGGCTTGTGATTGTGAGAAGAGCATGCACCTCCCAGTCCCCATTGATTTTAGGGAATGACTCCCCCTCATGTCCATTGATCATGTTTTTATATTTTTCCAGGACACGCCATGGAGAAACTCTCAAAGGATTATGTCAGATTATCTCCAGGTATTAAAATGGAAGATGAGGACATCACACAAGATTGTGCCGTAGAAAAGACAATGAGCTCAGCTATAGATGGAGGACTTCACAGTGTGGATAGACCCCTGAATCCCTCTGACTCTGAGAAGTTTTATACTGTGAGGGATGGTGCCGGAATTAAGGGGCATGAGAATTTTTTCTGTCCTCTTTATGGGGAAAGTTTTATCTCCGAATTAGGTCCAAATGTACATCAGAAATGTCACAAGGGTGGGAAGCCATATTCCTGTTCTGAGTGCGGGAAATGTTTTTCAGACAGATCAAATTTTAACAGACATCAGAGGTCTCACACAGGAGAGAAGCCATATTCCTGTCCTGAGTGTGAGAAATGTTTTGCATGGAAATCAGATCTTGTTAGACATCAAAGATCTCACAGAGCCGAAAAGCCGTATTCGTGTCCTGAATGTGGGAAATGTTATATACAGAAATCTGACTTTGTTATACATCAGAGATCTCACACAGGTGAGAAGCCATATTCCTGCCCTGAGTGTGGGAAATGTTTTACACAGAAATCAGACTTTGTTAGACATCAGAGATCTCACACAGGCTGGAAGCCATATTCCTGTCCTGAGTGCGGGAAATGTTTTTCACAGAAATCAAACCTTGTTAGACATCAAATATCTCACACAGACGGGAAGCCATATTCTTGTCCTGCGTGCGGAAAATGTTTTTCTCGGAAATCACACCTGGTTAGACATAAAACATCTCACACAGACAGGAAGTTGTAATCCTGTCCTGAGTGTGGGAAATGTTTTTCACAGAAATCAGACCTTTTTACACATCAAAGGTCTCACACAGGCTGGAAGCCATATTCTTGTCCTGAGTGCGAAAAATGTTTGTGGGAAATTTTTCCACGGAAATCAAAGATCTCACACAGCCAGCCGGGAAGCAGCATTCTTTCCCTGAGTGCAGCAAATAATTTTCAGTGAGATCACATACAGTCTTTTTGAAGAACTCCTATTTCTGTTCTGTGTCCATTGATGCCAATATTCCCTCCCAGTCTAAGCTTTGGAGAGCAGTCCTCACCCTTGGAAAATTTGCTCTCTTAACCACTTCTGGATGGCCCGTGGTCATAATATGTCAGCATTTTGATGCTGAATACCGTTGTTAGGGAAGCAGATAGCTGGCATAACTCCGGTATTTTTAAAAACAGTGGGCGGTCCGCTTTTGGATAAAAGTGGTCTCTGCAGCGGATTCGCTAAAATATTAATTTTATTGCGGCGGGAGAGGTGTCTCCCCTCCTTTACTTTACGTTGTCTCTGCCACTTACTGGAGCCATCGGTAGCAGTGGATACAATCCGATCCGATCCTATCCCCTCAGCAGCATGAAGTCAAGTAAGGGAAAGATGGCCCCCACTCGGCTCCATACCATTGGATGATGGAAGCGACATCAAACGTCACTTCCACCCAATGGTCCTAAAGGGGAATTTTTTTTAATAAAAAAAATAATTTTTTAAAATTGTATTTCAGTGTAAAGTGGGATAACTTTACTGTTGTCTAAATTTTTAATTAAAAAAAATTGTATTTTTAACAAAAAAATTGCTGCTTGTAAGACCGCTGCACAAATACGGTGTGACAAAGTATTACAACGGCTGCCATTTTATTTTCTAGGGTGTCTGAAAAAAATATATATAAGGTTTGGGGGTTTTAAGTAATTTTCTAGCAGAAAAAAAAAGAATTTAACTTGTAAACAGCAGATGTCAAAAAGAGGCTTGGTCCTTAAGTGGTTAAAATTAAGTGTTTTTATCTTTCCCCTATGTGTTTGCTGCTTACATTAAATGAAATCATGTTATGGTCACTGTTACCCAGATGTTCCTTTATATGAATATTGGTAATAAGCTCTGCATGGTTTGAGATTGCCAGGTCCAGCAAAGCGTCATTCCTAGTTGGGACCTCAATAAACTGGACCATAAAATTCTCCTGTAATAGGTTTATGAATTTTCGTCCTTTAACAGTCCCAGCAGTGCCATTACTCTAGTTAATTTCCGGGTAGTTAAAATCCCCCATTATTATCACTGTCCCAGTCCTTTCCGTCTGTGCAAGTCTCCACCTCCTCTTTAACATTGGGAGGTCTATAACAAACTCCAATGATAACCTTTGTAGTGTGCACACCCATATGCAGATCTACCCATAATGCTTCAGACTCATCACACTCTCCATCAACTAGGTCCTCATTCACACTCGCTTTGAGATCACTTCTCACATAGAGACAGACAGGGGAGGACTGGCAGCCGTAGGCCTGGGGGGCAAGTCCAGTCAAGTGGCCCATTGAACCACCAAATCAGCTCACCATCCATGCCCACAGAATGGACCTAGCGGGATCCATGGTAGGGCCGGCCCTAGGCGCCCCTCCTTTGCCTGCAGTTAGTTGGTGGCTGTGCCCCTGGGCCCTATTTCCTTCCTCCACAAGAAAAAAAAAGTGTGAGCGGGCAGCAGCCATCGGCCATTTTAAATGTAAGTTAGGGTGGCCTGGGGGGCAATTGCCACCCTACCCCCTGGGCCAGCCCTCCCCTGGAGACAGACATCCCACCCTTCCGTTTTACCCTATCTTTCCAAAAGAGAGCATAGCCAGGAATATTAATAGCCCAGTCATGTGAAGAATGAAGCCAAGATTCAGCTATACCAATCAAATCATAGTTCTCCCCCTGCACCAGAGCCTCCAACTCACCTATTTTTCTTGGCAGACTCCTGGCATTGGTGAACAAAAACTTTAATTCATTGTCACATTTTGCACATGTATCTTGCATATTTTTAATTTTAGTACAAACAGTGCCATTTCCAATGGTTGATTTTAACATGGGAACCTTCATATCATCTTCCATAGCCCTCCCCCCATTCCACCCACCAATAGGGGCTGACCCCTGTCTGACCTGTCTACCCCATTATAATCTAATGCACCCTCCCCCTCAAACCTAGTTTAAATACTCCTCCAGCCTTCCCATAAACCTCTCCCCCAGCACAACAGACCCCCTTCCATTTAGGTGCAAACCATCTTTAGCATATAGGTTGCACCCTAATGAAAAGTCAGCCCAGTGTTCTAAAAACCCAAAGCCCTCCTCCATACCCAGGTCTTTAGCCATTCATTCAGGGCACTAATCTCCACCTGCCTTTCCTGTGTTGTGCATGGCACAGGCAATATTTCAGAGAATATCACTTTTGAGGTCCTTCCCTTCAACTTGCAACCTAATTCTTTAAATTGGTTCTTAAGGAGCCTCCACCTTCCATCTATTCTGTCATTAGTTCCAATGTGGATCAAGACAGCTGGGTCATGCCCAGCCCCTCCCAGTAATTTAACCACAAAAATTATAAAAACATCAAATCGTCCTAATAGTCCAGAAAACATGTGTGCACATAAATCATAATAACAGTCCAAAGAGGTAGTTCTCTCCCCTGAATCTCAGTGAAGACTGGTGAAAACGGTGATCTTCTCATATAAAGAAAAACGTGTGCAAATTTCCATCTCCACTTGAGCCTTTATTACAGAGGTTCTAACTCACATGTGAATGAGCCCCTTATGTGACCTCCGTCCTCCAGATCATAGACTCACCAATGCGTCCATGGATAGGATAACCAGATATAGATGGTATATGAGGAAACACAGAAGGTCGCCAATAGTGCAATTACCATAAGACGTGTTTATTGCACAGATATCCAAAAGATTTGTACATCAATCCAACAGGTGATAATAGATAAAACAAAGATCAGCGGTGTCAAGAAAGATCCTCGCCCTACCAGTTTCGTTCCAGTGCCCCGGGAAGACGTTCACTGGAACGAAACCGGTAGGGCGAGGATCTTTAGCTTTGGTAAAACAATATTATCTATTGCTCGATTTAACTCAATTAATTTATATTAAAAAAACATACTTGTATCCCCCTAAGAAAAACAAATATAGTCAATCTATGTAGATTGCCAAGTCCGTCAGTAATTTGTATTTTTTTACAATATATGTTTACTCTTTTCTTATGAATAATTTTATAAATAAATAAAACAAAATTCAGAAATTTGATGACAAAAATGCTCTAAAATTAGTATTTTAGAATTAATTTCATTAGCTTAAACCAAAAAAAAAATCAATCAATCTGGTATCTGGATATGCAAGAAGAATATTTAAATTTAAAAATAACTTTATTCATTATTATTTTTACAATCATTTTTTTCTCCACTATCAGTCTTTACTAATTTTAACTAAGGCAATATTTCATAGTCCCCCTCTTTATGCTATGACTAAATTAAATCTTATAAAATAATTTCATCAGAATCTTGTGTTTTAACTTTTTACACAAATTTAGTTTTACATTTTTGTCTCTATATTCTTATTTCTAAAAGAAATTTGATCATGTTGAAATAAGATTTATTTATTTTTTAAACCAACATCTGTCATACAGTGTGAGTGACTGTCACTTTGACAGCTAACCAAATACAAACCGTGTCACATTAAGCTTTCAGTGTATGCACAGTAATTCTATGCATTCCACTGTGCCAGTATCTGGATCCATCTATACAAGCACAGGAAATTCTCCCCATAAGTGTCCACTAAAAGTTGAAAATGATTAAATACACAAATGTGACCCTGTTCTTCACACTGCATTATTTTAACCAAAAAGTATTTATTTCCTACTTAAACTGACAAACCTTGTAACATTTTATTGTCAAGCTTGTGAATTAACACCTGCTTTCCTTTTAACAACTTCAGTGTAACATAAGATGTTTTCAACACAAATGGTGTAAGACTTCACATTATGACTCTTATGTAAAAATACTACATTTATACAATTTTCTTGTCTCTCACTTCCATTTGCATGTAAAATAATTGAGAGAGAGATCTCTATATTAGTCAGAAATACTGAATTTATAAGATTTTCTCGTGTTATTGAAAATATTTGCCTTTTTAAAGCTTTAATAATTCATTAACCACTTGCCGACCGCCAACCGCAGGTTGACGGTGGCAAAGTGGCTCGTTATCGCAAATCGCCGTCACACGGTACTGGTGCGGTGGAGGGGTGAGTCAAAACTTCCCATGGATTATGGCAGCAAGTTTTTGTGGTTACCTGTCTTTTTTCCTGTGTGTCTGTGCCTTTCCTGCTGACAGTAATGGCGGCAGGAGGTGGTGCTCCGGCCGCTGACTTCCTACTCCTGGGTCCCATGGCTGGTCTGCGCGGCCGGCGCCAGTCGATGACATCACTGCTGTTTTTTTTAAGCCTGGGGAGCGACACAAGCCTCGGGAATGTCTGCAGGAACACTAGCACCTTCCCCAGGCTGTGCTGGAGATCTCCCCAGGTATGTTACGTTACAGGGGGAGAGGGAGTGGATTGTGTCAGCATGGTTCTCACTCTGCCTCTCCTCCTAGGTGTCAGTGATCATGGACTCTCCTCTGCCCCCTGGTGGTCAGCCCTTGCCCAACAGGTACCTGTGGTCCTGCATGATGGGGAGGGCTGGGTGGGGGGGGGGTTTGGTCATGTATGGAGGTATTCTGTGTGTGCAAGCTTTTTTAATGGCACACCCTTGCTTTCTCTCTTCTTATAGCCCTTCTAGGTCTGGTTCGCACTGGAGTTCGCACAGAAAAAGTGGTTCGTCCAAGTCTCACCAGCACTCTTCATCTAGATCTAGGCGTCATGAGTTTCACTCATTTGCAGGACGCCACGACAGAGACAGCTCATGCCCGCACTCCTCCCGTACAGGGGAAAGGGGCGGCAGGACATGCTGGGGTTGCAAGGCGACAGTATCAGCTCATAAATCCCTCTGTGAGCACTGCTACAGGAAAGCAGTTAATGAAAGGGAAAACCCTGTCCAGCATTTAGAAGAAATGATTAAGCGGGTGGTCAGAAACTCTCTACAAGAGAGAGATACCCGTCAGCCTCAAGTCCCTCTCTCAGCTCCCCTGAGATCATCAGCAACAGAGGATCAGTTGGAAGATCCATGGGATCATTCTCAACCCAGCTGGCAGTCACCAGTTCTATCGGATGGGGATTCGGATGTGGAGCCCCTTGAAGTAGGGTTCAGTTATGCTCTAGTCTCATCCTTGGTTGACGCAGTGAAGGAGGCCTTGGACCTGGAGGACCCAGTGGTATCGCCTCCGAAACAAAAAAGACTGTTCAAACAGCTCAGCAGGGAGCACACCAATTTTCCCTTCCTAGCAGAATTAGGAGGGATTATCTCAGATGAATGGATCAAGGTAGAGAGGAGGGGCATCTAAAATGCAGAGGATGTACCCCTTTAAGGAGGAAGAGGTGAAACACCTAGAGACAGCTCCAAGGGTGGATGCAGCCTTAATGAGGCTAGTGAAGTATGTGACACTTCTGTTAGAGGATACGGTCTCTTTTAAAGACCCTCTGGAGAGGCGGATTGATGCAGACCTTAAACGTATCTATATGACCGCAGGCATGGCATGCAAACTGGCCTTAGCCTTGGCAGCAGTTTCTAAGGCCATGGAAACATGGTCTGACAAGGTGGAGGTGTCATTGGCAGAATTTTACGTTGAAGAGGCACAAAAGTCACCCATTCAAGAGCTCAGGATGGCTTCAGCCTTCCTGGGGGAGGCATCCCTGGATATCATCCATCTGGTGACTCGGGTTATGATGACTTCAGTCATGGCCAAGCGGGCTCTGTGGCTTCGCCCATGGCGGGTGGATTCGGCTTCCAAACAGGCTTGGTGCCGGACCCCGTTTGAGGACGAGTCCCTCTTTGGTAATAAATTGAATGATGCGATAATCGGAGCCACGGGAGTGAAATCGGGGTTTCTTCCTCAGGATTGGCGCCAGCAAGGGCAGAGGCACTCCGCACCAAAGAAGCAGAGCTTTGATTGGGCCTGGGAAGCTCGTAGCTATAAGCCCGGGCGAGAGTTCGGTAGGTCCTGGAGAAACAATCGCTCAGCGTCACAGAAGACCGCAAAGGGAGGCTCCGCAGGGGGCCAGGGTCTGGCCAAATCCTTTTGATATTGGGCCCACCCAGACATGCCTGGTGGAGGCTCGTTTACGCCATTTTTGGCGTGTCTGGGCGACCTCGATCAGGGATTTCTGGACACTCAAAACAGTGTCTGCAGGCCATACATGGGTTTTCACCGAAGCACCCAAACAGAGATTTGTTCCCATGGCCATTCCTTCTTCAAGAGAAAAAAGAGAGATCCTGTCAAGCTACGTTAGTTCCCTTTTGGAGCAGGAGGCAGTCCGGCCCGTACCAGACTTAGAACGAGGCCAAGGGATCTACTCTCCTTTATTTCTTGTCCAGAAGAAGAACGGCTCATGGAGGCTGGTAATCGATTTGACCCACCTTAATCATTTCATAAAGGAGAAATTCAAAATGGAGTCCCTGCATTCCATACAGCAGTCTGTTCAGCCAGGAGATTGGATGGTGTCAATCGACCTCAAGGATGCCTACTTTCATGTCCCGATAGCTGTGGATTTCCAGCGTTATCTCCGTTTTGCAGTAGGCCAATTACATTGTCAATTCACTTGCCTCCCAATTGGCCTGACAACGTCTCCTCTGGTTTTTTCCAAGGTTCTACTATCAGTGGTAGCTTTTCTGAGGGTCAAGGGAGTCCGCTTGTCCCACTATGTAGACAACCTCCTCCTGCTGTCCCAGGACAAGCTCCAGCTGTTGGAACATCGGGATCTAGTCATCTCCACCCTACTGGAGTTTGGTTGGCTCCTGAATCGGGACAAGAGTCATCTGTCACCTTCACAGTCCCTAGTCTTTCTGGGTGCTCTCTTCAACACAGAGGCAGGCACAATCACACTGCCGGAAGAGAAGATCACTGTAATTCGAGACCGGGTAGACCAAGTTCTTTCCTCTCCGTGGCTCTCAGCTCTCCAGTTCATGAAGGTGATCGGCACGATGACAGCTTCCATTCCCATGGTAAAGTGGGCCCAGTGGAGAATGAGGCCTTTTCAGAGAGGTTTCCTCAAGCAGTGGAGGTCACACAGCGAGACACAACGCATCCGGATAACCTCCTCCATGAGGCGGTCTCTCCTCTGGTGGCTCCAACACAAGAATCTCTCCAGATGTCACTCTCTGTTCTCAACCACCTGGCTAATAGTAACCTCAGATGCCAGCAACCGGGGCTGGGGTGCCCATTGTTTGTCAGAGATGGCACGAGGAAAATGGGACTTCCCTGCCCAGGGGATAGTCTCCAACATTCTGGAGTTGCGGGCAGCATTCAAGGCTCTGCAAGCATTCCGTCACCTGACAATGGATGCCTCCGTGATGGTCCAGATGGACAATACAGCCGCAGTGGCATATGTGAGGAGGCAAGGGGGACCCGCAGCGGTTCCTTGCTATGGGAAGTGGAGCCAATAATGAATTATGCTCAGAAACACCTTTGCAGTTTATCGGCAGTATATATTCCGGGGATCCAGAATTCGTAAGCAGACTTCCTGTCCAGAATAGAGCTCGACAACAACGAGTGGTCCCTACACAGGGAGGTCTTTAACTGGGTCCTGTCACTGGGAATAGTGGCAGAGGTGGATCTATTTGCATCAGCTTGCAATCACAAACTGGAGAAATATTATGTGAGGTTCCGGGACCCTCAGGCATGGGGAATAGATGCCGTCTCAGATCGGTGGAGATTCTGCCGGGCATATGCCTTCCCTCCAGTACCTCTAGTGTTTCAGTTTCTTCGGAGGCTCAGGACAGAGCCAGTGGAAGTCATTGCGGTAATCCTGTTTTGGCCCAACAGGCCTTGGTTTCCGCTACTAATGCTCCTCAGTTTCAGGGACCCAGTCCCCCTTCCCTCCAGACTGGATCTACTGGCTCAAGGAGCGAACTTGCATCTCTGCCCTGCGTATCTGCACCTCAGGGCCTGGTTCTCGAGAGGGGAAGGCTGGAAGCCCTAAGCTGTCCACGAGAGGCGCTGCCAACTCTCCTAAGTGCAAGAAGGGGAAGCACCAATAGGGTTTATGAGCGCATCTGGTCAAGATTCTCTCAGTATATGGTTTCCAGATCTGCCTCGGTTGACAGTCCAGGCGCTGCGGATATCTTAGGCTTCCTACAGTCTGGCCTTGACCTTGGACTTTCAGTCAGCTCACTTCAGGTCCAAGTTTTGGCAATTTCAGCTTTCACGGGTTGTTCCTGGGCCAATGATCAGCTTGTTTGCCATTTCTTCAAGGGGATGATAAGGCTTAGACCTCAGAAGAAGTCGAGGTGTCCCAAGTGGGATCTTCCGCTTGTCCTGGATTTCCTGTCAAGTCTTGGCTCTACTCCCAGTAAGCCGCTGTCAGCCAAGGAGTTAACAATGAAGACGGTTTTTCTAGTTGCTGTGACCTCAGCGATATGAGTGTCTGAAATTAGAGAATTAGGCTCGGTGGAACCTTTCCTCACCTTCTTTCCTGACAGAGTGGTCTTAGTTCCCATGCTGGGAGCTAGACCCAAAGTAACTTCGGTTTTCCATGAGAACCAGGAAATTGTTCTTCCGACCTACAATACAGCGAACGACACAGAAGTTCACCCTCTAGACTTGGGTCATACATCAAAACAATATCTGGAGGCTACAGCTCCTTTTCGCAAGTCAGAGCACCTTTTTGTCCTACTACAAGGAAAGAACAAGGGAATGAGAGCCTCGACAAGATCAATTTCGTCCTGGATTGTTCAGACCATACAATGGGCATACAGGGCAAAGGGCATGACTCCTCCGGAGGTAGTGACGGCCCGCTCCACCCGAGCTATCGCAACGTCGTGGGCAGCGTCGCGCCATGTGGCGCCGGATGTGATTTGTAGAGCAGCCTCCTGGTCTTCCATAGACACGTTTATGTCTCACTATTGTATTGAGCCGGCGGCTCTATCCTCAGTTAACTTCGGGTCTTGTGTTTTGTCTGTACACAATAATAATTAAATCTTTGCTTTTCTCAGCAATTCCCACCCGTATGTGTATCGAGTTATTTCCCACACGTATGCTGCCATAGGAGTCTGACAGGAAAACTGAAAATTTACTATCAAATACTTACCGTAATTTTCCTTTCCTGATAGACTCCATGGCAGCAGGAGTCCCCTCCCTGAGGCCTGGAGTAGGCTATTAACAGAACAAGTCAGCTGGTATGGAGCAAAGATTTATGGGAGAAAGGTCCTATAGGGTAGTAGTGGAGGCGGGGCCTTACCCACACGTATGCTGCCATGGAGTCTATCAGGAAAAGAAAATTACGGTAAGTATTTGATAGTAAATCTCTAGTTTTCCCCCTTGTATGTGTTTAGAATGACCAAGGTGTAATAACACATTTTATGTTGACTGTAAGGGCTTAAATATTTATAACAATAATTTACATGCAGCATTAAACTGAATTATTTCCTTGTTAAATAACTTATTCGCGCTCTGGCTTGTTCAATTAACCCACTGAATTCTATATGGCATATTTTGATTGTATCATTTTCCCGATATTACAGAAACTAATATATACTCCTGAACTTGAAATGTATTATATTATCTTGCTTATTTAAACACTAACCCTTGTATAGAATAGTCTTGTATACACTTAAAAAAACAAGATGAGTAGTTTGTTTGCAATGAGCAATGTCCATTGCTTTTGTCTTCTGTTGTTCTGTTGTCTTTTCTCTCGTTCTGTGTGTTATTCTTTCTTTGAAGAAAGTGTCCTGTAAATTTGCTTGTTGTTCTTCTTTGAAGCCTTTGTTTTTCTTTTTTGAAGTAACTTTTGCCTGTTCTTTCTTTGCCTTTTGTTCTTTTTTTGTCCTTGGAACTTCCATCTTTGGTTTCCAAAATTTGACTTTCAAACTAGCTCACCCAAAGAGAACTTTCTGCTTGCGTACCTTCAATGGGGGCTTTTAAAATAATGTGAAGCCAACTTTTCCTGGTTACCAATTTTCGCCTACTGGCTGAGAATATTCCTAGCAAAAACTCCACGTTCGTGACGTCACACTTTGACTTGAAAGTCCTCCTGGATTTTAACTTGAAGCAAACTGTCCAGATGGCCATGTCAATCTTCCTTGGACACCCAGTCTTCTCTTTTTTTTTTTTCTAAGGGTAAGAAAAATTTCAGACGGACAGAAAAAAAAACTCACCACATAGCAGGACCGTAAGCTGACGTCAAGATTTTTCAATCATTGAGCAGGGCCGCATTCCTCCAGCATGATCTTGAAAATCCGAGGCTTTTCATCGCAGAACGTTTTGCAAGAACGATATTATAGAACATTTTGAGGTTTATTCATCACAACATAAGCAAAACAAAACTCACATAGTAACACATATGATAACATATGGTATGGTTTCAGATGTCAGTCAGGAGGAGGAACAGATATGACAAATGTACACGTCCCGTCTCCGGGTTCCATCTCTTCCCTTAACTTTTCCTAACCATAGAAAATCACAAATTCTTATACTGTTTGTAAAGCTGACCTAAGCAGTTTGAGACAAGTAACACTTCTCTACATATGGTCCTAGTCTATAGAAAGAGACATGACTCCTCCTAGCATGCTAGCCTAGGACCTAGAATTACACATACAACAAATTTGCTGTTCACGTCAAAAGCATATTAAAATAACCTTTACATATAACTAACATATTAAATTATATTTATACATATATTTCAATAACCGTTATTACTCAAAATAATATTTAAACTTCATAATTTCCAACAGTGATACCTCAATCACAACCTACATCATCTTCTCAAATGTACTCTCTAGCCAGCAGCCCCTTTAGTCCGAAACTTACAATAAGACTAGAGAACGCCTCATCCAACCATGGATGAATCTACCAGCCACCCTTGTCAGATCTTGTCAGATTTGTTATGACAACCCGAGCTGCATACGTTGCCTTATAGAAAGGTAAAGATTTCTTTACCAAATCTTTTCAGAATGCAATTGACGGTGCTTTCTGGTTTTTCGCAACATGACACAATTGATTTCCATGCATAGAATAGAGTGATAGATAAAAACATCCTCTCTGCTCTCTTTGGTACCAATTCCTCCACCAACCCCAAGAGACAGACCCGGATGGTCAAAGGCAACAGCACCAATAGAATGTCCTGTAGAATATGTATGATCTGAGACCAGAAATGTTAAATTTCCTCACAATGCCAAAAGATGTAGTGAAAGTCAGCTGGCGAAACTGTACATCTCCAGCATTTTGCCAAAGTTGTGCTATAAATAGAGGCCAACTTAGCCAGGGTATAAAAAATGCTGTGGACTAGGTTGAATTGAACAAGGCGATCCCTAGCCGACACTAGGGCCTTAAAGGGAACCTCCCAAATGTCATCCCATTATTCACCCTGAAAATTCGGGATGTGCTGCATCCAAACATCCCTGCATTTAGTCAGTGCCTTTGGCCTTACAGTAAATAATTTCTTATACATCGTTGACATAGACTTGACCAGAGAGTCATCATGTAAAAGAAGTTCCAATGCAGACGACTGAAGGTCCAGGATCACAGCACCAAATTGCGACACAAAAGCATGCCTCAACTGCAAGTATCTAAAAAGATACCAATTTGGCAACTGAAACCAGGCCCTAAGCCAATCAAAAGTACAGGGTGGGCCATTTATATGGATACACCTTAATAAAATGGGAATGGTTGGTGATATTAACTTCCTGTTTGTGGCACATTAGTATATGTGAGGGGGGAAACTTTTCAAGATGGGTGGTGACCATGGCGGCCATTTTGAAGTCGGCCATTTTGAATCCAACTTTTGTTTTTTCAATAGGAAGAGGGTCATGTGACACATCAAACTTATTGGGAATTTCACAAGAAAATGGTGTGCTTGGTTTTAACGTAACTTTATTCTTTCATGAGTTATTTACAAGTTTCTGACCACTCATAAAATGTGTTAAATGTGCTGCCCATTGTGTTGGATTGTTAATGCAACCCTCTTCTCCCACTCTTCACACACTGATAGCAACACCGCAGGAGAAATGCTAGCACAGGCTTTCAGTATCCGTAGTTTCAGGTGCTGTACATCTCGTATCTTCACAGCATATGTTTTTTTTATGGTTTTTATGGTCAGTAAAAACCAATACCGGGTGAATTGCTCCTTCCAGGAGGTACCGCCATTCTTCCAAAGCTGACTTGATGGCCAGCAATTCCCTATCACCGACATCATAGTTCCAGCAAGATGGTGCACCACCACATTATGGGTGACTTTCGGACACGATCGTAAAGAGGACGCCACAACGATAGTCACACACTTCTCACCCTCTTCTCCCAACGTAATTGTTAGGTTGTGTTACCCGTCGTGTAAATTGTGTAAAATACTCACCAGTCTTTGAACATTTATTGAGTACTTTCTTATTTCAATGCAATTTTGGTTCGTGTGGTAAAAGAACACTTTAAGGGTTATTCAAACTACACAGTGTACTGGGAGAAGGATAACTTTTTTGTTTTCAACCTAAGTTTTACCGGCTGAAGTTTTACCGGCGGTACCAGTGGTGGGTAGAACTTTTCAAAGGGGGGAGTGTATATGATTACACGGTGTTTG
>BLSH010066462.1:2554016-2566465 GCA_018402905.1 Glandirana rugosa | reverse complement strand
TCTCTTATACACATCTGGTCCACCACATGCCGAACCCTGGCACCAGGGAGACCGCAAAACATTCGGTTGAGGCGATCCTGGCGAAAAATTATTCTATCAGTCCTTCTAATTATAGAATCCCCAATTACCACCAACTGTCTAGGCCTACCTGCACTACCCCTACCACCCCTACTAGATGGGCTGCTCTCCCGGCTGTTAGGGGGAGCAGCGACATCCAGGGCTGCCACCTCTGAGTTTGCCACCCCCACATCTTCACTCAAATTGGCAAATCTGTTAGGGTGCTCAAACCCTGGGCTGGCCTTCCTTTTCTGTGAGCCCCTACCACTCCCTCTAACTGTATTAACCCATCTACCTACCTTATAATCCTGACTTACCTCTCCACCCTCCCCTTTAACCCTACTAGCCACCTGCTCAGTGAGCAGAGGACCCCTTTCAAGGTTGACAGCTCCGTCCAGCGTTGCAATTTGCTCCTCCAGAAGTGCATATACATCAGGACATTGGGGCACATACATCAGGTCACATGGGGTACAGACATCAGGGCACAGTGTTTACTTAATCCAGAGTAGCGCAGGAAGCGGCTGTGTAATAAGTTCTCTGTCATGTCATGCTGCTCCCCGGCGGCCCTGCCCCCTCCTCTCTTCTCGTCCATCCCAGGTGATCTCACAAGCAAATTGGGATGGACGAGAAGAGCGGAGGAGGTGGGGCCTCCGGGGAGCAGTGTGACATGACAGAGAACTTATTACACAGCTGCTTCCTGCGCTACTCTGCATGCTCAATCCCGATCTACCCGTGAGGAATCAGCTGTGTGTGATTGATGGGTAGATTGCCGCGGACCTCTGGATTGCTCCACAGAACGGCTGGCCCCTGTGATAGTGAGGCCGGCCCACTGAGCCATCGGCCTACTGGGAAACTCCCGGTGGGTCCCGATGGCCAGTACATGTCTGACTGGATGGCTTACACCCGAGAGTCCTCAGAGAACTCAGTCAGGTTATAGCCAGATCATTGATTATTATCTTTGCAGATCGCATACTGGCAGGAATTGTACCAGCTGATTGGAGAAAAGCCAATGTGGTACCAATATTCAAAAAAGGACTGAGACAAATCCCTGGAAACTCCAGGCCAGTCAGCCTAACCTCAATCCTTGGTAAAATACTGGAGGGGATGATTAGAGACTATATACAAAACATTTACTGAGGAAATAAATATAATTAGTGGTAATCAACATGGGTTTACGAAAGGTCATTCTTTCCAGACCAATCTGCTAACATTCTATGAGGAGGGGAGCTGCCATCTAGATAGGGGGAGGCCTGTGGATGTGGTGTATCTGGATTTTGCAAAGGCATTTGATACAGTCCCCCATAAGCGCTTAATCTACAAGCTGCGGTCTGCAGGCATGGACCATAAGGTTTGTTCTTAGCTAAAAAACTGGTTACAGGGATGTGTCCAAAGGGTGGTGATAAATAACGAGTACTCAGACTGGTCTGGAGTCCAAGGTTCTGCCTTGGGACCAATTCTATTCAATTCATTCATAAATGATATAGAGGATGGGATAAATTGCTCAATATCAGTTTTCACAGACGACACAAAAATAAGCAGGGCAATAACATCACATCAGGATATAGAAATTTTACACAAAGACCTGAACAAAATATCGGAGTGGGCCAATGCATGGCAAATGAGGTTTAATGTGGAGAAATGTAAAGTAATGCACTTGGGGGGCAAAAAAACTTAAATGCAAAGTACTCACTAGGGGGAAAACTGTTGGGGGAATCGAGAATGGCGAAGGATCTGGGGGTCCTAGTAGATGACAGACTGAGCAATAGCATGCAATGTCAAGCTGCAGCTACCAGAGCAGGTAGAATGTTAGCATGCATAAATAAGGGGATATACTCCAGGGATAAAACTATAATCCTGCCACTTTATAAAACCCTGGTTAGAACTCATCTGGAGTATTCCATCCAGTTCTGGTCACCGGTCCTCAGAAGGGATGTGCTGGAGCTGGAGAGAGTCCAAAGAAGGGCAAGAAAACTAATAAGGGGACTGGAGGACCTCGATTATGAGGAACAACTGCAAACACTAAATCTTTTCTCGCTGGAGAAACGACCCTTGAGAGGAGAGATAGCGATTCACAAATACCTCAGTGGGGATCTCAGCATAGGAAAAAACAATTCAGTCTCAAGGAGCGTAAGAGGACATGAGGCCACACAATGAGACTGGAGGAGAAGCGGTTTAACCCCAACCACTTCAATACCAGGCACTTACCCCCCTTCCCGCCCAGACCAATTTTCAGCTTTCAGCGCTGTCACACTTTGAATGATGATTGCACAGTTGTGCGACGTTGCACTCAAACAAAATTTTATCATTTTTTACCACAAATAGAGCTTTATTTTGGTGGTATTTGATCACCTCTGTGGTTTTTATTTGTTTGCACTACAAATAAAAAAAGACCAAAAATTTTGAAAAAAATTGTCACAAAACTTTGTAAATGGGTACATTTTCTCCTTCACTAATGAGGTGGCACTGATGAGGCACATATATGCAGCACTGATAGGTGGCACTCATAGGTGGCACTGATGGGCACTCATAGGCGGCACTGATAGTCACTGATAGGTGGAACTGGTGGGCACTGATGGGAAGCAATGTTGGCACATTTTTTGAGGCTTTCCTTGATGGTCCTGGGTGGCATACAAGATTGGCATTGAGTGTCATCCCTGTTGGGCATTGTGCCCCTTACTTGGTCTAGGATGGGCTCCCTGGTAGTCCCTGTGTGGCGATGTAAGGGGGGGGCTGCACTGATAAACATTCAGTGCAGACCCCCCTGTCAGGAGAGCAGCCGATCGTCTCTCTTCTACTTGCATCTGCAAACCCGAGTAGAGGAAAAGCCGATAAACAGCTCTTCCTGTTTACACTGTGATCAGCCTTGATTGGTCACGGCTTATCACATGGTAAAGAGCTTCCGATGGAAGCTAATTACCGAGATTGGTAACACGGTGTGTCAGACTGACCATTCTCTTGAATCACGTCATATGACGTCCGGACAGGATAATGAAACCACCGCGTGGCCATTTTTTTGCTATAGGCAGGGTGGGAAGTGGTTAAACTGCCGGGGTTTTTTTCACTGTCAGGGCAATAAGAATATGGAACTCTCTTCCACAATTGGTGGTGGCTGCAGGGAGTATGAATATTTTTAAGAGACTCTTGGATGTGCATCTTAACCACTTACCAACCGGAAGGTTTTCCAGCTTTAGGACCAGAGCACTTTTTGCGATTCGGCACTGCATCGCTTCAACTGACAATTGCGCGGTCGTGTGACGTTGTACCCAAATGAAATTTGCGTCCTTTTTTTCCTACAAATAGAGCTTTCTTTTGGTGGTATTTGATCGCCTCTGCGTCATTTGTGATCGCCGCTATAAACAAAAGAAGAGCGACCATTTTGCAAAAAAACCCAAATTTCTTACTTTTTGCTAAAATTCAAATCCAAAAAATATATAAAAAAAACTTTTTTTCACCGATTTTGGCCGATTTATATTCTTCCTCTTATTTGTGATAAAAAAAATCACAATTGGCGGTTATTGATTGGTTTGCGCAAAAGTGGGCACGTTTACCGATGATGAGAGTTCATTTCTGGGGTTTTTATTTTTTTTATTTTTTTTTACTAGTAATGGTGGCGATCTGCAATTTTTAGCGGTAATGCGATATTGCAGCAGACATGTCAGACATTTTTGACACTTTTTTTTGGGACCAATGACATTTATTCAGCGATCAGAAATTTAAATGTCCACTGATTACTGTGTAAATGTCATTGGCAGTGAATGGGGTTAACCTGGGGGGAGAGCTAGGGGTTAACTGTGTTCTCTGGGTGTGTTCTAACTGTGGGGGGGTTGGGCTACCATGGGCATGAGAGATCTAACTGATCCCAGTGACAGGGATATGTAGATCACCCATGCCCGCACTAACAGAGCGGGGAAAGGCCGTGTTTACATTCCCTGTTCCCCGCTCTTTGCCTGTGGCCGCCTCATCCTCGGGAGTGCGGCGGGCTCGCACACGCCCCCTAGCAGCCATTCGCAGATCACCGTCTTTTTACCGCGATTCGTGCACAGCAACCCGACTGCCGCCGTGAAAACACGGCAGGCGGTCGGGAAGTGGTTAAAGAACACAACATACAGGGATATGGGAATAATTATAGATACTGACACATTTGCACCTACACAGGTTGAACTGAATGGACTTTTGTCTTTATTCAACCTTACCTACTATGTACTGAATACCAATATTATGAGTCTTGACCCTTACACTATATAATTTATATTGTACATTACGTACTCCTGACCCCTGCACTATATACTCTATGTTGTACATTACATACTCCTGACCCTTACAGTGTATAATTTATATTGTACATTACATACTCTTGACCCCTGCACTATATACTCTATGTTGTACATTACATACTCCTGACCCCTGCACTATATACTTTATGGTGTACATTACATCATTCTGATACTATATAGATACTATCTGTTGTATCTTATACAATATGTTGTACATTACATAGTCCTGACTTCTGCTTCCTCCCCTCTACCCACTGCTATATATAAACATAATATGCATTCTCTTTTGTTACACCCATTTCCTACCAGATGGACATTTTATATCTGATGAATTGATTGGAGCACAGACTTTTACATGTTGATAATAATGTGATAACATCCTCAAACTTTGGAACCTTAAACAGAAAGTGATAATGAGGGAGGAGTCAATAATTAAAAGATGGTGATCTTCAGGATCAGTCCAGTCTTCATCTTGGTTGTGCTCCCTCCATCCTCACTCTCTGACCTCTGGTGGGGCTCAGCCCCGCTGTTATTCATGACTAAATCATGGACTAAATAAGGAAGTGCAGGACTTCTTGTGTTGGGAAGATGGCAATGAGTGATAGAGGGAGTGGGGACAGTCGTCCTATAATCCCCTCATCACTGTCACTCCTATAAAAGACAGTTCTCGTTGTTTCCTCACTCTCTGACTAAGGCCCATGAATAAAGAAATTAACTAACAGACCGAATTCAGAGAGGAGTGGTTAATGATTCTTACTCTGAATGGTCTAAGGTTATCAGTGGTGTACTGCAAGGTTCAGTGTTGGGACCCTTACTTTTCAATGTATTTACAGTATCTCACAAAAGTGAGTACACCCCTCACTTGTTTGTAAATATTTTATTCTATCTTTTCATGTGATAACACTGAAGAAATGACACTTTGCTACAATGTAAAGTAGTGCAGCTTAAATAACCGTGTAAATTTGCTGTCCCCTCAAAATAACTCAACACACAGCCATTGATGTCTAAACCGCTGGCAACAAAAGTGAGTACACCCCTAAGTAAAAATGTCCAAATTGGGCCCAATTAGCCATTTTCCCTCCCCGGTGTCAAGTGACGCATTAGTATTACAAGGTCTCAGGTGTGAATGGGGAGCAGGTGTGTTAAATTTGGTGTTATCGTTCTCACTCTCTGATACTGGTCACTGGAAGTTCAACATGGCACCTCATGTCAAAGAACTCTCTGAAGATCTGAAAAAAAGAATTGTTGCTCTACATAAAGATGGCCTTGGATATAAGAAGATTGAAACTGAGCTGCAGCATGGTGGCCAAGACCATACAGCAGTTTAACAGGACAGGTTCCACTCAGAACAGCGCCTCACCATGGTCGACCAAAGAAGTTGAATGCACGTGCTCAGCGTCATATCCAGAGGCTGTCTTTGGGAAATAGATGTATGAGTGCTGCCAGCATTGCTGCAGAGGTTGAAGGGGTGGGGGGTCAGCCTGTCAGTGCTCAGACCATACACCGCACACTGCATCAAATTGGTCTGCATGGCTGTCATCCCAGAAGGAAGCCTTTTCTAAAGAAGATGCACAAGAAAGCCTGCAAACAGTTTTCTGAAGACAAGCAGACTAAGGACATGGATTACTGGAACCATGTCCTGTGGTCTGATGAGACCAAGATAAACTTATTTGGTTCAGATGATGTCAAGCGTGTGTAGCGGCAACCAGATGAGGAGTACAAAGACAAGTGTGTCTTGCCTACAGTCAAGCATGGTGATGGGAGTGTCATGGTCTGGGGCTGCATGAGTGCTGTCGGCATTGGGGAGCTACAGTTCATTGAGGGAACCATGAATGCCAACATGTACTGTGACATACTGAAGCAGAGCATGATCCCCTCCCTTTAGAGACTGGGCTACAGGGCAGTATTCCAACATGATAAGGACCCCAAGCACACCTCCAAGATGACCACTGCCTTGCTAAAGAAGCTGAGGGTAAAGGTGATGGATTGGCCAAGCATGGCTCCAGACCTAAACCCTATTGAGCATCTGTGCGGTACACTCCAACGGAAGGTGGAGGAGCGCAAGGTCTCTAACCTCCACCAGCTCCGTGATGTTGTCATGGAGGAGGGGAAGAGGACTTCAGTGGCAATCTGTGAAGCTCTGATGAACTCCTTGCCCAAGAGGGTTAAGGCAGTGCTGGAAAATAATGGTGGACACACAAAATATTGACACTTTGGGTCCAATTTGGACATTTTCACTTAGGGGTGTACTGACTTTTGCTTCCAGCGGTTTAGACATTAATGGCTGTGTGTTGAGTTATATTGAGGGGACAGCAAATTTACATTGTTATACAAGCTGTACACTCACTACTTTCCATTGTTGCAAAGTGTCATTTCTTCAGTGTTGTCACATGAAAAGAGAGAATAAAATATTTACAAAAATGTGAGTGGTATTCTCACTATTGTGAGATACTGTATAAATGATATAGGGTCTGAAATTTCAGTGTTTGCAGATGACACCAAGCTATGCAGTGGAATAACGTCCTTGCAGGATGTCTCCAACTTACAAGCCAACCTCACTGCACTGTCTAATTGGGCGACTATGTGGCAAATGAGGTTTAATGTTGATAAGTGTAAAGTTATGCACTTGGGGGTTAAGAATATGCATGCATCATACATACTAGGGGGGGTACAACTGGGGGAATCCATAGTGGAGAAGGATCTGGGGGTGTTGGTAGATCATAAGCTTAATAATGGCATGCAATTCCAAGCTGCGGTTTCCAAAGCAAGCAAAACCCTTCCTTGTATTAAGAGAGGTATGGACTCCAGAGATAGAGACATCATTTTGCCCCCCTGTACAAATCATTAGTAAGACCTCATCTGGAATATGCAGTTCAGTTTTGGGCACCAGTTCTCAAAAAGGATATCAGGGAACTGGAGAAAGTGCAGAGAAGGGCAACCAAACTAATAAGAGACATGGAGGAGCTCCGGTATGAGGGAAGATTAGAGGATCTGAATTTATTCTCTCTTGAGAAGAGGAGATTAGACTCCCCCCAGAGGTGGTTTTGGCCAGCACGGTTGATTGCTTTAAAAAAGGCCTGGATTCTTTCCTTAATGTAAATAATATAACTGGGTGCTAACATTTATAGGTAAAGTTGATCCAGGGTGAATCCGATTGCCTCTCGGGGGGGATCAGGAAGGAATTTTTTCCCCCGTTATAGCAAATTGGATCATTGGCTTTGCTGGGGTTTTTCCCTTCCTCTGGATCAACTGTGGGTGAAGGATTGTATATGGGATTGTATGATTATATATAATTTTTCTATTTTATTATATATATATATTTTTTTTTTTTTGGTTGAACTAGATAGACTTGTGTCTTTTTCAACCTGACTAACTATGTAACTGGTAGGAGATCAGAGGAGCCATTTACTCGTTACCTTGAGGGGGGAATTGTAAGATCCTCAGAGACAAAGCTGCCTGATGTGGGCAGAGTCCTGGTTTAGGGGACCAATCAGCTCATGTCTAGTAATAATCTTTGTATTTCTATTTTAGTAGATGGACGGGAGATGAGGAAAACCTCAGAGGATTGTCTCACTTTGTCTCCAGACTGTAAAGTAGAAGATGAGGACATCACACAGTATAGTCCAGGAGAAAACCCGGCTACCTCAAATGTTCATCCAGCACCACACAGTGTAGATGGACCATCGTATTCCTCTTATCCTGAGGAACGTCAGACTGTGAGGGACGGTGCCATCCTTCCAACAGATAAGAGGTTTTCCTGTACTGAGTGTGGGAAATGTTTCCAGTTTAAATCTCGTCTTAATGTGCATAAAAGATCTCACACGGGAGAAAAGCCATATTCCTGTCCAGAGTGCGGGAAATGTTTTAAACAAAAATCAGAACTTGTGATACATCTGAGATGTCACACGGGTGAAAAGCCATATTCCTGTCCAGAGTGCGGGAAATGTTTTTCAAAGAAGTTCAATCTTCACGTTCATCAGAGATCTCACACAGGGGAGAAGCCGTATAACTGTCCTGAGTGCGGGAAATGTTTTTCACAGAAGTCTGAACTTTACACACATCAGAGATCTCACACGGGGGAGAAGCCGTATAACTGTTCTGAGTGTGGGAAATGTTTTTCAAAGAAGTCCAGTCTATACATACATCAAAGATCTCACACGGGGGAGAAGCCGTATTCCTGTCCTAAGTGTGGGAAATGTTTGTCAACGAAGTCTAGTCTATACATACATCAAAGATCTCACACGGGGGAGAAGCCGAATACCTGTTCTGAGTGTGGGAAATGTTTTTCACGGAAGTCCTATCTTTACAAACATCAGAGATCTCACACTGGGGAGAAGCCGTATTCCTGTCCTGAGTGTGGGAAATGTTTTTCACAGAAGTCCAATCTTTACACACATCAGAGATCTCACACGGGGAGAAGCTGAATACTTGTTCTGAGTGTGAGAAATGTTTTTCAGGGAAGTACAATTTTTACACACATCAGAGATCTCACACGGGAGAGAAGCCAGTTTCCAGTCCTGAGTGAGGGAATTATTACTCATCGAAGTCCTGTCTTCCTGTACATCATGAGTGTACCCAAGCAGGATCAAGAGCGAGCCGCTGCTCTGCTTGTCCATTACCACACACACAGCCATAGCTTGGTCCTGCCCCCTCTCTCTCCTTGTTGGCTTACTGGCTGTGATTGACAATATCTCAGCCAATACCATGCACATCACTGGATTACGGTGGGGTTCAGGTAAGTACTGGGGGAGAGGCTGCTGCAACAGAAGGTTTTTTTACTTTCATACACAGAAAACCTTGAGTCTTTAGCACCACTTTAAGGACAGAACATGATTTACAGGACCTACATTCTTGTACAGCACAGAACAGATTGATCCCCATAGTGGCACCATTGAGCTCGTAGATCCAGACTCAGATGGTGTAATGTGCCCTGAGATCTCCACACTTCAGTGTCTTCAGACAGTCAGCTTAAATCCCAGAGCTTTAACAGATTCTCGATCTGGAAGTCACTCGTTCGAGCTATTACTCACCTCATCCATATAGATCATTCCTATAAATGTGCCACCCATACAAATGACTCTGACTGTAAAGGCCAGTACCACTGTCATAGGATCAGTTCAGCAGAAGAACTCCAGCAGTCTGAAGACTTCATCATCCGCACCGTGCAATATGAACCTTCTAGCTGGGAGACTGACTGTATCCTAAATGAGAGATCAATTCCTACTGACAGTGCTCTGCAAAACTTCACCCATTACTTCATCACCATTACCTTGTCCCCAAAACTCTTCCAAGTGAGGATGGGAGAGTTAGAAAGGTTGAAGATAAAGCTTGCAGGAACAAGGAAGCAAAGGTGTTCCTCAGACCAGTTTCTGATCTTGTTGTTTTCTTCTGAGGATCCAAATAGTGTGATCCATTGATACCAGATGGGGAGTGTTCTGCCTCCAGCAGGGATATTTATTAAATTGTCCCACCTGCAATATTAAATATGACCACTAGATGGAGCAAGGAATAAATGTACTATTTTACAGAAACTAGAAAGTGTTTAGCTTTAATAAAAGATCCCATCATCTCTCATTCTGAGAAAGGGGACCAGGTGCATCCTGGGAGCTCAGACTCCATTGTAAGAACCGAGGGAAAGGAAAACAGCCATCATCCCTGAGGCACGTGTTGTGGACTGAACTTACATTCCTTACACGCAGCATCTCTGGAGAGCATGGACTTACTGCCATTTGCAGCCTCATTATTCATTGTGTGTTATATGTTTCATACATTGATTGTATGAATTTCTAATTTGTTTTTTCCTAGTAGTTTCACCCACCCTGTTTTGTTAATAAAGCTTCAAGATACCATTCAGTCTGGCTTATTGCAGAATAGGAGGGTTTAGCTGCATGTGGAGTCACACAGCGAAATGTGTAGTGAGGACAGAACACAGTGTGTTTATGGACTATATATCCCATGGGCCAGGTCAGTCACTCTCTTTATCTATGTGTCCAGTGATGTCTGTATCCCAGGCTGTGTTCTGCAATCACAGTTTAACGTGTAAATGTGTTTGGGGCCAGGCAACGGGCGACCAATCAGCATCTAAGATGGGTCTGTAAGTGGCCAATGAGCATGCAGTGGGCGGGTAACAGAAAATAGTCAGGCACAGGCTCTTTTGCTCCCTGAACCCATCAGGACGCTGTGCAGTGTGTGGAATGGGCTCTGCTCTGGATGCTCCCCTGTGGTGTGTCTGGTGATGAGTGCCTGGCTTCTCCAACCCTGCTAGGTATGTAGAAGTCATTGCTTCTCACAGTGTATCCCATCCTCTGAGAGGTGGTAGTGCCTGGAGGTGGGGAGTGGAGGGCCCTGTGTGTGGGGGTTGTATGAGAGTCATCAGGGGTCCTGTGTGTGGGGGTTGAGTGAGAGTCATCAGGTGCCTTGTGTGTGGGGGTGTATGAGAGTCATCAGGTGCCCTGTGTGTGGGGGTTGTATGAGAGTCATCAGGGGCCCTGTGTGTGGGAGTTGTATGAGAGTCATCAGGGGTACTGTGTGTGGAGGTGTATGAGAGTCATCAGGGGCCCTGTCTGTGGAGGTTGTAGGAGAGTCATCAGAGGCCCTGTGTGTGGAGGTTGTATGAGTGATCAGGGGCCCTGAGTGTGGGGGCTGTATGAGAGTCATCAGGGGTCTGTGTGTGGTGGTTGTATGAGAGTAATCAGGGGCCCTGTGTGTGGGGGTTGTATGAGAGTCATCAGGGCCCTGTGTGTGGGGGTTGTATGAGAGTCATCAGGGGCCCTGTGTGTGGGGTTGTATGAGAGTCATCAGGGGCCCTGTGTGTGGTGTTTGTATGAGAGTCATCAGGGCCCTGTGTGTGGGGGTTGTATGAGAGTCATCAGTGGTCCTGTGTTTGGGGGTTGTATGAGAGTCATCAGGGCCCTGTGTGTGGGGGTTGTATGAGAGTCATCAGGGGCCCTGTGTGTGGTGTTTGTATGAGAGTCATCAGGGCCCTGTGTGTGGGGGTTGTATGAGAGTCATCAGTGGTCCTGTGTGTGGGGGTTGTATGAGAGTCATCAGGAGCCCTGTGTGTGGGTGGTTGTATGAGAGTCATCAGGTGCCCTGTGTGTGGGGGTTGTATGATAGTCATCAGGGGCCCTGTGTGTGGGAGTTTTATGAGAGTCATCAGGGGCCTTGTGTGTGAGGGTTGTATGAGAGTCATTGGGGTCCTGCATGTGCGGGTTGTATGAGAGTCATCAGGGGTCCTGTGTGTGGGGGTTGTATGAGAGTCATCAGGTGCCCTGTGTGTGGGGGTTGTATGAGAGTCATCAGGGGTCCTGTGTGTGGGGGTTGTATGAGTCATTAGGGGCCCTGTGTGTGGGGGTTGTATGAAAGTCATCAGGGGCCCTGTGTGTGGGGGTTGTATGAGAGTCATCAGGGGTCCTGTGTGTGGTGGTTGTATGAGAGTCATCAGGGGCCCTGTGTGTGAGGGTTGTATGAGAGTCATCGGGGTCCTGTGTGTGGGGGTTGTATGAGAGTCATCAGCGGCCCTGTGTGTGGGGGTTGTATGAGAGTCATCAGTGGTCCTGTGTGTGGGGGTTGTATGAGAGTCAGCAGGAGCCCTGTGTGTGGGGGGTTGTATGGGAGACATCAGGTGTCCTGTGTGTGGGGGTTGTATGGGAGACATCAGGTGTCCTGTGTGTGGGGGTTGTATGAGAGTCATCAGGGGTCCTGTGTGTGTGGGTTGTATGAGTCATCAGGGGCCCTGTGTGTGGGGGTTGTATGAGAGTCATCAGGGGCCCTGTGTGTGGGGGGTTGTATGTGAGTCATCAGAGGCCCTGTGTGTTGGGGGTTGTATGAGAGTCATCAGAGGCCCTGTGTGTGTTGGTTGTATGAGAGTCATCAGGGGTCCTGTGTGTGGTGGTTGTATGAGAGTCATCAGGGGCCCTGTGTGTGAGGGTTGTATGAGAGTCATCAGGGGTCCTGTGTGTGGGGGTTGTATGAGAGTCATGAGGGGCCCTGTGTGTGGGAGTGGGACTACTGAGAGTATGTTGGTTGTGTGTGTCCCGGAGACTACTGAGAGTATGTTGGGGGTTGTGTGTCCCGGAGACTACTGAGTGTATGTTGGGGGGTGTGTGTCCCGGGGAC
>BLSH010066462.1:2456459-2485199 GCA_018402905.1 Glandirana rugosa | reverse complement strand
CACATGGAGTTGGGATTAGAAATCGTGTGGTCGTCATATCCACCTGCTGAAATCATTACCTACTGTTAAATCTAAAGACTCCACCTAAACACCTGGATAATTGACTTGCTGGTGTGCTAAAGATTAGGGTTGAGGTACACAATTATAGCTTAGAATTCACATAATTCTAAAGAAAGATATTTCTCTTCCAACATAAAAAGTAATAGAAACAACAAACGAGGTCAATAATTTACATTTATTTTGCAAGCATAAAAACACAATTATATACACACATTCAGTTCCTACCGTTTAAATATTAAAACTAAAAATGGTGAATGACACAAACATGAAAACCCTATATTGGAACAACCATGCTCATAGGAGCTTACAATCTAAAATAGTTAGAAACCTTACAGTGGACACCAACACACATCACATTTTGAACAGCAAAATTGAGAAAACTTAGTCATTATAACAAAGCTTCACAACTTAATATTAAGAACATATTCTAACATCCACTGCCACACCAAATTCTACGCACATACATTGGTTAGTCTGTTCAGTTATAAGCTGCATTTCCATGTACATGATTAAGCAATGAGATCAAACAATCAGCAGATACTCCCAAACTAGGAATGCATGGTAAGGCATAAACAATAGACACAACAATTGACAGAATCACTACAGAAAACCACTTTTGATGGTCAAAATGCACAATAATTTCAGCAAACGGCTCTAGTGAGGCATTACTCATTATGCACAAGAGCATTACTCCCACAAACACCACAAAAAAAAGAAACAGACCTCTTCTCAAACCCGACCAAACGGAGCCCACCTTCTGTAGACATTTATATAGAATAGCTTGTATTGTTAGCACCGACACACCCAATGGAAGAACACGCCCACCAGTGTCATTCAATCTGTCTCTTCATGAATGTTTCAAATGCTTACACCTGATGAGCAGTAACACCACATGCAAAATGTTATGGTTTACACTGTGCAGGTCCATGTGGTTTGAAAACTGTTGGTTTGTTTATGTGCATGCGAATGGACTAAGAGCCCATACACATTATTAGACTTTGTGCAGATTTTTGTGTTCTTATATAACTAAACCATGTAGTGTAAGGACCTGCCTGATTGCATACACATTTAAACTCTTAAGGTTTGCCCTCATATTAAAGGGTCTGGGTCAATTTGAATCCAAAGATCTGTCACAAATCTAATAGTGTTTATGGGGTCTTAGTCCATAGCCATGCTCAGCATACCAAGCAAAATGCCTTAGCAAGGTCAGGCACTGATGTTGGACGAGAAGGCCTGGCTTGCAGTTTCCACTCTAATTGATCCCCAAGGTGTCCTATTCTATTGGAGTCAGGAGTCCAGGCCAGTCAAGTTCCATCACCCCAAACTCCTTCACCCATGTCTTTATGCACTGGTCCAAATAAATCGGTGGAGGGGGTATTCTGAAGAGATTTATTATTTCAGCAGTTGTTTTTGGCCTCCTAGTTCCAGTGAAGGGAACTGATCAGCATACCAACACATTTGGAGAATTTCCTGATCTGAAGTTTGTAGGACCAGTTTGGGGATGGCCTGTTCCTATTCCAACATGACTGCACACCAGTGCACAAAGCAAGGTTCATAAACACAATAAAACACCTTTCTGCTGAATTAGAGCATAGACTGCAAGCTAGGCCTTCTCATCCAGCATCAGTTCCTGACCTCACAAATGCTCTTCTGGAAGAATGGTCAAACATTCCCATAGACACTCCTAAACCTTGTGGACAGCCTTCCCAGAAGAGTTGTGACTGTTGTAGCTGCAAAGGGGGTGCCAAATCCTATTTTCACACAATGGACTAAGACTGGGCTGCCATTAATGTTCATGTGTGTGTAAAGGCAGCCGTCCCACTACTTTGGCCAAGATAGTGTATCTGGGAAGATTTGCAATGGTGGTGTAACCCTCCTACCCAAAAATACAACATTTTGACCGAAAGAGAAGTTAGGCCAGTATTCCCAAGTTATTTCTAACAACATAGGGAAATGAGAGTGTTTCTCGACATTAAATAGCATGTTCACAATTGTAACCCAGAAACTCAGTGCTGCCAGGGTGAAATACTTGGGTGAACAACATAAGTAGAAATTACAACAGGACAGGGCTTGCGTGGGATTAAAACCCAAGCAACAAACAATGCTAACCAGCTGAGCTACCTTTGGAGCCACAGCAAAGCTGCATAGCCTGCTTATCTACACAGATATCCTGCATTTCTGTGGACGTATAGGTGATGGAATGACAGGAGTTAGGATTTCTGCTTTTGTTCTCCAATTAGAATTTGGCAAGAAAAGGACACTGATTTGACATTTGCATAAGCAATGGTAATGTTTGTTGTGTGAACATCATAAGTCGAACATACAACAGGACATGGCTTGTGTGGGATTCATAGCCTGCTTATCTACACAGATATCCTGCATTTCTGTGGACATATAGGTGATGGAATGACAGGTGTTAGGCTTTCTACTTCTTGGCTTTCTATTTAAATTTTTCATCATTGAATTAAATTAATAAATTACACTAATTTTACAGTTGCATAAGCAATGGTATTGTTTGTGTTTGAACAACATGACAAGTTCGAATATATTCTTATGTATTTATTCAGTGCTATTTGAAGTTTTTCTAAAAAAAAAAAAAAAAAAAAAATTAAAATTTCCATAAGCAATGGTATTGTTTGTGGTTTGTAAAGACATCTGTGTGAGTTTAGGGAAATATTTTTGGGATATGGACAGCAGCAAAGTGAAATTGACCGAGAAAAAAAAATATTTACAAAACAGGAAGATATTTCACATTCTAGCATTCTTAAAAACAAAATAGATTCTCAAATGTGCAACATTGTTGCCAGGAGAATTTCTTTGAGAGAAAGATACATTTCTTTTCAACTTGAAATGGATTTATTTGATAAAGTAACAATTGTACCATTAGAATGAATGGCAGAAACTTGCACTTGGCAAAATAACTCTCATCTTCACTCCCAAAAAGTGTGTGTAAAATAACTCTCATTTTGGTATTTACTAACTACTCAAGGAATTACTCCATGAGATTTATTTTGGAAGTTGCTTTGTGTCTGAGCATGCTCAGTTGTGCTCTGTGCCTAGGAGTAAGGCGATGGGGAATTTATCTCTTCTCAGACTTTTTAAGATATTTCAGTGTAGACATCACTTTTTCACAAAGTTTAAAAGCAGATTATCTTTAAACAATATACCGCATATTTTAGTACAATTTAGGTGATCAGATCATGCTCCAAACATTATTTCTACTTGCACAACTCCAGGTCTGGACTGGAGTAAGGAGTTGGCCGTTATCTGTGACCTGGGAGCAATAGTGAATTCCATTTTGGCCGTTATTTACCACCAGCACTATTGTGAATACTGTTTTAGCGATATTTACCGCGAATCGCGGTAATTACCGCGATTCGTGGTAATTTTATCTCTATTTTGTGGCAATTTTGCCACTATTTTGCGGCAGCGCTATAGTAAATGACCCCCAAAGTGTTATATTATTATAACAAAGTCTTGTAGAAAAGATCACACCATAGAAAATGGAGAAAAGTAGAAAATAAACCCGGATATTAAGGTGACATTTGTGTGCGGGGAACACCTTAACAATTACCACCATTCTATTCTCCAGGGCCTCTGCTTTCAGAAAATATATGTTTGGGGGTTTTATCTGATCTTTAGGCCCAAAATCTGCATTTTGACATGTGTGCAAAAGTAATGCAAGCACAGCTCTGACAGCGAAAGGGTTAATGTGAGCTAGATGGGATCACTCTGCTGTGGTCACACTCTAAACATTAGAGCTCCCCCTAGCTGCAGCCTGGTAATAACATTGCTAGGAGATCTATTCATTTATCTGCTACATACTTCCCATCTTTATATAAACGTCTCCTGACATTTACGGGTCTTTCCATAAAAAATGTGCATAGCAATTTGCCTACTAAAATGCATGTACATTCCTTCTGTGTGAATGGGGGTAATAAAAACAAATGTTATTAGGATTTCTGCTGTGCTGGTCAAATGTTTGACATTGATTTAAAATTGCAAATGTTGCATTCCGCCACTAGATGTCATTGATTTCTATTATACTTTTTATTTATAAATCTTTTTATTTGTTTTTTAATAATAAAAAAACAGGAAAAATACATAGACATTAACAACAATACATAGACAAGACCACCAATAACCACAATACACATCCGCACTCCCTGAACCCTATGTCAGAATCCCATTCTAGCACCTTTGTTCCCTTTCTATTCATCATATGTTCATGGGTCTCCTATCGACCCTAAGTAAATCAAATACATCATCTCTGCTTCTACCCAAAGAGTAAACCACCTTTATATTAGGAGACAACTTAAAGCTCTTCAGATATAATTGTAGCCGTGCTATGCTTGGCCATCCATTTTCCCCAGATATTATCATACTTATAAAAACATCCCCTATTCATATATGTATCCCTATATAATGGTATATTTCTATTGACCAACTGCTTCCAAAACAAAAGAGTAGAGGCTGATAATTTTTTCCAGTGTAAGGCAATGGCTTTCCTGGCATAAAATAATGTTATATTAACAAAAGTCTGACCTGCCTTTGTATGGACCTATCACCTTTCACCAAACCCAGCAAACACACATGCATTGTGACCTGCAAGGGAGTTAAGATAATGGTGTCTAACAGTGTGATCACCTGTGTCAAAAAAGCAACTATATGTCTACAGGTCCAGAAGATATGCAGGAAGTCCCCCAATACATACCCACATCGCCAACAACCAGCTGGAGATCTAGCATCCATCGCGTTTAGGCGGTGTGGTGTAAGATGGGCTCTATGGACCAATTTGTCTCTCAAGGACATCAAACAGCTGAATGGGAGTTCCCACACATCTTCCCAATCTCGATCATCCAGTTCTGGTATATCTCGCTGCCATTTGGACCTAAGGCCATCCAACCCGAAAGAGAGGTTGCAATAAGATGAGCATATTATTTGGATGTGGGCTTCTCAGAACAAGTCGTCCGAAACACCACCTCTAAAGTAGACTGTTCAAACAATGGGCCCTCCTGTAAGAACTGCGCATGGAAAGCATGGGAGATTTTAAAGTATCTCAGAAGATAGAAGCCATAGATAGAAGTTTTTCTATCATAACATGAGATACCAACCTAACCTCATGCTTAGTCCACGCTGCAGGATCTGGTCGTTTATTAAACTGCTGAAGAGTAGGGTTTAGGCATAGAGGTGTATTGGGAGAAAAAGCTTTCTTGGGATAATGTTCACATCTAAGGCCAGCCTCCCATGCCCGTATTGTGCTCACCATTGAAGGGGTCAGATGATGTGGTGCCCGGCGACCTCTAAATATTAGGAATTTGAGGGCCTCAGTGGATTCCACCACTGTGGTCTCCAACCTAATAGAGGGATTGTAGAGGTCTGAGGTTAGCCACCATAAAACCATAACAAGTTGTGCAGCTAAAAAGTATTTATATAGGTCTGGAAAGGCCAATCCACCTCTATTACAGGGACACATGAGAGTAGGCAGCTTGTACCTGGGAGTTTTTCACTCCCATATAAAGGAAGAGAACATCTGATTAAGTTTCATGAAAAGGGACCTTGGGATCCATTGTGGAGAGTGTCTAAATAGATATAAATACTTCGGAATTATCTTAATTTTTAGGAGATTTTTTTTACCCAATAAGGATAGTGGCAATGATTTCCAAGCTCTTAATTTAATTCTAGTATCTTTCAAAACTAGGTTAATATTCAAAGACACAAAATCTGTTGCCTGTCTGGAGATCCTAACCCCCAGGTATTTGAACTTATCTACCCATTGAAGCGTTAGGTCATGTGGAGTTAAATTCCGGGCTTCAATATCAATCGGAAAAAGTAAAGACTTGGCCCAGTAAACCTTCAGCCCCGAAACTGATGAAAATGAGTCTAAAATATGTAAGACACCCTGCAAGGAAGGACCTGGATCACTACGAAACAAAAGAAGGTCATCTGTGTACAGGGCTACCCTTTCCTCCAGCCAACCAATTCTTAGTCCCTTAATATTCAATGAGGTGCATAAAGCCTCCGCCATTGGCTCCATGGCAATGGCAAACAAGGCTGGAGATAAAGGGCAGCCCTGCCAGGTGCCCCTTGATAAGAAAAAGGATGAATATAGTTATTCCCCCAATTTGTTGATGTTGAGCCATTGTTGCCAAGAAGCTTCCTTTATGGTCCCCTTGCTCAAAGGTTGTCTGTTTATTTTTATATTGTTCTAATCTTGTAATATTAGTCATGTGCAGGTGTAGCGATCTCTTTGCATGAAGCAAAGCTGTATAGTTTGATTCAGATGGATCTCTCGCGTAATGGGCTAATCTCTCATCTACATCTGCCTGTAGGGAATCTCTATCCATTCATTGAGCTTTGCTGGAGTAGATAATATTATATTAAATTCCCAATATTCTCTAATCAGGGAAGGGATTTTCCCAGCCACCTCAGGGTGTGTAAGCCATTGGGTCCCTAGTCTCCATTGTGCTGCATTACGATGGTGGGGAAGAAATAATGTTAGAGCCAAGGGAGCATGATCAGAGTCCACAGGGCAGGTATTTAGCATCTACAACATCATCTAGAATTGCAGGATTACCAAAAGCTAAGTCTATACGTGAAGCAGTCTTGTATGAAGTGGAGAAACAGGAATATGATCTAACTAAAGGGTTTTTTCATCTCCAAACTTCCGCTAGACCTGCCGACTGTGCCCAAACGGAGACACCAGTAAGTAATGACTTCTTACGTACAGTTCGCCCATCTAGAGTGGGGTCCATTATAGAAATGAAGCCTCCCATAAATAGTATTTTCGCCGGGTAGTATGGGGCAATATTTTCCAATAGGCCATATAATATGGTGTCAGAAAAAGGAGGAGGGACATAAACATTAACAGTTATATATCTCTGACCCCATAACTTGAATACAACTACAACATATTTACCCTGGATATCTGTGATTGCATGCTCCACCTCACACGGTAGAGATTTGCTAATAAGTATTGATACCCCTCTAGAAAATGAAGTGTATGTAGCATGGAAAGCCTTCTGAATCCATGGCTTCTTAAGGGTGAGGAGTTTACTGCCCTTGAGATGTGGTTCTTGAAGTAAAATCTTTTGCAGAGAATGTACCTTCAAATACTGAAAAAGTAATGCTCTCTTAAACATGGAATTGAGACCACGAATAGAGTTCAGCGGACACCTGGATATTCGGGTTCGGCCGAACTTCGCGAAAAAGTTTGGGTTCGGTACCAAACTTGACCCCGAACCTCATTGAAGTCAATGGTGGCACGAACTTTTGGGCACAAAAATGGCTGTAAAAAAGTCCTGGTAAGGGCTAGAGGGCTGCAAAAGGAAGCAAAATTGGCGTAAGAGTAGGACAAGTGCCCTTCAAACAAATGTGGATAGGGAAATAACTTAAAAAATGGGAGGAGGTGGATGTGGAGTAGGAGCCTAGAGGTTGAGTAGGCCGTGACCATGGCGGTGTAGGTGGAAGTGGCGGTGGAGGAGGAGGTAGCCAACACTGTTTTTTGTTTGTTTTTTTTCCTAATTGGGGTAGCCCCCAAAATATTGAGACATTAAAAAAAACAAGTATACCAACGTCTGTGTGAGGCCGGTCTAAATGGCTATTCTGCACAAGGTACAGACAAGTCTTGTGGGATCCATGCCTGGTTCATTTTAATAAATGTTAGCTTCTCTGTGTTGGCTGTGGACAGGCAGCTGCGCTTGTCTGTGATAACGCCCCCTGCCGTGCAAAACACGCGTTCAGACAATACACTGGCTGCAGGACAGGCCAGCACCTCCAAGGCATAAAGAGCAAGCTCAGGCCATGTGCCCAAGTTGGAGACCCAGAAGTTGAATGGGGCAGACCCATCAGTCAGTACGTGTAGGCGTGTGCACACATACTGTTCTACCATGTTGCTGAAATGCTGCCTCCTGCTAAGACGTTGCCTATCAGCTGGTGGTGCTGTTTGTTGTGGAGCGCTGCTGACAAAGCATTTCCACATTTCGGCTATGCTAACCCTGCCTTCTGAGGTGCTGGCGGTGCCACAGCTGTGTTGGTGACCTCTTCCTTCTCCTCCGCCTTGTGCTTCAACTGAGCCCCCTGTGTCTACCAGCGCGCACTTGTAGTCACGTCTCTTTCGATCGGGCTCCAGTGAGGGAATTAAGGATGGTGCGTTGTCCTTGTAATGGGGATCCAGCAGGGTGGCCACCCAGTAATCAGCACAAGTTACAATGTGGGCAACTCGGCTGTCGTTGAGCAGGCACTGTAGCATGTAGTCACTCATGTGTGCCAGGCTGCCCAGAGGCAAAGACAAGCTGTCCTCTGTGGGAGGTGTATCATCTGTGTCCTCCGTATCCCCCCAGTCACGCTCACGAGCTGCGTTGGGTGCTACCCTGCTGTGAACACGGTTCTTCCTCCTCCTCATCATCTTCCTCATCCTCCAGAACTGTGCCCTGGCTTGAAATTTTTTTACCTGGCCTATGCTGGTGCAGAAACCCACCCTCTGAGCCACTTGTGAATGACTGGCTTGATAACCGTGGAAATGACCCCTCTTCCTCCTGTGCCACATCCTCTTCCATCATCGCCCAAAGTGTTTTTTCAAGGAGACATAGAAGTGGGATAGTAAGGCTGAGAACAGCGTCATCGGCACTGGCCATGTTGGTGGAGTACTCGAAACACCGCAATATGGTACACAGGTCTCGCATGGAGGCCCACTCATTGGTGGTGAAGTGGTGCTGTTCCGCAGAGCGACTGACCCGTGCGTGCTGCAGCTGAAACTCCACTATTGCCTGCTGCTGTTCGCACAGTCTCTCCAGCATGTGCAAGGTGGAGTTCCACCTTGTGGGCACGTCGCATTGGAGGCGGAGAGCGGGAAGGCCGACGTTCCGCTGCAGCGCAGATAGGCGAGCAGCAGCAGGGTGAGAACGCCGAAAGCGCGCAGATGCCCCACACTTTCTGCAGCAGCTCTGACATATCCGGGTAGTTTTTTAGAAATTTCTGCACCACCAAATTCAGCACATGCGCCAGGCAAGGAATGTGCGTCAAACCGGCTAGGCCTAGAGCTGCTACGAGATTTCGCCCATTATCGCACACCACCAGGCCGGGCTTGAGGTTCAGTGGCAACAACCACGCATCGGCTTGCTGTTCAATGCCCGTCCACAGCTGCTGCGCAGTGTGGGGTTTATCCCCCAAACATATAAGTTTTAAAACAACCTGCTGTCGTTGTGCTGAAGTTGGTGGTAAAGGTGTTACGCTGAGTGGATGAGGAGGTGGTAGAGGAGGAGGAAGCGCAGTAGGAGGAGGAGGCAAAGAGAAATGCCCTGCAATCCTCGGTGGCGGAAGGACATGCGCCAAACGGCTAGCCGCCTCAGGTTCACCCGCCACTATATTTGCCCAGTGTGCCATTAGTGAGATATAGCGTCCCTGCCCGTGCTTACTGGTCCACATATCAGTGGTTATGTGGACCTTGCCACAGATGATGTTGCGCAGTGCACACTTGATCTCGTCCCCGATTTGTTTGTGCAGGGAAGGGATGGCTCGCCGGGAAAAGTAGTGGCGGCTGGGAACCACGTACATCAGGTTGTTAAAACTGTCTGTGTCCACCAGACGGAATTACAGCATTTCAAAGGCCAGGAATTTTGAAATGCTGGCATTCAGGGCCAGGGATCGCGAGTGGGTGGGGGGTGTACTTCCTCTTTTTCTCCATTGTTTGGGAGATGGAGAGCTGTAAGCTTCCATGGGACTATGTGGAAATGCTTGGGGACGGTGGCGGACATGGTGGCGTTGCTGTCACATCGTCTGTTTGCTGGGTGGCAGGTGACACTGGCACTGTAGAGGTGGAGGAAGAGGCCAAGGCAGCACAAGAAGAGGAAGCAGGAGGAGGCCGAGACATTTCTTGGATTTTAAGGTACTTTTTCCACTGCAGCTCGTGCTTTGAATTTAGATGCCTGGTCATGGAGGTTGTGCTCAGGTTTAGAACATTTATGCCTCGCTTCAGGCTCTCATTGCACAGCATGCAAACCACTCATGTCTTGTTGTTAGCACATTGTCTGAAGAACTGCCATGCCAGGGAATGCCTTTGGTGTGCTAGGTCCCTGGGTGCGGTGGATAGTAGCAGGCGTACTGTCTAGGGGACGCTCACTCCGCTTTTGCAACCTGCTTCCTCTTTTGCTGTGCTGGTGCCTCTGTGCGACCACCAACTCTTCCTCCAAACTGCACACGTCACTCACATGACCCTCAGTCCATGTGGGGTCTAGGACCTCATCATCCTCCACATCATCTTCCACCCACCCTTCACCACTGCCCTCCTTGTTGGTCTGCACACTGAGGCAAGCTGCAGCAGTGGGCACCTGTGTTTCGTCATCATCAGAGACGTGCTGAGATGGTGTTTCCATGTCCTCATCCTGAACCAGAAGTGGTTGGGCATCAGTGCACTCAATGTCTTCCACTTCCGGGGCAGGGCTATGTGGATGGCCCACGAAAAGCACAGCAGGAGAGTCATCAAAAAGCATAAGAGACTGTTGCATGACTTGGGGCTCAGACTGCTTGGCTGATTTACAAGGGGCTGAGGAGAAAGACAGATGGCCATGGGGTTCAGGTGCCAACTCAGAGCTTTCATCAAGGGACTGGGTGGGAGACAATGTGAAGGAACTGGAGGCATTGTCAGCCACCCAATCCACTATCACCTGTACTTGTTCTTGCCTCACCATTCATTGAGCGGCATTAGGGCCTACCATATAACGTTGAAGGTTCTGTCGGCTACTCGCACCTGAAGATGGTGTTTCACTTGTGCGTGTAGCTGGCACAAATCATTAGAAGGCATGGCTGTGATGGCTTCTAAGGGCAAACTAGTAAAACGCTTGTTGATTGGCTGCCCTGCAGCTATAGAAAAGGTGCGAAAAATACCCGAATACCGAACCCAAACTTTATTTTCAAATGTTTGGGTTCAGGTTACAGACACCCCAAAGTCCGGTACGGACCCGAACTTTACAGTCCGGGTTCGCTCAACTCTAACCACGAACATTCCAAGATAAGATTGAGAAAACATCTTGACTATGTCTCTCCATCAAGAAGGTTGAGCAAAGAAACAGTGGAGAGAAAGATGCATCTCAAGGGCAGCAATACTCTAGAGAATCCGGTCACCAGGGCAATCAAGGAGCACATCATGTGTAGACAAATAACAACACATTTAACATATAACGAATACCCCACCCCCACCCTGCCTTCATCTACTGTGGACCTAAAAAAAGCAGGAAGGCGTAAGATAGGCCTTTTTCCCCAAAAGAAAAAAAAATAAGGCACCAATAGAATAAAAAAAGTCATATGTGCCATATACACAAAAAACAACATCAAACAGATTGACTCAGTTCATGTGAGATGTTATTTGAGCTCCAAAAAGGGAGAAAGGAAGAGATAAAAAATAATACCTAATGCCATATATTAGACAAAAGTGGTATCTTCTGTTATAAATCAATGGTTAGTTTAATATTGTTGGATTAAATAATTTATTTTCTCTGATTTCCACTGTATTCATTTAACCACAAGGGAAATTAAAGGTTCTATTTATAAAAAATAAAGCTGGAAGAAAGTAAATGCTCTTGCCATATTCAAGTTAATAGAGTGATTTCCCATGATCCTCAGATCCATCTAGTGGCCATAATGTGGCATTTTTCCTGAAATACCTCAATCAGAAAGAATAGTGCACTATGGGCACTAGATGGAGCAAAATATCATAGGAAAGTACAAAGTATGAAGTCAAATACAACCAACATTTGTCATGACTGGATGATTGCTTCTTACATTTGTCCAAAAATAATTTTAAAGCTTCCACCACAAAATGTACTCAGCCAATGAGAGGTAATGACTCCATTTTTATTTTTCTACTGCTATCAATGGCCAACACGGTACAACACTTCATCCATGTCTTTGGTGATCTCTGATCTCATTATTAACAGTTTCTTACATGATGAAGGTCAGCCATGGAGTACATCTGAGGTGTATATCAGGGTGTGCTTCTTCCCCACATGAGAGCTGTGTTGTCCATCAACATTCAAATAGAAGACCTTTCCCGCACTCAAGGCACTAATACACCTCAAGGGTTGCGTGGGATCCCTGATGTACAGGAAGACAGGACTTCAGTGAAGAACAATTCCCTCACTCAGGACAGGAATGTGGCTTCTCCCCCTGAGTGAGATCTCTGATGTCTGGAAAGATTGGACTTCCGTGAAAAACATTTCCTACATTCAGGACAGGAATACGGCTTCTCCCCCGTGTGAGATCTCTGATGTGCGAAAAGTGCTGATTTTATAACAAAACATTTCCCACACTCAGGACAAGAATATGGCTTCTCTCCCATGTGAGATCTCTGATGTGCGACAAGATGTGATTTTATTACAAAACCTTTCCCACACTCAGGACAGGAATAAGGTTTTTCCCCTGTGTGAGATCTCTGATGTGTGACAAGATGTGATTTTATTACAAAACATTTTCCGCACTCAGGACAGGAATACGGCTTTTCCCCCGTATGAGATCTCTGATGTGTGACCAGACGTGATTTTATTACAAAACATTTCCCGCACTCGGAACAAGAATATGGCTTCTCCCCTGTGTGAGACAAGTGATGTATTTGAAGATTCGACTTTTGTGAAAAACATTTCCCACACTCAGGACAGGAATACGGCTTCTCACCTGTGTGAGTTCTTTTATGCACAATAAGATTAGGTTTTGAATGGAAACACTTCCCGCACTCAGTACAGGAAAACCTCTTCTCTGTTGGAAGGGCGGCACCGTCCCTCACAGTCTGAGGTTCCTCAGGATAAGAGGAATACGATGGTCCATCTACACTGTGTGGTGCCGGATGGACATTTGAGGTAGCCGGGTTTTCTCCTGGACTATACTGTGTGATGTCCTCATCTTCTACTTTACAGTCTGGAGACGAAGTGAGACGATCCTCTGAGGTTTTCCTCATTTCCCATCCATCTACTAAAATAGAAATACAAAGATTATTACTAGACATGAGCTGATTGGTTCCCCTAAACCAGGACTCCTCCCACATTAGGCAGCTTTGTCTCTGAGGATCTTATAATTCCCCCTGAAGGTAACGAGTAAATGGCTCCTCTGATCTCCTACCAGTTCATTTCTTTATTCATGGACCTTAGTCAGAGAGTGAGGAAACAACGAGAACTGTCTTTTATAGGAGTGACAGTGATGAGGGGATTATAGGACGAGTGTCCCCACCCCCTCTATCAACACAAGAAGTCCTGCGCTTCCTTATTTAGTCCATGATTTAGTCATGAATAACAGTGGGGCTGAGCCCCACCAGAGGTCAGAAAGTGAGGATGGGGGGAGAACAACCAAGATGAAGACTGGACTGATCCTGAAGACCACACACAGATTATACAGTAATTGTGGAGAGCGCTGCTCAGAGACCGACAGCACCTGCCACATGGGGCAGCTGGTAGATAGTAAGCAGCAAGAACTAGTGTTGAAAAGGTTCCCAACAACAGCACTGATGACTGTCTCTATGCTACCCCTCCTCCTCCAGAACCTTTCCCTGATGCTAGGCACATACTCCCTATGCAGTGGGTTCCTATCCTTCACCTAACCATATGTAAAATGTGCACCAACTGCAGTGAGCCATTGTTTGTTTTTTGCCTTCACTAAAGATGTCCGGTCCTGGTCATCTGGGTGGCAGCGTCCAACCAGACAGCAGCCCACCCAATCACACATACAGTGAACTAAGAGGAATGTGCATATCTCTAGTCTCCTTGCAGGGTGGTTGCATCAGCACCACCTGTTTAGGGAAGAAAACCTACACATGCCTACAGATGCTGTCCTTGGCATTGACTCCCCCACAATAGTAATAAAACTGTGAAATGCAGCAAGTTAACCAGACATTTAACAAAAAATGCAATAATGATAGGCAATACAATATACAACATATCAGAATATTGGGCCGGCAACTGCTCCCAGTTAGACCTAATAGGGCAGTGACCCTCACTGGGACCTTCCAGCTCATCTTTGGGAATATCATTTACTGGAGCTTCTTCAGGAGCCTTATGTGCTTGGGGGTTATCATAGGTAGGCATAACACCCTTGCCTGGGCTTCCACTCATTTCCTTATAGGAGTCCACAAGTTCCTTGGAACTCCTTGGAACTCCTAGCATTCTTCCAGTCCTCTGTAGAGTAATATTCCAAGGAATCAGCTGCATTTTTGTCTCCAGATCTGGGCGAGTCGGCGGGAATCACTTTAAAGGGTGACAAATACCACTTGACTGGAACCTCCTGGACAGGGGGAAGATCTAAAGAGTTAGAATCCCACAAGTTTGCAGGGGGCCTGATGGGATAGTCTCTTCCCAAAACACACAGAGCCTCAATTGATTCTGATGAAGGCGCTACCCGTTGGCTTTAGGGCCCTCAGACACTGCATCATATACTGTACCGGGAGTGATAGGAATGGCTTTTTCTCCACATAATATGAAGTAATTTCCCACCAGGGAGACACCCTCAATGCCTGAGCATGAGGAAGAAGGGGTGTAAACCCATGGCCTGGTGTACTGTGTTATTGTAGGCTCATAAAACATCCCCCAGTCTGAAGTATACAGTACTTAACAGTGTGTTATTAAAATGTTCACAGATCCCATTGCCCTGTGGATGGTAGGGGGTAGTGTGGGATTTACGGATTCTGCTTACTAGGGTTGCACCGATACTGATGCCATTACTTGTACTCAGTCAAGAGCTACGATGCTTGACCTGATACCTGGCAGGAGGCCAGTACACCTGGCATCCTCAGTGTAGTGGGGAGCAGCCTCACAGATGATTGTTGCGGTGGAGGGAGCAGTTACAAGCATCAATCTCCCTTATAGCTTTTCTGACAGCCACTTCTTCTCTCCCTCCCATGACTGTCAGGGAAATCGGTGATTGTAACTGCCCCCACCGCTGCACCGAGATCCCCGATTGTCCCCTGTGTCCTTCCGGCCCCTCCCTCATCCTGGATCTGTCAGGATGGAGAGAGGAGGAATTACAAATTTACCGGCTCCTTCCTTTTCCAAATGCACAGTCAGTGATCACTGCTTGTCCAATCATAACTGAGCATCGTAAACTGTGTTTACAATGTTTCAGTTAATGAATGAACAGGAGGCTCTGTCTCCTGTCCCATTCATTTTCAGTGCAGTTGAGGCTGCAGAGAAAGGAGCTGGGGAATCCATGTCCTAAGTCCCTTTCCCTGTCTCAAAGGGGAGATTTAGACCCATGATATCTCAACAAAAAAAAAAAATTTGTAATAAATAAATATTTAAAAATAAAATGATAAAAATAATAAAAAAGAAAATGAAGAAAATACTGACACTATCCACTCCCCCCCCCTGAAAAAGAAAGGATTGTAAAAAAAATAATAACATAAAAAATATAGGTTGTAAAAAATAATAAAAAAATAATTGTTAAAAAAATAGATAAAAACTACTGACACAGTCCACGCCTCATCAGTGCTGCATATTAGTTCCACTAACACATGACAAAGTATCAGTAATTGGTATCAGCGAGTACTTGAAAAAAAGTATCGGTAAAAAAGTGGTATTGGTGCAACCCTACCACTTGGAGAACACAGCTCCGAGAACACCTCAAATTCAAAATTAGGACCCTGGTCTGACAGGATGAGCTTGGGTCACCCATAGGGCTGAACCACATAATTCCAGAATAGTCTAGTGGTGGTTACAGTAGCTTGGTCTTTGGTGGGTATCACCATTGCAAACTTTGAGAAGTGGTCTATGAATATTAAGGCATAGTGGAACCCAGATGGGGAGGCTGATACCATTAAGAAGTCCATTGTCACTAGTTCAAAGGGTTCTGAGGTGGTGATAGACTGAGGGTCCGTCTATTCTGGGATGGCCTTGTGTGATGTGCAGGCTGTACATTCTTGACTAGCTCACTGCACCCACTCTGACAGAGACAGGTGATAAAAGTTCCTTCTGAGTTGTGCTCAGTACAATCCATCCCAGTATTCCTGATTGTGGTGTGAATTATTTGGTAGACCTGCAAGATGTGTGACTGGGGGGGGCCACGATTTGGAGAGTATCCTGTTGTTCTGCGGAGTTGTGAGCTTGATGATACAGAATGTTATCCCTTATTTCCAGCCAGTCCCATTTGTTATTGTCGGCATATATCTCAATTTTGGCTGGCAAACTTTTCTGTGATGACCCACACCAGAGCTAACAGTTCCAATTTAAATAATCTATAGGTTTGCATTCTGAGGGCCGCCGGCTGCCGATTGCATAAGCGATTACTCTCTTGCACCCTTCTTGCTCTTGCCTAGGCCTTGAAAGCTGCCATTGGTGTAGACTCTCAAGGGCTTGGAGTAGTCAGCGTAATCCATGAGGGGTGCAGTCATGAGATGGTGTTTCAGGGCATCCAATGCTTGCTTTTGGGGTTCACACCATTAAGTATGTATGGAGGGTGACTGTCTCCTCTTTGGTGAAGAGGCCACCCACTCAGCAGTTGAATAAGGGGTTCTGCAATATGGGAAAACTTGGGGATGAATAGTTTGTATACCCTACTAGCCCCAGTGTCAGGAAAGGCATGTACATGTGCAAAGGCAAATGAATCAGAGGACACTGTCCGTGGCCGAATTGTGGTTGCCTGTGCAAGTGGGTGCGCATGTGTGTGCGCAAGTGCACATTGGTGCCAGACATGCAGTTTAAACTACACTGGTCCCACGTGTCAGTGCCGTTTGGTTTATTATGTTCCTGTGTAACTGTGATCTGTTCCTGTATTGATCTATTGTGGACTCAATCTGCTCCTGACTCAACCTGAACATCACATGCACAGACTACTGGCATGTCTCTGGACTACATTTCTGTCTGCTCCTTGTGCCTTGCCTTTACCGACCCCAGCCTGACTCCTAACTACAGTACTCTTCTCCCTGCCATCTGTACCCAATCTACCTGCTAGTTGCTGACCTGGACTGCCTGAGCCTGCCTCTGGTTCTTCTTCCTGCATCTGTACCAGCTGATCTGTGCCTGACACCAGCTCCAGTTCTTTTGCCAGTGTGTACCAACCAGCCATCCCTGTGTATCCTGACACACATCAATATCTGTCAGAAGAAGACATACCAGGAACTCGTGCCACTCTGTGCTATGTGTTCCCTGTTACTTTACCTGGGCTCCTGAGCTAAAGCTGTCAGAGAGGCCTACCCATGCGCTTCAGGCTCCGTCACCAGGTATGTTACACCCAACAAGAAGCTCTGTAAGTATTTGGAGCCTGCCACTCCTGGACAGCTTGGATTTTGGTAGAGTCTGGGGAGACTCCCTCAACCTCCAAAACATGTCACAGATAATTAAACCTTTGCAGCATCAAGTGGCAATTACTGGGTTTCAGCTTCAATCAATATTGAGAGACCTTGATGTGTAGTCTCTGGGGGTTATCCCTCTGCACCAGAAGCCTGTAGCTTAACAACAGAACAGGAGTACCTTTATTCTCAGAAATTCTCAGAATTGCCAAAGTTCCTGGTCAGGTGCCCAAAACGACCACACCGGCAACAACTCTGGTCTTCACTTGGATCCTTTTGCAAGGGGTTCTTGCCCTTGGGCAGGTGAGCCAGTTCCTGTTTAACCGTTTTCATTTCTTGATGCATGGATGCCAGGTTATGGGTCAGTTCTCAGATAAAGCCTGTAGGACAAACAATGGAGAAAGGGCCAGGGTCTCCTCTCTAAGGTAAAGATGTTCACTTCTCTTGGTTATGGCCATGGTGGCTTCCGCGTCCTCCTGTTCCCTGGGCACTGCCTCCACCTCTATATCATTAAAAGTGAGGGAAGGTTGAGACCTCACCCATTCCTGCAAGGCACACCGGATAGGTTCCGCACTCACTCCTTCAATAAACTGATCAATGCAAGTCCTGTTTCTCCAATCTCCTCAATAACTTCGGGAGGGTTACAGCAAAGCACATAAGGCTCTGAGGATGAAGAAGCTGTGTCTCAGATTGGTTAAGGTTACATTCTCCTTGAATAGGCCCTCTAACTGCATTCTAGGCTGGCACATGGATCCTCTGGTAGCATCATTACTGCTTGGCAGGCATCATCTTCTAAGGAATTGATAGCCAGTTCTGCAATCTGCCTGGGGGGTACTTAATAGAGTAGACAGCACTCCCAGCCTCTCTTCCCATTCCAATAGGGAGATGTTAGGTCTATTGAGTTTGGGCACTATGGCCAAGACTGCTCCCAGTGATGCCATGCTGGTCCATAATCACCCATCTGTGGCAGCCCCTGAAGGGGACATATCCTGCTTGCTTTATGCCAAGTGCAGGCTGTGGTGGGGCCGGGTGGCAGACACCCTGTTGGGAAGACACGGCACACACAGAGGTTGATGTTGCAGGAATTGCATTGTCAACAACATACAGTAACGTAGTCTATGCAATGGTTTAGAACTGGTGGCAACACTCACAGGGCATTGGAGAGCACTGACAACACCTAGCACAGGGGGCAGTTGGCAGACAGTAAGCAATAAAAACAAGTGGTGGAACGGTTCCCCGCAGCAGCATGTCTCTATGCTGTCCCTCCTCCTCTGGAACCCCTCCCTCATGATAGGCACACTCTCCTTATCCTCACCTAATCATGTGCAACATGCTCTCCAACTGCAGTGAGCAAGTACTTTTTATAAGCACTTCCCACACTAAAGATGGCCACAGTGGTCATCTGGGCGGCAGCATCCAATTTGACAGCAGCCCATCCAATATCTTGCATAGAGAGCTAAGAGGAATGTGCATTTTTCCTGTTCAGCATCACCTGTGTAGGGAGGTCAACCTACATAAGCTTACAAGTGACCCCAGGAGAATTGTTCTGTCAGAGATTTTGCTAGACCCGGGCATGGAGCAAAAGACCCAAAGCAGATGTCCCAGGTGCCTAGGTCTAGTAATGCCTATGGAGAAAATCAAAATTTTGCGCAGGTGAACCCCAGAATCTCCATAAATCCAGTCTAGATACATACATTTTGTCTGCAGCACAGAGAAGGAAGATTATCTGAGAGAAATACAGGAATACAGGATGGGGAACACCGCTCAGGAAAGTGACCAGGGTATTACAGGCTGATATCACCCAGTCCCCGCCCTACTCTGGACCAATCAGTGAGCAGTATGGGTGGAGGAATGTATTTAGTGTTAATGACCCACCTGTGCTGATCTCTGTAGGAGTGTCCTCCTCTATAAATGTCTCCGTTATTCCATCCTCCTCCATAGACTGCTGATCATCCCTCACATACCTCTCTTCTTCTGCTTTAACCTCAACTTTAGAATCTCTCAGGTTTCCACTCTGAATATAGAACAACAATGACATCAATGGTAACAATGCAGATAATGTACAGATCCTAATGATACTATCAGTGATTGTTCCTCATCTACCTGATGATGGTGAGGGATGGTGTGACCTTCCTGCGTGGAATCCTGGGAATACAGAGGACGGGGACATCTCTCTGGTGGGTTCCTGGTATTAGGTGGCTCCATCATATCTTTGTGTCCTTCTGAAAACTCCTCCATCACTCCATACTCCTCATCCTCCTCTTTATACTCTTCTTTAACAACAATATTATAGTCCCCAAGGATTCCACTCTGAATATATAATAAAACTTTCATTAAAACAAACATGCGTATAAATCAGAACTACCAATAATTGTCATTCATCTACCTGATGATGGTGAGGGATGGTGTGACATTCCTGTGTGGTATCCAGGGAATACAGAGGACAGCGACATCTCTCTGGTGGGTTTCTACAGCTGGATGACTCCACCATGGTGTCCTGGTACAGATCTTTGTGTCCTAGAAACTCTGACTTCTCCATCACCCCATCCTCATCATTCTCCTCTTTTATCTCTTCTTTAACCTCGACTTTAGAATCTCTCAGGTTTCCGCTCTGAATATAGAATAAAAATGACATCAATGGTAACAATGCAGATAATGTACAGATCCTAATGATACTATCAGTGATTGTTCCTCATCTACCTGATCATGGTGAGAAATGGTGTGACCTTCCTGTGTGGAATCCCGGGAATACAGAGGACGGGGACATCTCTCTGGTGGGTTCCCATTACTGGATCCATCTGTAGGAAACACAACACTGACTGAATACATTGTTTCTATGTGTTTATCAGATGATGGGGGGGTCTAGGTAGAGCCTCTGTACTGCTCTCTCCTTTACAATAAAGTCTCCTCTTACCCGGTGATGTGAGGGGCGGCTGATTGTCCATCCTGATGTCCTTGTAGAGATCCTTGTGTCCTTCTAAATACTCCCCCTCCTCCATGGAGAAATAGACAGTGACATCCTGACACCTTATAGGAACCTGACACACACAATGATACAGTCACCATCCAGACACATCCCTTGTCTGTTACTGCATAATATCCCAGAATTCCCAGCACCGCTCACCTCTCCTCGATGATCTCTCTGGTGACTTCTAGAATCTTCTTTTTATTTCTCTATTCTATCAGGGAGGGAGGTGGAGGCAATGTGATCTCCAGACTTCACAGGAGGAAAACTCTAGGTGTGAAAACAAATACTAAAATCAAATGATATTCCCAAAATCCTCCTCACCTCACCATTCAGGTTTCCATTTTTTTTAAAGCCTCACTTCAGGTTGAGGTATAATTTACCCACACAGGACCCCCACACTACACAGGTTCAAAGCTCATTGCGGGCATTCTGATGTCATTGCTTACAACACAGGACCAACAGTCCCACTTTGCTAGTGAGGATGCCAAGGGTCCGCCCACATCCTAAAAGCTTTAGAAAACAAAAACAGATGGAGAGACATTGGGAGGAGGTTTTGTGAGGTCAGTGTGATGTCATAGGACATATAAACTCTGGATGGAGGGATGTGAGAGGCCCTCTATATGAAGCTCCCGTGCAAACCAAATCATTGTTCCTGGGTGTGTCCTATCTCTCCTAAACTGAAGAGTGAACTTTGACCTTTACCATACAGAAAATTGTCAGGTAAGCTCTCAAGTGATCAGGTGACGTGCGGAGGAACGGAGTGTAAATACCAATTTTCTCCAGAGCTCCTAATGGTGGGGATGGATTTTGCTACATAAAGGTCAGGGCAAGCAACAGATGAGCGCATCCAAGAGATGAAGCCGGGGTCACTACACTGAAAATCAATCCAAGGAAACAACAGGCAGGACAAGGAATAGCAAGAAGGAGCTCAGAGACAAATGAGAATATTGCTCAGCCAATGGGAGATTATCTCAGCATGACTTACATAATGAAGGAGACGAGGGGGAGGGGAGGAAGTCACTTAAGGTGACCATAGATCCATGGAAATTCAGCTGGGTCAGCAGGGATCGCTCACATTTCCATCCATGTGTGGTCACTGCCAGATAAAAGTCACTCCATCAGCGGCTGCAGCCAATAGCTTCATCACTGATCTGTGTATTCTGAGAGCGGAGGAGCGCCCCCCATTGTCAGAATACAATAGTGCAGTGGGGAGGATTCCCCCATCCCCCTTCAATGTGTGGATGAGGAAATGGTTTCCTTTTTTTTGCACTCAGCCCACTGGCTGAACGATAAAACTGAACCATGTATGGCAGCTATGAAAGCAAGATATATTATTCATCAACTGATCCCCCTGAAGGGGTTAATCTACGTATTACCTCCTCTGCCACCAGTTTCTGCAGTGTCTTCCCTCTACATTCCTTCCGAAGTTCCGAATGGAATGTTCTGTCTGTATCTGAAATCACTTCCTGTCTGTATCTGACATCACTTCCTGTCTGTATCTGACATCACTTCCTGTCTGTATCTGACATCACTTCCTGTCTGTCTTCCATAGAGACTTCCTGTCTGGGTATAAATGAGATCACCACCTTGTGGAGCTCAGAGGAACTGCAGCTCAAGAAACGTCTCATTGTGTGACCACGGCAAGTATGGAAATGAAGACACTGCAAGCTGTTTGAGGAGTCATGTTGAATTGTATAACAGGAACAGCAAACACAGAACAGGAAACAGGAAGTACAAGCAATGCAATATTACCATAGAGTAGATTACAATAGAGTCACTGTATTTGTATAAGAACTCCATAATATTTCCCTTTTTTTACATTCAATACAAAAATGTGTAAGCAGCCTAAAAACTGATTGTGAACAGTCTTAAACATAACATATTGTGCTACTGGTAGATTCAGATGGAGTCTATTTGGTGGTCTTGAAACTCGAACGCCACTCAAGGCCACAGTGGTTTTGCCTGGGGAATGCTGTTCAGCTCTAGAAGGTGTTGAAGAGCTGCTCTCTTTCCTGGCTGGTGTGTTTGGTACAGAAGAACTTACTGCAATATGTGGCTTCATTATGTCATCCTCATGGTATCCTTCGGATATGACCATAGTATTGTCTCTGCCTTCCTTACGTGGACCAGTAGAGGGCATTGTAGGACTAGGGGCATTGTAGGACAAGGGGCATTGAGTACCTCGGGAGGATCATGTTCAGGATTCTCATAGGCTTGTGCTGTGAGTTGTTCTGCCACTCACAGGTCCACTTGATTGCGGTGGTAGAGATCACCTTCCACATCCACAAGCTATGAGTGAGGAGCAACTCTCTGAACAGAGGTGCCCAGTCTCCAGTGACCAGTCCTGCCACCAGGCAGCAGCTTGATATGGATTGACTCTCCAGTTCTAAGCTAAGGTAAGTCTTTGGCAGACACATCAAATGTCAGTTTGTAGATCAGTTTTCTACGTCAGAGGTTCTCCAGTACATCTGTAACCACACAAGGTTCAAGCAATTTGTTTACCACAGGTAATGAAGGCTTCAGTCTCCTTAACAGCAAGCACTCTGTGGGACTACTGTCCATTCCTTTGGTTGGGGTGTTCCTCCAATGTAGAATGGATTTCCACGGGTCATTACCATCATATTGGGACTTCTTGCAAAGATCCTTTACAATATTTACAGCTGAATCTACTTTGCTATTGGCTTGTAGATGCTGCGGGGATGAAATAAGATGTTCAAATCCCCAATCTGTAGAGAACCATCTGAATTGGTCACATACAAACTGAGGTCCATTATCCGAGATTACTCTGTCTGGCAGGCCATAACATGCAAACTGTACTTCCCAACACTTGATTGTAGTTTCAGCAGACAGGCCAGGAAGGTGCTCAATATTTCAAAAATCAGAACGGTGATTCACAATCAGTAGAAAATTTTGCCCAGCCTAGTTTAATAAATTCATGCTGATAATTTGCCAAGGCTGGATGGACAACACATGTGACATTGTGGGTTCTTTCTGTTGTTCCTGTGCATATTCATTGCATGCTAAGCAATGGCTAACAAAGTCTCTAATCTCATTTTGCATGTTGAGCCAATATAATGTATCTCGTGCCCGCCTATAGCATGCTTCTCCACCAATGTGACTGGCATGAATGCGTGTCAACATCTCCAATCTTAGAGATTTAGGAACGATGACGTTGGCCCTTAGTAAAGTCTGCCATCCTGAATGCCAATTTCATCTCTGAAAGTCCAATATTCTCTCACAAGTAATGGCACTTCCATCTGAATCTGGTCAACCATTCAGAACAACAGATTTAAGTGTTTGCAAACTCTCGCCAATTTCTGTGTGCTGTTTTATCTGAAAGAAATGCTGGTCTGTGATGTCTGAATGATGGATCTGTGACAGGACATCCAGGTCCTGTTGAACATTGTAGACTGTGTGTTGTGTGTCACCTGCTGCTAAGAGCGTCACTAATGTACATTTCAGGTCCAGGTTTATAGACATTTAGATAATAGTTTTGTAACGTTAGCAACATGATCTGTAGGTGTTTGGCTGCACACAAAAATGGTTTCTTGAAAATAGATATCAGAGGCTTATGGTCAGTTTCTCCCAGGATCTCGTCACAGCCATAGAGGTAGTGATGAAAGCGCTGGCAGGAAAACACAATACTCAGACAATTACCAGTCTTTGGAACTCAATAGATGCCCCCAATCTGTCATCAGCCATAGCAAGATTAAACATACAAGCCCAATATGAAATGATGCCAGCATATAAGAACAATTCATTCAACACTTATAAAAAAAATGGTATAATTGGATAACACACCATAGAGCCTCAAAACAATTAAAGGAATGCATTACATGAACAGATAATTACGTTTGATGCAAGAAGTTTATTAATAATGTGGTAATCATAACGCCTGCATTCACCTTTCACTCTCTTCTCTTCCTATACAGTTTAAAACTAAATCTAGACACTCAAATGACATTGAATTTCACGCATCTTGCTGGTCAGTCCTCCCCACAGTGTGACCCCAATTGGGGTGGCGGGAATTGACAAGCAAGTAACATGTTAATATGTCGTTTATTTCTTTTATCACAATGTCTTTTCTTGAACCAGATATTGGCAATTTCAAAGTAGTTGTATTGTAATAACTTGAAAATTTAATAAAAAGACAAAAAAAAGCTGTGTTCTCACTATGAGAAGTTTATCAGGGCTGCAGTTCCTCTGAGCTCCACAAGGTGGTGATCTCACTTCTACCCACACAGGAAGTCTCTATGGAAGACAGGAAGTCTCTATGGAAGACAGGAAGTGATGTCAGATACAGACAGGAAGTGATGTCAGGTACAGACAGGAAGTTCCGGGTGAGAGGTGAGTTAGGAGGCAGTAGAGAGGAGACGTTGCTGGAAGAGGCAGCAGAGGAGGTAATAAGATCTTATTTTCTATTTACACCCAGTAACCCCCCCGTCATGTCCATCCTCTTCCTCCATAGTCACTGTGAGGTCTTTTATCTCCAGCAGATGATGATACACACATATATAGTGTGGGAACCTAGATTAACCCCTTCAGGGGCAGAACATTTCCCCATTTATAGGGCCGGAACATTCTCTTCATTTTGGAGATGTATCACCTTTCCCACCAATCACCTTCTCACCTCATCAGTCTATACTAATGGATTATACGACTTTTATTAGTGGCGGGGGATGGGGGTTATTTAGGGAGGATTGGAATTAGGGTTGACACATCATCCCTTTAATCCAGGACACATGTGAATTACACAGGTTGTTCTGAGGATAATTTATTGCAGATGAAGCACCAAGTGAGTTTAATTACCACCTTAATCAGCCACAGAACAACCTGTGTAACTGATGTGTGTCCTGGATTAAAGGGATGATGTGGCAACACTGATTGTAATATGTATGTCTTTATTTTATGATTCAAATAGGAATAAAGAGGGGAAAATGTAATTTGTAGTAAATGTCCTGAAAACAAATTTCTCCATAATGATCCCAGTCTCCGATATTCATCCTAAAATGTGATCAGTAAAGTCTCCGGAGTACACAGAGGTCACAGGGAAATGATGTGTTCTGGCAAAGCCCATAGACAAAGTTCAACTTTCCGTTTAGGAAAGGAGGGACGCACCCGGGAGAAATGATTCAGTGTACAGAAACCTCACAGAGCGCGCCCCCTCCCCCACAGCTCCTCCTCCCAATGCCCCTCCATCTGGCTTTTTTCTTTTTTTTCTGATGTTCTTAGGATGTGGATGGACCCCTGACATCCTCACTAGCAGATTGGGACTGTTGGTCCTGTGTTGTATGTAATGACATCAGACTGCCCACAACAAGCTTGGAACCTGTGTAGTGTGGGGGTTCTATGTGGGAAAATTATACCAAAATGGGGCTTTAATAAAATGGAGACATGAATGGTGAGGTGAGGAGGATTCTGAGAATATCATTTGATTTTACTATTTGTGTTCAGATGTAGAGTTTTCCTCCTGTGAAGTCTGGAGATCATATGACCATCACATTGCCTCCACCTCCCTCCCTGATAGAATTGAGAAATACAAAGAAGATTATAGACGTCACCAGAGAGATCATGGAGGAGAGGTGAGCGGTGCTGGGAATTCTGGGACATTATCCAGTAACAGACAAGGGATGTGTCTGGATGGTGACTGTATCATTGTGTGTGTCAGGTTCCTATAAGGTGTCAGGATGTCACTGTCTATTTCTCCATGGAGGAGGGGGAGTATTTAGAAGGACACAAGGATCTCTACAAGGACCTCATGATGGACAATCAGCTGCCCCTCACATCACCGGGTAAGAGGAGACTTTATTGTAAAGGAGAGAGCAGTACAGAGGGTCCACCTAGATCCCCATCATCTGATAAACACATAGAAGCAATGTATTCAGTCAGTGTTGTGTTTCCTACAGATGGATCCAGTAATGGGAACCCACCAGAGAGATGTCCCCATCCTCTGTATTCCCGGGATTCCACACAGGAAGGTCACACCACCCCTCACCATCATCAGGTAGATGAGGAACAATCACTGATAGTATCATTAGGATCTGTACATTATCTGCATTGTTACCATTGATGTCATTTTTATTCTATATTCAGAGTGGAAACCTGAGAGATTCTAAAGTTGAGGTTAAAGAAGAGATAAAAGAGGAGGATGATAAGGATGGGGTGATGGAGGACTCAGAGTCTCTAAAAGAACACAAAGATCTGTACCAGGACACCATGGTGGAGTCATCCAGCTACAGAAACCCACCAGAGAGAAGTCCCCCTCCTCTGTATTCCCGGGATTTCACACAGGAAGGTCACACCATCCCTCACTATCATCAGGTAGATGATTGACAATTATTAGTAGTTCTGATTTATACACAGCATGTTTGTTACATTGAATGTTTTATTCTATATTCAGAGTGGAATCCTTAGGAATGATAATATTGATGTTAAAGAAGAGTATAAAGAGGAGGATGAGGAGTATGGAGTGATGGAGGAGTTTTCTGAAGGACACAAGGGTATGGTGGAGTCACCTAATACCAGGAACCCAGCAGAGAGAGGTCCCCGTCCTCTGTATTTCCGGGATTCCACACAGGAAGGTCACACCATCCCTCACTGTTACAAGGTTGGTGGGACAGAACTTATTAAACACAGACTCATGGAGACGATGTGTGGATTTTTATGTGATGTCACAATAATAAAGCTTCTATCTTACAGATGATATTTTCTCTCATTTTCTTGGTTTAGAGTGGAGATCCAATCGATATAGAATTTGAGGTTAAAGCAGAAGAAGAAGAGAGGTGTGTGAGGGATGATCAGCAGTCTATGGAGGAGGATGGAATAACGGGGACATTTATAGAGGAGGACACTCCTACAGAGATCAGCACAGGTGGGTCATTAACACTAAATACATTCCTCCACCCATACTGCTCACTGATTGGTCCAGAGTAGGGCGGGGACTGGGTGAGATCAGCCTGTAATCCCCTGGTCACTAAGGATGGGCTTGTCATGTTCGCAACCCAACGTGCACGAGTCTGCCAGGTAGCTGACACTGCACACCACTGATCACAGACAGGAAGACATTTCCTGATCCGTGGCTACACAGATCGGGAATTGTCTCACTGCCTGTGATTAGCGCAGTGCAGTGTCAGCATCCTGGCGGCTCATGCACATGGGGCTGCAAACATGCCCGAGCCCATCCTTACTGGTCACTTTCCTGAGCTGTGTTCCCCGTCCTGTATTCCTGTATTTCTCTCGGATAATCTTCCTTCTCTGTGCTGCAGACACAATTTATGTATCTAGACTGGATTTGTGGAGATTCTGGGGCTCAGCTGGAAGGAAAATGTTAATTTTCGCCATAGGCGTTACTAGACCTAGGCACCCTGGGGTATGTGCTTTGGGTCTTCTGCCCCATGCCCAGGTCTAGTAAGATCTCTGACAGAACAATTCTCCCAGGGTTACTTGCCCTGCTGGCAGTGTCGGGTGGAGGGATTTGTCTGTAGAGTCTCAGACCCAAGTCACTGAGTGCAGTCTCAGGAGATGGGAGGCAGAGGTGTGGGACCTCTGCAACTTGTCTCATGTAAACATTTAAGCTTCCACTGATTACTGAATACCAATATTATGAGTCCTGACCCTTACACTGTATGCTCTATCAGGGTCTGGACAAAGGGGGGGGGGCAGGAAGAGCAGGAGCCCGGGCACAACAATTCCCTGGGGAGGGGCACAGGTGGAGTGCAGTGATCGCACACTGCAGTGCTTGTAAAAGCCAGAATGAGGGAGAGCAGTCATTGGTTAAAAATGCACAGCAGACAGTGCAATGATCGCGGCTGCGACCCACAACACACCCGGCACACACAGTGCTCTTGCTGAGCTGCAGTGGGGAACCGAGTGATGGAGCGGTCCCTGCGCTCCTCCTACACCCGCCCGGCACTACTGGAAGTCACACATACAGTGATCCCCGCCCAACAAATGATTTCTAGTCCCGCCCTCTGGCATGACATCATTCAGAGGCGGGGACAGAGATAGCGGCTCTGCGGAAGAGCAGGTATGAGGGACTGAGCAATACAAGCCGCAGGCAGAGGAGAAGTAGGGAGTGTAAAGGATGAAGAGGAGACGGACGCCGAACATAACGAGTCAGGGAGTATGGACGAGAAGGCGTCTCGGCGATAGAGACAGGGGCGGAGACTTACTACAGTACGGTCTCCCGCCCTGATCTTTAGTAAACAACCCGCCCCTAGTGACATACACACTGAAGGTCATCACGGCCCGCCCACATCCTCCTCGCGTCCCTGGCGAGGTAGTGAGCCAAGGGGTGACGTCGAGTCGTTCTCGTGACACACACGGCCCACACAACACCCAGCGTCGGCGCTAGTAACGTGACAGACGACACGTAAAAATTGGTTACTGACGAGAGGGAGTAAGACCGAAAATGTTCGTGACGTCACACGCTAGTGACGTGAGGTGGACACGG
>BLSH010066462.1:2419536-2442136 GCA_018402905.1 Glandirana rugosa | reverse complement strand
CCTCATTGATTCCTATTATCCAAGGGATGGATAATGTAAGGGGAGAATTTTGGTTGTGATAACCACAAGAGGTATGAAGGTCCTGGTATGATCTGTAACAGTCTTTGTATATCAAAGGATCCCTTTTATCACCTGTATCTTGAGAACCTAGAAAACAAAGGAATGACGTTTCTCTCCCGGTACAGGTAGGAAGAAATTTATTATTCTAAGAAGGAGAAAACAGATACAGAAAATTACATGAGTCACATAACCGGCCTTAGACTGCTGTGTCATTCCATGTTTTAGGAAAATGCTTAGTAAAGGAGTTGACAATCTCTCTATGTATTTCTCCCTACTTCCTAACCGGACAACCCTCTCAGATTCCGGCCAATACACTGAGTACATTAAAAGACATAGACAAAAGAGGAAGAATCTTATTATTTAAAGAAGGATGGACATGGCCCTCTCTTTGCAGTAAGGAAACAAAAGATCCAAGAGTTCTATGTCCACTATTTTCCCTAGGAAACTATATGTTTCTGACAATGTCTAGTATGGTCCTGGAAGTATGGAGAACACCAATAGTGTTGGTTTTAAGAGGGGAATGTAATAGGTAGGGAACCTATTATCCTTAGTTACTCCATGTTGTTGTATAAAGAAAAGTTCTGATTTAATATTAGCAAGTAGTTCATGCTGAAAAGGTTTTATTGTTTCTGCACACAACATATTCTGTGTGTGCGGTCGTCTGTAACCTTGCAGGTGTTACTTTTGAGTGATTACATTCTAACATGTTATCTTATCCTTCAAAAAAGAACATGATGTGTAGATAACTGTTGACTAGACTATTTTTTTATAGACATGTATTAGGCATTCTCCCGTTGTATGAAATGTATAAAACCGCCCATCATGCCAGTAAAATTAGAGATTGTTTTCACCACGGTTGTCTCTACATCTATTGTCTATTCGGGTGAAAATCGGTCTCTCTTGGGCGCCCAACCTCAAGACAGACTGACAGAGAGATGATAGCCGAGGGTTATCATAGCAGTTCCTAACATCCACCATATGAACCCATGCATCTGGCATCCTGAAAGGGGCCAGGCGCATGGATAGGGAGGGCAGCGCCCGTATGCCCACAATGGAAGGGCCCCTTCTGCATTCATGTACTTCTTTTACAGAAATAAAAGTCTTTCTAATTATCTTACACGCCCCTTACCTACGGTGTCCAGCTGGCTGTATAAAAAAAGTCTCCATTATTTCCTGGACAGACGTTGGAATGTGGCACAGGAAGGAGATGACCAGCTGACCTCATTAGCACACAGCCTGCATCATCTACCCTCCTACCCCAGATCACTACCACCCACCTACAGGTACCGTTTTTTTAAATACAATCAATGATCACTGTTCTCACGAAATACACAGGCATTTTTTTCTACCTTACCTTTCTTCTTGCAGAGATTGTTCATTTGGCAGAGTGTGCAGGAGCTGAGTGATTAGATAACAGCATATGTGAATACAGCTGTAGTATTGAAAACAGGAGAAGTGAGCCCTGGGTTTTGTGAAGCTCAGCATACACTATACAATCTGATTGTACAATCTCCTTTATATCTCCCATCAGCTAGGTAGTACAAGGGCCTGCCTGATTGGGTACAGAGTGATCGGCTAGCTGGTGTGTCCTCCTATTATATTGTTTTGGTAGATCTAAAGGAGATTGTACAGAGATTGCACAATCAGATTGTATAGTGTATGGCCATCTTTATACGCCTAAAATTACCTTTCATTAATTGTTATCAGTGCACCAAACACAGAAGCAAACACACAATTTGCCACATGAAAAAAGGATAACAAACGCAGCAAAACGCACAGTAAAAAGCATGCAACTCGGAACACACCAAAATGTCCCATGAGCTACTTTTGCCACGTGTATCGAAGCCCATTGAAAACAGCTGGCTGACCTATGTGTGTCACTAGAATAACGAGTGGTGAGCTGTGTTCCTCCAATCAGGGTAAGGAGCCAATGATGTTGACGCTTTACCATGTGATCAACTGTGTCCAATCACAGCGGATCACATATAATTGTATGGCAGTTATCAGCATTTCCTTTCCTCAGCACTGTGTGAGGAAAGGAAAGCCGATAATCAGCTTTCCAGTGATAGGGGATAGGGATTTACACTGATAATCAGGATTCTGATCATCAGTGACATGACTATCAGTGCAGCCTATTAATGCCCATCAGTGCAGCCTATCAGTGCCCATAAATGCAGCATATTCATGCTGCCTTATCAGTGCCCATACCCATGCTGCCTTATCAGTGCAGCCTATCCATGTTGCCTCATCAGTGCAGCCTATCAATGCTGCCTTATCGGTGCAGCCTATCAGTGCAGCATAGCCATGCTGCCTTATCAGTGCAGTCTATCAGTGGCCATCATTGCAGCATATCCATGCTACCTTATCAGCGCAGGCTCTTCAGTGCAGCCTATTAGTGCAACATAGTGATGCTGCCTTATCGGTGCAGTCTATCCATGCTGCCTTATCAGTGCAGCCTATCCATACTGCCTTATCAGTGCAGCATATCCATGTTGCCTTATCAGTGCAGCCTATCCATGCTGCCTTATCAGTGCAGCATAGCCATGCTGCCTTATCAGTGCAGCCTAGCCATGCTGCCTTATCAGTGCAGCCTATCAGTGGCCATCAGTGCAGCATATCCATGCTGCCTTATCAGTGCAGGCTATCACTGCCCATCAGTGCAGCATATTGATGCTGCCTTATCAGTGCAGCCTATCAGTGCCCATCAGTGCAGCATATCCATGCTTCCTTATCAGTGCAGCCTATCAGTGCCTATACCCATGTTGCCTTATCAGTGCAGCCTATCCATGCTGCCTCATCAGTGCAACCTAACAATGCTGCCTTATCAGTGCAGCCTATCAGTGCAGCATAGCCATGCTGCCTTATCAGGGCAGTCTATCAGTGGCCATCATTGCAGCATATCCATGCTACCTTATCAGTGCAGGCTCATCAGTGCAGCCTATCAGTGCCCATCAATGCAGCATATCGATGCTGCCTTATCAGTGCAGCCTATCCATGCTGCCTTATCAGTGCAGCCTATCCATACTGCCTTATCAGTGCAGTCTATCAGTGGCCATCATTGCAGCATATCCATGCTGCCTTATCAGTGCAGGCTCATCAGTGCAGCATATCAGTGCCCATCAGTGCAGCATATCCATGCTGCCTTATCAGTGCAGCCTATCAGTGCCGCATATCCATGCTGCCTTATCAGTGCAAATCAGTGCAGCCTAGCCATGCTGCCTCATCAGTGCAGCCTATCCATGTTGCCTTATCAGTGCAGCCTATCAGTGCCCATCAGTGCAGCATATCCACGCTGCCTTATCAGTGCAGCCTATCAGTGGCCATTATTGTAAGCTTATCCATGCTGCCTTATCAGTGCAGCCTATCAGTGCCCACCAGTGCAGCCTATCCATGCCGCCTTATCAGTGCAGCCTACCCATGCCGCCTTATCAGTGCAGCTTATCTATGCTGCCTTATCAGTGCAGTCTATCAGTGCCCATCAGTGCAGCATATCCATGCTGCCTTATCAGTGCATCCTATCCATGCTGCCTTATCAGTGCAGCCTATCAGTGCCAATCAGTGCATCATATCCATGCTGCCTTATCAGTGCAGCCTATAAGTGCCCATCAGTGCAGCCTATCCATGCTGCCTCATCAGTGCAGCCCATCAATGCTGCCTTATCAGTGCAGCCTATCGGTGCCCATCAGTGCAGCATATCCATGCTGCCTTATCATTGCAGCCTATCGGTGCCCATCAGTGCAGCATATCCATGCTGCCTTATCAGTGCAGCCTATCAGTGTCCACCAGTGCAGCCTATCCATGCTGCCTTATCAGTGCAGCCTATCCATGCTGCCTTATCAGTGTAGCCTATTAGTGCCCATCACTGCAGCATATCCATGCTGCCATATTGCAGCCTATCCATGCTGCCTTATCAGTGCCCATCAGTGCAGCATATCCATGCTGCCTCATCAGTACCCATTAGTGCTGCCTATCAGTGCAGCTTTATCAGTGCCCATCAATGCAGTCTCATCAGCGCCCATCAATGCAGCCTCACCATTGCCCACCAATGCAGCCTCATCAGTGCCCATCAATGCAGCCTTATCAGTGCCCATTCATGCAGCCTCATCAGTGCCCACCAATGCAGCCTCATCTGTGCCCATCAATGCAGCCTCATCAGTGCCCACCAATGTAGCCTCATCAGTGACCACCAATGCAGCCTCATTAGTGCTTATCAATGCAGCCTCATCAGTGCCCACCAATGTAGCCTGGGAAATTGAACCAGTGTGCTGTCTATCATAGGAGCTGATCCAGGAGGTAGGACTTTGTTTCACAGCGGCTGGAGTTTCAGCTCCAAGCTGCATCACAGCAGGAGATTCCCTCTCTGTGTGATCGTGTCAGCTCTCCTCCTGATTCCACCCTGTGATCTCCATGTAGAGTTTTGCTTTCACCTTCCGCAGTTTCCTGGCTTATCGCTTGTGGCAGAAGTGGTGCAGAAAGCTTTTTTACAGTGCATGAGAGTCTGCCCCTACTCTGTGTGTTTGAAGCAGCTAACAGGAGGGGCTGGAAGGACAGCTGGCAATCAGGTGGAATCGGATGGTGGACAGGAGCATGCGATCAGTGCGGTGGGGGTGCAATTACAAGAACCGATCACCTGGACATCTCTCCCTGCAGTCACTGAAAGCCGGCAGGAGGGAGAGGAGGAGAAGCAGCTTTCAGCGGCTACAGGGAGAGATGCACAGGAGATTGTTTTATATAATTGCCCTGCCCCCCCCCCCCTTTCCCCCACCACACCGATCACATTTGTCTCCTGCTATCAATGGCCAACACGGTACAACACTTCATCCATATATTTGGTGATCTCTGATCTCCTTATGAACTGTTTCTTACATGATGAAGATCAGCCATGGAGTATATCTGAGGTGTATATCAGGGTGTGCTTCTTCCCCACATGAGAGCTGTGATGTCCAGCAACATTCATATAGAAGACATTTCCCACACTCAAGGCACTAATACACCTCAAGGGTTGTGTGGGATCCCTGATCTACAGGAAGACAGGACTTCACTCACTCAGGACAGGAAAGTGGCTTCTTTTTAGACATAAACTGCAAGGATGTCATGTTCACATAGGAATGGTGGTGGAGATCTCTGAAAGTAAGAACACTTCATTGAAGGCTAAAATAAATAAAATAATTAATCCTGGAGTGAAAAAAAGCTGCAAAGCAATAAATAAGAAAAAAGCTAGAACATCCACTTCATCCATAAAGCATTAGGCTTCTTCTAGATGACATAGAAGAATGACTCATCAATGATTTCATACATTTGTTTGGAAGGATAGAAGAATCCTCAGTAGGGATCATGTAGGATGACAGGAAAGGCTCCTGACTGGTGAGATTATCCAAACATAATGATTACATCCATGATCTGGAGCGAGTTAGTTGGGGTGATAAAGGCAATCTGTAAACACTGTGTAGACTTTATCCAAGAACAAGAAAGTCTCAAGGTGGATTTAGCCTATCATTTATCATCATCATCTCTTCAGGGAAGCCTATCACATCTCCAACTAACAACTGAACATCTAACTCTTCATAGGCTCATCCCCCATACTTATTACCTTGTGCATCACTTGCCCCATCTGATTAGATTGTAAGTCCTTATGAGCAGGGCCTCTCTTAACTCTCTTGTATTGTAACTGTACTTTCTCCCTTTAGGGCGCTGTGCAAACTGTAGGCCCTATATAAATCCTCTAAAATAATAATAATAATATAGGTACAGTAGAAATGTCCGCACATTGACTTCCACAGGGATCACCAAAACAACATACATAACTTGCATAGTGTCCTCAGGTCTTCAGATTTGACCTGTAATAAATAATGCACTAATGTCCATATAAGAATTTCTACAGGGATCACGGATGCCATCTATGCATGGCTTGCATGTCACCCATATTACCACTCATTGTCATGGAACTTAAAATCAAAGGACCTTCATTCAAGGTATTGTAACGAAAATCTATCCATCATGGAGAGATATAGCGAGCAGCACCATAGGATCAGACAGGGGAAAGACCGATGTTTGACCAGTTTCATTGATATTCCAACTTCCTCAGAGACTGCCCAGTTCACATTAGTGCACACCTCCCTTAAATACCAGACCAGGTAGTAAAGATGGCACCCAGAGAGATGGAGAATGTATATAAGCATTGCTGTCCCTTTTACCTAAATAACTTTGTATTCCATTGTTTCTCCCAATGGGAAAAGTCAGCCAAAGGCACATCGGTGAAGTGACGTTATTATGTCTGCATGCTAAATGCACCATGACACAAAAGAAATTATGATGTAGGAAATCGTCATGATGTACATGAGCAGGTGATGCCATGATGGGAAAAGTATAAAGCCACCTCACACACTATCCCAAGAGGCTATAAGAGAGAGTTACTGGTCCATAAGACAGGCTAAACCCGGTGGGGCACCCAAAGGGACAAACAAACCAGAACATGGGAGCAAACAAACACCAGATACTAGCACCCAAAGAATGTACAGTATGTCACAAAAGTAAGTACACCCCTCACATATTTGTAAATAGTTTATTCTATCTTTTCAAGTGACTTGTATAACAGTGTAAATTTGCTGTCCCCTCAAAATAACTCAACACACAGCCATTCATTTCTAAACCGCTGGCAACAAAAGTGAGTACACCCCTAAGTGAAAATGTCCAAACTGGGCCCAAAGTGTCAATATTTTGTGTGGCCACCATTATTTTCCAGCACTGCTTTAGCCCTCTTGGGCATGGAGGGCACCAGAGCTTCACAGGTTGCCTCTGGAGTCCTTTTCCACTCCTCCATGACGACATCACTGAGCTGGTGGATGTTAGAGACCTTGCGCTCCTCCACCTTCCATTTGAGGATGCCCCACAGATGCTCAATAGGGTTTAGGATTGGATACATGCTTGGCCAGTCCATCACCTTTACCCTCAGCTTCTTTAGCAAGGCAGTGGTCGTCTTGGAGGTGTGTTTGGGGTTGGAATACTGTCCTGCGGCCCAATCTACATTGTCACAGTACATGTTGGTATTCATGGTTCCCTCAATGAACTGTAGCTCCCCTAGTGCCAGCAGCACTCATGCAGCCCCAGACCATGACACTCCCACCACCATGCTTGACTGTAGTCAAGACACACTTGTCTTTGAACTCCTCACCTGGTTGCTGCCACACTCGCTTGACACCATCTAAACCAAATAAGTTTATCTTGGCTTCATCAGACCACAGGACATGGTTCCACTAATCAAGTCTGCTTGTCTTTAGCAAACTGTTTGTGGGTTTTCTTGTGCATCATCTTTAGAAGAGGCTTCCTTCTGGGACGATAGCCATGCAGACCAATTTGATGCAATGTGCGGCGTATGGTCTGAGCACTGACAGGCTGCCCCCCCAGCCCTGCAACCTCTGCAGCAATGCTGGCAGCACTCATATGTCTATTTCCCAAAGACAACTTCTGGATATGATGCTGAGCACGTGCACCCAACTTATTTGGTCAACCATGGCGAGGCCTGTTCTGCGTGGAACCTGTCCTGTTAAACCGCTGTATGGTCTTGGCCACCGTGCTGCAACTCAGTTTCAGGGTCCTGACAGTCTTGCTATAGCATAGGCGATCTTTATGTAGAGAAATAATTCTTTTTTTCAGATCCTCAGAGAGTTCTTTGCCATGAGGTGCCATGTTGAACTTCCAGTGACCAGTATGAGAGAGTGAGAGTGATAACACCAAATTTAACACACCTGCTCCCCATTCACACCTGAGACCTTGTAACACTAACGAGTCACATGACACCGAAAATGGCTAATTGGGCCAAATTTGGACATTTTCACTTAGGGGTGTACTCACTTTTGTTGCCAACGGCTTAAACATTAATGGCTGTGTGTTGAGTTATTTTGAGGGGACAGCAAATTTACACTGTTATACAAGCTGCACACTCACTAGTTTACATTGTAGCAAAGTGTCATTTCTTCAGTGTTGTCACATGAAAAGAAAGAATAAAAGATTTACACAAATGTGAGGGGTGTACTCACTTTTGTGAGGTACTGTATCTTACATTAAACAGAAACACTCCAAATGAGTGGGAAAACCCGCGCTTAGGATTCTTTTTGGACCAATGACTGGGTGTGCTGCCTTCAGTGATATCTCCCTGGTGGGGGAGTAAGGGTTGAAAGTTTGAATCTGGGTTGGCGCTCCCCTGATAGAGTAGTATTAAGTAAGTGTCCCCTTAATTGGTAGGGATCTCTTTCATGTGAGGTGCTGAGTGTGGGTATACCATATAAGGTAAAATGAAATGAATTCCAAACGTAATTGTATCCAATTTCGTAAAAAATAATAATAAATAACTTATAAAATGTTAATGTGCTAGTATCGCTATATACTTATAATAGGATGGATATTTCTCATATAAGGTGCTGAATGTGAGTATGACTTGTAGGATAAAAACGACTTAGAACGAATGTATCCAATTTTTTGTGAAAAATTATAAAGTGATAATGTGATAGTATCGCTTTACAGTATAGTATCCTCAAGGTTAGATGACATATATAGTGCTTTTATAGAATGGTATATGAAAGTGCTTATGTGTCTGCGAAATAAAATGTGTCCAACAGGAGTTTTGAAAAGTGCTAATGTGCTAGTATCACTGAAAATAAGGATAAAATGAAACTGTGGTTTACCCAAAACATATAAAGTGCTTATTAATTTAGTACATAAATGTACTTATAACAGTCTAAATGATAGTACTTGAGCATCAAAACATAAGACCTGCATGCAAAATCTTATACAGTGTATCTGTTGTTCCCAGCACCCCTGGTGAGGTGTATTTGGTACTCTACACTGTTTTCCTTCAGCCTATAGGCAGTAATCACCAATGCTATATCCTTATTATTACAGATTAAACCAAGTGTCCATATAGTGAAGTCCAAACATAATATTTCCTTTGTGTGACACGCGTGCTCCGCAATTGCCACCCTGCTTACCGGACAGCGCCACCCCACACAGGGGTAAAGCGCAGAGGCACCTGTCTCAGGTAGGTGTGTCAGGGATCCTCAGGATGGTGGCTGGTCTCTCCTTTCTCTCCAGTTGTGTGATCCAAGTTCCTGGGTGGATGATTCCTCACAAGGGTATTCTCCAAAAGATAATTTTCGCTGGCAGGTGCACCCACGGTCCAGGGGGTGGATGGTGGTCTGCTCTTACGATGTGGGTTCCAAGGTGTTGGTTAGGTAATAAGCTCCTGCTAGGCGCCCAAGTAGCCCCACGATTGGCCGGCTGTCCGTGGCACGAGGAGCGGAGTCCACACAGTCCGAGCGAGGTAGTCACTCGCTCGGACTGTGCGGACTCCGCTCCTCGTGCCACGGACAGCCGGCCAATCGTGGGGCTACATTGACTTTCTCAGTGAATGACTCCCTCCCTGAGATAATAGGTCTTCCAGGGGAGGGTCAAATAACAATTTATGGACTTTTGGAGGCCTATAAAAAAGGTATCTGGATTGTACACCTGAACATAAAAAGTCTATTTATCAATGATACCCTTCTCAAAAGCTTCCTCAATCATACTGTTGGGGTGTCAGCTAGGCGCCCAGTTCTTCTGATGGCTTGGAACGTCTCAGGGGTGTTGCAAAGTTAATGGTATTCCAGAATAATATAAAGCTATAGGTAAGAAGCTATAAAACGTGACTGAACTCCTCCTTAAGTGGGGAGGGGGTACATTCCTGTGCAGTCATCTAGGAGGAAATCACCTCGTAGCTAAAAGTTTAGTTTAAGTAGAAATCAAAACTTGAAACTAAATGTTTTGCACGTGAGGCATAAGGCATGAAATGGTGGGGGGCATCTAAAATGGAGTCTGTAATGAGATGGTGTTTCAGTGTTTCCCCTCCCTCCCCCAATACATACCGAAGAGGCTCTTCTGATCATTCTCCAGGTTTATGGTTGTTATCTTATTTTTTAAGATCTTTTGACATATCAACACATATCTTCATCAATCAATGATGACAAGGTTCCCCCCTTTTTCGGCAGGCTTGATCACAATGACATGGCAGTTCTTAAGTTGTTCCAAAGCAACACGTTGTTCACCCATAAGATTATCATCTACCACTTTTCCAAAATGCACAGTTTTTAATTATCTTGTAACTACAGCCACAAAACACTGAACTCCAGTTCCTGCCATCAAGGGGGAAAAGAAGATTTAATATGTAAACCCACATCATCTACTTTGGACATGACCATGTGTTCCTCACCATTCTCACATCTCTGAATTTCCTCCACCAGTTCTATAGCTATATTAGCTAAATCACCTTCACTATCCTGTACATGACCTTCCTCTCAAAGGCCAACACAATCTCTTAAAGTGGTTGTAAAGCATACTTTTTTTTTAACCTTAAGCATACAGTTTTTTTGTTTTAACCTTAATGCATTCAATGCATTAAGGCATAAATGCCTTCTACATCACAGAATCTCCCCTCACCCCTTTATACTTACTTGAGTCCATTCTCGATCCAGTGCTGTGCATTAAAGCAGTGGCTCTCTCTACTCTTTCCCTCCTCACAAGGCAGACTATAGTAGGTGAAGCCATTGACTCCCACTGCTGTCAATTAAATTCTGTAACGGAGTAACAGGGCTGAGCCTCACTGTCTGTGTCAGTAGATGCAGAAAGGGTGGCTTGGGAGTGAGCCCACACGAGTACACAAATAGAAAGCGTCTTTCTATGGGGGCATTCACCATAGAGCCAGAAGCACTAGTGGGAGACTCCAGAAAAGGAAGATTGAGGCTGCTTTGTGCAAAACCATTACACAGGTTAGTATGACCTTTAAAGCTCTATACTCCTTTCTGGAGAGCTGGAACCAAACCTTAATTAGTCCATCAAAATGATCATCTTGTCTATTGATTCTAGAATAGAATGCTTTCATAACCATCTTACGGGTAAATAAATATAAATCTTTAACCGCTTCTTAGCATGAACCTTTCATAACAGAGCAAAACCTCAAACCCTTAGAAAGAAGAAGAATCTGAGCAGCAGAGAGGGTCACTTTGGAAAGGTTACATAGTTGGTAATGTTGAAAAAAAGACACCAGTGCACCCAGTTCAACCTGTGGTGTGTGTGAGTTTATGTCAACAATAAATTGCATATCTCTGTATTTTGCCATCGTTAAGATGCCCATCTAATAGTTTTTTTTTTAAACTAACAATGCTATCTGCTGATACCACTGCTTGTGGAAGAGAATTCCACATCCTTATCGCGCTGACAGTAAAAAACCCTCTACGCAGATTATGGTTAAACTACTTCTCTAAGTTCTGTGAATGGCCGCGTGTTTCTTTAAACTCCCTTTCACTGAAAAGTTTTTTCCCTATGCTAGGGTCACCATTGAGGGATTTTTATATCGCTACCATATAGTCGCTCTCAACCGTCTTCGTTCCAGAGAATATAAGTTCAATCCTTGTAATCTTTCCCCATAGCGAACATCCTCCAGTCCCTTTATCAGCTTTGTTGCCCTTCTCTGGACCCTCTCCAGTTCCAGCACATCCCTCCTGAAGACTGGTGCCCAGAACTGGATGGCATACTCCAAATGTGACCAGACCAGAGTCTTGAAGAGTGGGAGAATTATTGTTTATCTCTGGAGTGAATCTCCTTTTTAATGCATGAGAATATTCTGTTGGCTTTGCTTGCAGCAGCTTGCCATTGCTGAGCCTGTCATCTACTAGGACCCCCAGGTCCTTTTCCATCCTAGATTCCCCCAGAGGTTCTCCCCCCAGTGAGTAACTTGTGCTCATATTTTTGGCACCCAATTGCATTTGTTTACATTTTTCAACATTAAACCTCATTTGCCATGTAGTTGCCCCCCCCCCCATTGTTTTATTTACCGTAGGCCTTCTTAAGAGGTTTACACATTCTTAACAGAACTTATTGTCTACTTAGCTTTGTGCCATCTGCAAATACTGAGATTGAGCCATTTATCCCATCCTCTATATCATTTATGAATGAATTAAATAGAATTGGTCCCAGGACAGATCCTTGGGGGACTCCACTTACCACACATGACCGTTCAGACTATTCACTATTTATCACTACACTTTGGACCCACTCCTGTATCCAGTTTTCACTCCATGTACTCACCCAATGGTCCATGCTGACAGCCCTCAGTTTGTAAAGTAAATGTTTGTGGGCAACTGTATCAAATATCTTTACAGAATCCAGATTTACCACATTCACAGGCCTTCCTTTATCTAGATGGCAGCTCACTTCTTCATAGAAGGTTAATAAATTGGTCTGGTAAGAAGGATTCTTCATGAATCCATGCTAATTATTACTAATGATACAGTTTTAACTACTAAAATCTTGGATATATTCCCTTATCTTCCCCTTCAATAGCTTGGATATATTTCAGCCCTCTTTTAAATATTGGTGCCACGTTGGCTTTTCACCAATCAGCTGGTACCATTCCAGTCTGTAAATTGACTGTAAAAATTAGGAACAGTCTAGCTATCACCTGACTGAGTTCTTTGAGGATCCTCAGGTGTAAGCCATCTGGTCCAGGTCATTTATTTGTGTTAAGTTTCTTTATTTCTGACCCTGGCTTCTGTTAGCCATGAGGGTACATTCTATGACGTGTTACTAACATTACAGTCTTGGTTACTGTATCCCCCATTTCCTTCATGAAAACGAGGAGAAGAATGCATTTAAAACCTTTGTCTTCTCTTACCAAATTAATCCATTATGGGACCAATATGCTCTGGCCTCACTTTCTTACTGTTAATATATTTAAAACATTTCTTGTGTTTTTTTTTTACTCTCCTTTGCTATGTGCCTTTCATGATCTATTTTAGTCAACCTGATTGTGCCCTTATATTTCTTATTGCATTTATTGTATTGTTGGAATGCTGACAATGACCCACCCCTTGAGAAGAGGACTCAGGAAGCTGCACATTTAATTTCTGCAAAAGGATTCACAAAGACTCTAGGGGTCTGCAAAAAATTCTGACCCTGGTGTCCCTCTGGAGACATTGACCTCACCTCTTTGCCATCTAGTAAACATAAGACCTACCAATATAATGGGACTGATGCTGATACAGCAATTCTGTTCAGCAGAGAAGGCACTATGAACTGGTTACCCTAGGTGATCACCCACCCAGCCTGTCAGTGCCTACTGCTGCCCCCATTAAGAAGGAGCGTGCATTTGCTGCCCCCATGTATCTTTTGTGACCAGTCATTGTGTCTATCAGACAGAGTCTTCCAGGCTGCAACTATGCATGTCTGAGGTGTGTGTCTGTGGGGAAAAAACTGCCAGCTGGAGAAACCCTCCATAAATACTCTGGATGCATGGCTGTGCTTCCCAAGACAGGCACAGGAACCACAGCACTCCTGACGTCCCCCCGGCCACATTGCACAAGAACTCACACAGCCCAGCTTTCATATGTGGGAGTGGTGAAAGAATCCTGACACTTCCCATGTTGATTAGTCTCCTAGGCCTCCCTGAGCACCACTTTCATTATGTAGTGCTCTGATGGCCCAGAGTGTAGCTCCATCTAGTGTTCATTATATGGTAATAGCACAGCAGTGCCACACCATTGCCACTAGATGATCATAGGAAATCACTTTATGAAATAAAATATAGACAATATTCGTCATAGTTGGGCAAATGCTGGTCATATTTATTCAAGTTGTGAAAGCTTACATCACAAAATGTATTCAGCCAATGAAAGGTAATGGCTCCATTTTTATTTTTCTACTGCTATCAATGGCCAACACAGTACAACACTTCATCCATGTCGTTGGTAATCTCTGATCTCCTTATGAACTGTTTCTTACATGATGAAGATCAGCCATGGAGTATATCTGAGGTGTATAACAGGGTGTGCTTCTTCCCCACATGAGAGATGTGATGTCCAGCGACATTCATATAGAAGACATTTCCCTCACTCAAGGCACTAATACACCTCGAGGGTTGTGTGGGATCCCTGATGTACAGGAAGACAGAACTTCAGTGAGGAACAATTCCCTCAGTCAAGACAGTAAAGTGGTTTCTCCCTCTTGTGAGACCTCTGATGTTTATTAAAACTGGACTTCTGTGAAAAATATTTCCTGCACTTAGGGCAGAAATACGACTTCTCCCTCGTATGAGATTTCTGATGTTTGTAAAGATTGGACTTCACTGAAAAACATTTACCACATTCAGGACAGGAATGCAGCTTCTCCCCTGTGTGAGATCTCTGATGTGTGCAAAGACTGGACTTTTGTGAAAAACATTTTCCGCACTCAGAACAAGAATATGGCTTCTCACCCGTGTGAGATCTTTGATGTGTAACAAGTAGTGCTTTTTTTACAAAGCATTTTTTACACTCAGAACAGGAATATGGCTTTTCACCTGTGTGCAATCTCTGATGAATATAAAAATTGGACTTATCTGAAAAACATTTCCCACACTCAGGGCATAAATACGGCTTTTCCCCTGTGTGGGACCTTCGATGTTTGCCAAGATCTGATTTTTGTGGAAAATATTTTCCGCACTCAGAACAGGAATATGGCTTCTTTCCTGTGTGCAGTCTCTGATGTCTGACAATTTCTGATTTTTGTACAAAACATTTCCCGCACTCAGGACAGGAATATGGCTTCTCACCTGTGTGAAATCTTTTATGCACATGAAGATGGGACTTAAAAGGGAAGCACTTCCCACACTCAGTACAGGAAAACCTCTTATCTGTTGGCAGGGCAGCACCGTCCCTCACAGTCTGAGGTTCCTCAGGATAAGAGGAACATGATGGTCCAGCTATACTCTGTGGTGCCGGATGGACAGTTGAGGTAGCCGGGTTTTCTCCTGGACTATACTGTGTGATGTTCTCATCTTCTACTTTACAGTCTGGAGACAAAGTGAGACGATCCTCTGAGGTTTTCCTCATCTCCTGTCCATCTACTAAAATAGAAATAAAAAGATTATTACTAGACATGAGCTGATTGGTTCCCCTAAAACAGGACTCCGCCCACATCAGGCAGCTTGGTCTCTGAGGATCTTACAATTCCCCCCTCAAGGTAACGAGTAAATGGCTCCTCTGATCTCCTACTGGTTCATTTCTTTATTCATGGGCCTTAGAGAGTGAGGAAACTACGAGAACTATTATATTCAATTGTGGTGCCGCGCTCCCAAATGCTAATGTGCTAGTATCCCTTTAAATCTGTTTGCGTAGCAATTTTCAAACAGCATATCATAGCAAACCATACACAACATTAACAAAACAAACAATGCATCTATCCATAAAGTGTCCTTTGAGCATATGCAAGCAAATTCATACCAATCTTTCACAAAAACAGGCTTGTGTTCACATATCCAAACAACTGCTTCCTTAATTAGTGTTTCCCACTATGTGCTCCAGTCATCCACACCCATTAGTGATAATCCCCTCCTCCAATGTGCTCTCACCTGGGGGATAAGACCAACCAATGGTCTAGATGTGCTTTTGTCCCTATCTGGGGACCTGTTTTGTGCTGTTTCACTCCTTTGCTGGCGATCCTGAGATTAGAATCCTCCTTCTCTTACACTTATCTCCATACGCCCAAATCATAGAGAGAAAGCTGGACATACTGATTTATCTTATAAAACAACCGGTTTATTAACCACTAAGGATAAAAACACTCACATTTCCCTGGTGCTTAGAGTGCACCAAACTGTAAAAAGCATTCAGTCCTCACAGTACGGGAATAAGACAATCAGACAGTAATTCCAGGGATATATCTGCCATCACGCTGTGCCTTAGTCTCCTTACCTCTAGTGGCCAGTGTTGGCACCATTTTGCCATGGATCCGGAGCTCTGTATACTGCTCTATACAAATACACGGTGAGATTCGACGTACAACCCCATCATGATCTCGTCAGTGCTGCATATATGTGTCCCCAAGAGACACCCTGTCATTCTGTCAATCCAAAAATGACATAAAATAAACAATATTCCATCCATTTTATGATTAAACATGTGTGGTTAGCATTCGATGTTATAGAAATCATGCTATTATATACTACCACTTTGCTTATAAAGAAAAAGTGCAAAAGCACAAACAACAGAATGATAAAATATTTTAAAATAATGAGCCCAGCAGAGTCATTTACTTTGATATATAAATATAATATGCAATTTTTAAATTGTAATTTTTTTAATGAGTTTTTTAAAAAAGGATGTCAGAGATCTTGCTAGACCCAGACATGGGGCAGAAGACCCAAATTACATGTCCCAGGTACCTAGGTCGAGTAACAACTATGATGAAATCAACATTTTGCTGCCAGCTGAACCCCCGAAACCCCATACATCCAGTCTAGATACATAAACTGTGTCTGCGGCACAGAGAAAGAAGATTATCCAAGAGAAATACAGGATGGAGAACACAGCTCAGGAAAGTGACCAGGGGATTACAGGCTGATATCACCCAGTCCCCGCCCTACTCTGGACCAATCAGTGAGCAGTATGGGGGGAGGAATGTATTTAATGTTAATGACCCACCTGTGCTGATCTCTGTAGGAGTGTCCTCCTCTATAAATGTCCCCGTTATTCCATCCTTCTCCATAGACTGCTGATCATCCCTCACATACCGCTCTTCTTCTTCTTCTGCTTTAACCTCAACTTTAGAATCTCTCAGGTTTCCACTCTGAATATATAATAAAAATGACATCAATGGTAACAATGCAGATAATGTACAGATCCTAATGATACTATCAGTGATTGTTCCTCATCTACCTGATGATGGTGAGGGATGGTGTGATCTTCCTGTGTGGAATCCCGGGAATACAGAGGACGGGGACATCTCTCTGGTGGGTTCCCATTACTGGATCCATCTGTAGGAAACACACACACTGACTGAATACATTGTTTCTATGTGTTTATCAGATGATGAGGGATCTAGGTGGAGCCTCCGTACTGCTCTCTCCTTTACAATAAAGTCTCCTCTTACCCGATGATGTGAGGGGCGGCTGATTGTCTATCATGACGTCCTTGTAGAGATCCTTGTGTCCTTCTAAATACTCCCACTCCTCCATGGAGAAATAGACAGTGACATCCTGACACCTTATAGGAACCTGACACACACAATGATACAGTCACCATCCAGACACATCCCTTGTCTGTTACTGGATAATGTCCCAGAATTCCCAGCACCGCTCACCTCTCCTGTCAGCAGCTCCATCATCTTCTTGGTGACTTCTAGAATCTTCTGCATGTTGTGTCTCTCAGGTTTTAGGGAGTCACTGTGATGGTCATATGATCACCTGACTTCACAAGACGAAATCTCTGTATTGAGAACCAATAGGAATATCATGTTAGAATCCCAGAATCCTCCTCACCTCTCCGGTCAGGTCTGTGTTTTATTAATAGAGATAAGAGTGATGTCATGTGACCTCCCAGAATCCTCCTCACCTCTCTGGTCAGCAGGTAGATGATCTCCAGGGTGAGGTTTAGTATCTTCTCAGTCATGTGACTCCGGTCCTTCTCCATCCTCATTGGTGGTGTCATGTGATCTATACAGGTCTCCTTGTAGACAGATAACTTTGGGAAATGAAAGTAAGAATTATTTGGATGTTATTGGTCACACAATATTAGGATGTGGATGTGAGGGGGGCAATAGGAGGGTTGCTGTATGTTTAGGGTCTACTGCCCCCATGGGACTGGGGGGACTGATTAGTGTTTGTTACACTCTCACTGTCCTTGGACCCTCCTGTCTTGCTGTATCAGAAATTCCCTTTTCTCTGTTGGGTTTGTTTGGTTTTTGAAATAGATTTAATTTGTTTTAGATCTGCAGACAAGGAATGATGATTTTCTTATTTTCAATCTACACCTCTTCCCTGGGCCGGCTGATAGCCTCCCAAAGCTTTCAATATCATTTCTATGCTGACGACACTCAAATCTACCTCTCCACCCCTCAACTCACTCCATAAGTCTCCTCACGCATCACTAACTTACTAACAGACATATCTGCCTGGATGTCACACCACTTCCTCAAACTCAGCTTGTCCAAAACTTAACTCATAATATTTCCTCCCCCCAATGTGCCTCTTCCCCTGACTTCTCTGTCAAGAGCAATGGCACAACCATCCACCCGTCCCCACATGCCAGGGTGCTCGGTGTTATCCTGGATTCTGATCTCTCCTTTTGGCCCCACATCCAATCACTTTCCAAAGCTTGCCGCCTCAATCATTCGCAACATCTCAAAACGGCGTCCTTTCCTAACCAATAAAACCACAAAGCTCCTGATTCACTCCCTGGTGATCTCTCGTCTAGACTACTGCAACTCTCTCCTCATTGACTTACCTTTACATAGACCATCCCTCCTTCTGTCCATCATGAATGCTGCTGCCAGACTCATCCACCTTACAATCCGCTCAGCGTCTACTACCCCTCTCTGCCAATCCCTCCATTGGCTGCCATTCGCCCCAACGAATTAAATTAAAAATACTAACAATAAGTTACAAAGCCATCCACAACTCTGCCCCCAGCTACATCACCAGCCTAGTCTCAAAAATACCAACCTAACCGTCCTCTTCATTCCTCCCAAGACCTTCTGCTCTCTAGTTCCCTCATCATCTCCTCCTATATTCGCCTCCAGTACTTCTCACAAGCCTCTCCCATCCTCTGGAATTCCCTACCCCAATCTTTAGACTGTCTCCAAATCTAGACCACTTTCAGGCGATCCCTGAAAACTTTCCTCTTCAGAGAAGCCTATCCTGCCTCCACCTAACAACTACACTTTTTATTTTCTCCATAAGCTCATCCCCCACAGTTATTATCCTTTCGTTTCACTTGACCCTCCCTACTAGATTGTAAGCTCTAAAGAGCAGGGCCCTCTGATTCCCCCTGTATTGAATTGTATTGTAATTGTACTGTCTGCCCTAATATTGTAAAGTGCTGCGCAGACTGCCGGCGCTATATAAATCCTGTATAATAATAATAATCATAAATGTGATCCTTCCATTAACTTGCTCTGAGGCAGTGCTGTGAGGACAATGTAGGGTCATCATGATGTTCAGGAAGGGGAACTTGCTGACTTTAGGCTGGAGTTGCTGGCTGATCAGGATAATTGCCAGAACTCCGGCTGCAAGGCTCCAATCTCTGGCAGCCTGCTGACTGACAGGAGTGATGTCACTGTCACTCTCTGCAGTAAGAGAAGGGATTGGATAACAGGAGGAGGATGCTGCTGGATAAGTACAGAGCTGTGGGGGAGGAGTCCTTTTTGTGCTCTCCAATAGCAACCCAGTGTGGGTAGGAGGAGGACAGCGGGGGAGGGGTTTGTTCTCTTGGTCTTGATCTATTTTGTGTCCTGCAACATATATCTTGACCAGTGAAATGGTGAGGTGAAGACTTCCTTCACTTGCTGGCCAAAGTTCTTTAACCACTTGCATACATTTACTGCTGCACTGTGGCAGCCCTGCTTGAATCGCCATATATATATATATATATATAGACAGTAATTCACTCATCCGTAGTTCCGGGTGGTGCATTCTCATGCCCATTGCATGCTGCGTGAGTGGGGCCATGGGTCGGGGGGACTCAATTTGTGCCTGCGACCCGCAATCACCTCATACGGAGAAAGAACGGGGAACCACCAATGTAAACACGGCGGTTCCCCCTTCTGTCAGGGGACATTTCAGTGATCTACTGATCCCTGTGATCGGGATCAGTTAGATCTGTCATGCCCCTGCCAGGCCAGCCCCCTCACAGTTTTAACACAGTGAGGGAACACAGTTAACACCTTGATCGCCCCCCTACAGGTTAACCCCTTATCTGCCAGTGACATTTATACAGTAATCAGTGGCTATTTTTAATTTTGATCGCTGTATAAATGTCATTGGTCCCAAAAAAAGTGTCAGAAATGTCCAATCTGTCCGCCGCAATGTCGCAGTCCCGATAAAAAGCGCAGATTGCCGCCATTACTAGTAAAAAATAATAATAATAAAAAAACGCCATAAAACATTTCTCATAGTTTGTAGACACAATAACTTTTACGCAAACCAATCAATAAACTCTTTTTGCGATTTTATTTACCAAAACTATGTAGAAAAATACATTTTGGTCTAAACTGATGAATAAATTAGATTTTTTTATTTTTTGGATATGCATTATAGCAAAAAGTAAAAAATATTGTATTTTTTTTTTTAATTCTCGCTCTTTGTTTATAGCGTAAAAACTAACAACCGCAGAGGTGATTAAATACCACCAAAAGAAAGCTCTATTTATGGCAAAAAAGGACATTAATTTAGTTTGGGTACAACATCGCACGACCGTGTAATTGTCAGTTAAAACGATGCAGTGCAGAATTGCAGAAAGTGCTCTGGTCAGGTAGGAGATAAAACCTTCCAGGGCTGAAGTAGTTAAGGAGATCAGAAAAAAAGTGCAGGTGGGGTGGAAGGACCATCAGAGACCAAGAGCCCCTATGAGCTCTAAAGCCCCCTCTTATTCCAGAGCCCTGACACCTGACTATCCCCTCAGAGGCCCCCACAGCCCTTCAGCCCCACTAACCTCTCAAAGTTGTTCAGCCCTATTACTTCCTAGGAGCCCCCAAGCCCTTCATTTACACTTCCTTCTCAGGGGCCCCAGAGTCCTTTAGATGCAGCAAACCCTCAAAGGCTCTCAGAGTCCTTTAGTCCCACTACCTCCTCAGAGACCCCTCAGCTCCTCTCATTTACTCAGAACCAGTGGCAGCATGGTTGTAAAGGTCACACCTGCGATCAGACCCCGGCAGTCTGCCAAAGCGGGCGGGGGGGACGCCAAGGCAGCAATAAATGGTCTTGCTGCTGAAATAAAGAGTCCCAGGATCAGTGGAGGCTCTCCTGGTCAAGTAGGATTGCTGAGAACAGGGTGTGCAGCATACTTAGCCTTTACAGAGCCTCCTTGCTGTCCCTGTCCAACATCAACCAACTCCTCTCCCCGCTCCTCCTCCAGACACAAGTTTAAAGTTCTCCATACTGAGTGGACTCTGCGCTCTGTGCTGGCTCTGAGGGACCCGCAACTGATGCCTGGTAAGTGCCTGTATGTGGTGTGGGGGTTCTCGGTGTGTGTCAGCTTTCTGTAAATCCTAAACTCCTCTCTTACCTCTGCCAGCTGCTCTCTGGAGTTTTTGCCCAGCCTTCTGCCCCCATCTCCCCTCCAGTCCACCCCAACACCTGGGTGCCCCTTTCAGGGCTGCCCATATAATTGCCCCTTCATCTGCCCCACCCATTCCTATCCATCCTCCTCAACTCATCCCTCTGTCCAAACCCCCCTCTGACTGGTATCCCAGTTCAGACCCCATTCCTGCACTTAATTCCACCCTTTTTCATCACTTGGGAACTTCAGTGGCTGCATTGTGCCATGTTTGAGGTCACAGAGAATAAAGCACCTCGCTGGGTGCTGCAGGAAGTGATTGGCGGAGATGAGCCCTGTGTGTGGGATCGGCAGAGGTGAGCCCTGTGTACAAGATTGGCGGAGGTGATCCAGATGACTGGATGTGCTGGGCCATTGTAATATACGGTATCCACACTATATATGTGTGTATCATCATCTGCTGGAGATAAAAGACCTCACAGTAACTATGGAGGAAGAGGACGGACATGACGGGGGGGTTACTGGGTGTAAATAGAAAATAAGATCTTATTACCTCCTCTGCTGCTACTTCCATCAACATCTTCTCTCTACTTCCTCCTGACTCACCTCTCACCCGGAACTTCCTGTCTGTACCTGACATCACTTCCTGTCCATCTACCATAGAGACTTTCTTATTGAGTAGAAGTGAAATCACCACCTTGTGGATTTCAGAGGAACTGCAGCCCCCAGAAATGTCTCCTAGTGTGATTTCAGCCTTGCCATTGCTTCCAGATGATACTGGAAAGTTCCAGGATGTAGTCCACTGTCCCATTATGTCCTCATCTCACAAGTTCCAGGACTCAGAGTGCAGAGTGTCAGTGAGGGGATGACTAGAGTTGAGCGGACACCTGGATGTTCGGGTTCGGCGGGTTCAGCCAAACTTTGTGAAAAAGTTCGGGTTCGGCACCAAACTTGACCCTGAACTAGGGTTGGCACATAATCCCTTTAATCCAGGACACATATTAATTGCACAGGTTCTGTGGCTGATTAAGGTGGTAATTAGTGTTGAGCGAACCCGGACTGTAACGTTCGGGTCCGTACCGAACTTTCGGGTGTCCGTGGCATGGACCCAGACCCGGACATTTCAAAAATCGTTCGGGTTCGGTCCGGGTTGTGATTAATGGTGGAATTAGTCGGTGTCTTGGACACGTTAATTATACACAGGACCTAATTTCCCTAATACACGGTTGGGATCAAGTCCCAGTTCAAACCACGGCTTGGGCTTGAAAAAGTGTTTCAAACCGACTTGGGCGGCTTGGGCTTGTAGGTCCACAGGCGAGTTGAGATCAGTAGGGGAGTGACTGTGAGACGTGAGACTCAGGACCTTGAACACTCTACTCCTGTATTACCCTGTCACCTGATGTAGGACCTTGAAAGGTCATAGTAGACCTTCGTTACCGTTCCGACTTTAGTGTGATCCTCTGTAAAGACCCCCGACGTCAAGGAGA
>BLSH010066462.1:2392278-2412237 GCA_018402905.1 Glandirana rugosa | reverse complement strand
CCCCCGAACCCAGACTTTTTCTCAAATGTCCGGTTTCGGTTTTGGGACACGGACACCCTAAAGTCTGGTACGAACCCGAACTTTACAGTCCAGGTTCGCTCAACTCTAGTCATCTCCACTCCCACCAAGGGGGGCAGAAATATATTACTGCTCGGGGGGAGACATTTTGGCTCCTTTGATTTTGCAGTAAAATTGATTGCAGATTTAGTCATGTAGAACATCTGTTATATGGATACAAAGAACCCCAGCCGAGAGTAAAGGGTGGAAATGGCTCCTGATCCCCAGATTTGGGCAATTATGTCACCAATAGAAATTGAATAAAACCCGTGCTATGTGTAACAACTCAAATACCTACAAATATAACTTATACCGGACTGCTGCTGTAACAAAGGTAAGTATTCCCTTTATCAACTAGAAGAGCATTATGTGTCACAGCGCTGTCCTATTGTGTGTGCACAGAAATTATCACAAATACACTAAAATATGTGGATACATTCATATATAAAGTGCTAGGGGCTCAAATAATATTCTCTGCAGATCTACTGCTTCCACTTTACACCTACTTCATCGATCTCATGGTGTTTATCAATAAATTAAGTAAACTGATCCATGTGCAAATTCATATACAACATAAAGTGCTTTGTGCTCAAGATGCTGTTCCCTGCAGATCCACTGCTTCCACTTTGCACCCACTTCTTTAATCTAATAATGTTTGCTATTATATTGAATAAAGTAAAAATCTGTGCGAATTCATGGAAATATACAATATTTTGTACTCAATATAGTCTTCCCTGCTAGTCCACTGCTTCCACTTTGCATCTACTTCTCCAAAAAAAAATCTACCTATCAATGAAAAGTTGATAAGGTGTAAAGTGCTCCGTGCTCAAAACTGTGCCAGCTGTAGTGTAGCCACGGCCTTCTTCCACCTCTTACACACGTGATGGTGAGGGTGCCCCCTTAGTAGTGCTTCCCCACTCACCAGAGCAATATGACTCCCAGCTTTTCATCTACCAGAGTCACAAACATCCTTCACACTCTCCTTACCTCTGATGGCAAAGGAACTGCATCCTCCTCGCTCACTCCTGCAAGTAAGTTTTTCATTGATTTGTAGACTTTTTTTAAGCAAAATCAGTTCATTGAAGTAGATGCAAAGTGGAAGCAGTGGACTTGCAGCGAACACTATATTGAGCACAAAATATTGTATGATTACATGAATTTTTAGTTCATTTAACCACTTGCCGACCGCGCGCTGTATATTTACTGTGGCAGTGCGGCGCTGTACCGTGAGTCGCCGTAACTAGGCGGCGATTTACAGACAGGCAGCTGGGGCGAGAGCGTGCTGCTGGTGGCACGCTTTCGTATCCGCCACACTCTGGAGGAGTGTGCCCACGGCTCGGGTGGACCCGATGTCCACCGGAGAGCCACAATGAGCTGCCAGAGGAAAAGAACGGGGAACCGCCGAAGTAAACGCGACAGTTCCCCATTCTGACAGGCGGCATCAGTTAGATCTCTGGTGCTCCCGGCTGCGCAGCCCCCATACAGCTATCCCCTAGATCTTCCCCTGCAAGTTAACCCCTTCCCTGCTAATGGCATTTATACAGTAATCAGTGGATATTTAAATTTCTGATCGCTGTATAAATGTCATTGGTCCCCAAAAAGTGTCAAAAATGTCCGACATGCCCGCCGCAATGTCGCAGTCCTGATAAAAATCACAGATTGCCACCATTACTTAGAAAAAAAAATGTAAAAACAACAAAAATTAATTCCCATGGTTTGTAAACGCGGAAACTTTTGCACAAACCAATCAACATATGGCGATTGCGATTTTTTTAAACAAAAATATGAGGAAGAATATAAATCGGCCAAAACCGATGAATACATTTGTAGTTTTTTTTTTGGATTTATATTTTAGCAAAAAGTAAGAAATATCGTTTTTTTTTTTGCAAAATTGTTGCTCTTTTTTTATGTATAGCGGCGATCAAAAATAATGCAGAGGTGATCAAATACCACCAAAAGAAAGCTCTATTTGTGGGAAAGAAGGACGCAGATATAGTTTGGGTGCAACGTCGCACAACTGCGCAATTGTCAGTTAAAGCGACAGTAGTGCCGTATCGCAAAAAGTGCTCTGGTTGTACAGTGGGATGAAGTGGTTAATATAGCAGCAAATATTACAAGGTTAATGAAGTAGGTGTAAAGTGAAAGCAGTAGATCTACAGAGAATATTATTTGAGCCCCTAGCACTTTATATATGAATGTATCCACATATTTTAGTGTATTTGTGATAATTTATGTGCACACACAATAGGACAGCGCTGTGACACATAATGCTCTTCTAGTTGATAATGGGAATACTTACCTTTGTTACAGCAGCAGTCCGGTATAAGTTATACTTGTAGGTATTTGAGTTGTTACACATAGCGCGGGTTCTATTCAATTTCTATTGGTGACATAATTGCCCAAATCTGGGGATCAGGGGCCATTTCCACCCTTTACTCTCGGCTGGGGTCCTCTGTATCCATATAACAGATGTTCTACATGACTAAATCTGCAAGCAATTTTACTGCAAAATCAAAGGGATCAAAATGTCTCCCCCCGAGCAGTAATATATTTCTATCCCCCTTGGTGGGAGTGGAGATGACCCCATCTATAAGGATATACAGTACATCCACACACAGCACAAGGCCGTGTTCACACTACCAGACCTTTCTCAGGGCTGCAGTTCCTCTGAGCTCCACAAGGTGGTGATCTCATTTCTACCCAGACAGGAAGTCTCTATGGAAGACAGACAGGAAGTGATGTCAGGGGCACACAGGAAGTTCCGGGTGAGAGGTGAGTCGGGAGGAAGTAGAGAGGAGACGTCGCTGGAAGTATCAAAGGAGGTAATAAGATCTTATTTTCTATTTACAACCAGTAACCCCCCCCCCCCCATCATGTCCGTCCTCTTCCTCCATAGTCACTGTGAGGTCTTTTATCTCCAGCAGATGATGATCCACACATATATAGTGTGGGAACCTAGATTAACCCCTTCAGGGGGATCAGTTGATGATTAATATATTTTGCTTCCAAAGCTGCCCATACATGGGCCTTGGGACCTTTATTACTGCCCAATATTCGTTATTTTTAGAGGTGTTCCATCATTAAAGTGGTTGTCAACTCGTGACAACCACTTTAACCTACAGGTAAGCCTATAATAAGGCCTATAATAAGGCTTACCAGTAGGTGCCCTGCATATCTCCCAACCCTGCACGGTTCAGGAAATATGCAGAGTACTAGCTGTGCCAACGTAATTTCGGCCTCCGTGCCGTTTCTTCACTGACCCTGTGCCGTGACTGGCAGCTCCCACGTCATCACGCGACTCTGGTCAGTCACAGAGCCAGAGATTGCGGCCCCAGAAGGAAGAGGGGCTGAAGATGGACGCTGCCTGCACAGGGGACATTGCTGTACATCGCAGGCTTCGTTTGCAGGTAAGTGGCACATAATGGGCTACTATGCGATGCATACCAAACCCTTATGCATCTACTTTGTAGGGGACTATAGAGGAAGTAAACCCAGTCTGGGTTTACTTCCTCTTTAAAGGATGAAATTGTACATAATATCCTAGACCCTCCTAGATCTCCCCTCTTTCATAACTTGGCAGGATATTATAAATGCAGACACTGTCGGGTGTGTAACCTGAATGGCTGTAAGAAAATAAAGATGACAGACTTTTCTTCAAAAATGACTTTAAAAAAAATACATGATACAATCTTTCATTACATGCAGAACGACACATGTTGTTTATTTGCTTCAGTGCTCCTGTGGGTTGCAGTATGTGGGCCGGACCACCCGGGCACTGAATGTCAGACTCAATGAACACATAGCTAATATCCATAAAGGGTATAAAAATCATAGTGTCTCTAGACACTCTGGGGTTGATTTACTAAAGGTGAAAAGTGCAAAATCTGGTGCAGCTCTGCAAAAGTGTTAGTAAATCAACCCCTATGATCTCGTTCACAATAGGGGCCCAACTGGAACGTTATTTGTAGGTAGAGATAGTTTTTCCTCACACTGGAGAGGCAGCTTTAAAGTGAGAGAATTATCAAGAATTGAAACAATATGGATCTATCTTCTCAAAAGTTTTATGTCCCCTTCGGGTTAAATGTGGATTGGGACGTTAACTGTTTTGTGGACAATTCGTGAAACCCATTTTTTGCGCATTCCCAAACCTGGTCTTTTATCTGTATTTTTATTCATTTTATATCTTTTCCATTGATATAGCTTAGGTAGTTTATTGTAATTGAAAATATGGTGCTGTCTGAGCCCGTTCTCACCCTCAGTTGTTTATGAATAACCTTTCTCTGACTGGAAGTGGTTAAAATTGGGAGCTGCGGGTGATTCTCCTCTGTTTTGGTATGACGTGGGAGGTGTAGCTCGCTTATGATTGGCCTCTGGGTGAGACGTATGGCGATTAGGAGGCTCAGCTCTGTGTGGACACCCACAGCGAGGCTTGGTTGGAACTAAGAGCCGCAAACTATGAGAGGTGAAGACGAAGCTTGGACGGTTACCTGGACTATATACAGCAATGACAGGGGAATATGCTCACGCCCCAGAAGTCCTCTTTGTGGCAAAACCAGTCATGCAGAAGCATCCATTTTCCTGTCAACTCGTTCCAATGTGTATTCAACGATTGTTGCTTTGAGAGGAGTGTTCTGCTGGCTTTTATCTATCGGCATGTAAGTGCCTTGCTTTTAATAAAGCCCAATTGCTAAGGATTTTACACTGTGTTTGGCGTCTTACCTCTTTGCTGATACATGACATCTGGTACTTTGGTCTGAGGCAAAAGGTGTATCGTTCCCTGGTGAGATGCTTGGATAATCCTCCTAGTATTGAGCGGAGACCATGGACGGAGCACATGAGATTCTTGAGCCTTTTTTGACCCCCTGTAATAGGTGGTCAACACACTCTGGTAAGAGTACATCCTGCCCATTTGGTGGTGGTTTATTCACGTGGTGGAGGAGCCAAGTCATGGTTTTGACATTCAAGAACTGTGCACAATGATATTTTTGATTCTGTTCTGAGTTTGGACTTATTGCATTTGTACTCAGAGTCTTAACGTACCTGGACGAGGAAGCCACCATAGTGAAATGGCAGTGACCTGAGGCGTGCCGTGGTCACAAGGTCAGTATGCCTAAAAGAGGGCATACCTAGTAAGTGGAAGATTTAAAGGGCTTGGGAGGGTGGGGGAGCTCTTCCGGAAGAAGTGTGGCCCCTTCAGGTAGGAGGAGGCTGGGTATATATCACCCAGACTCCTCCCACAAATGCAAACGTGCCGTCAGCCTTACTATTTGTACTCGGAGTCTTAACGTACCTGGACGAGGAAGCCACCATAGTGAAATGGCAGTGACCTGAGGCGTGCCGTGGTCACAAGGTCAGTATGCCTAAAAGAGGTCAAAAAGATACAAGTAGGATGGCAGAAAGAGTTTATTGGGTTAACTCATTATTCTGCTAACAAAGCACATGCCCGTGACATTTCTACAAATGGTTCAGGTATATATCTAGAGTAACAAAATGAATTCCATCTGCCTAGTCTTCTGATAATGTGGGCCGGCACTCCCTGTTGTTAAGCGGCCGATGCTGCTCCGATCCGGAAGGAGTGAACAGTGTAATTTTTGGGATTCACATTCAATCTAACTAGCAAGATGCGTATGTGTTTGATGAATTGTGAGGTTCTAAGGGGAGATTTAGGAAATGGCAGCAATGGACCTTCTCCCGACGACCCCTCGAGGTGTGACATAAGGTTATCTAGCACAGTGATGGGACACCAGGCAGTGCCGGTCTTGAAATAACGAATGGTGGTGCCTGCCCCCAGTTGTTGGGTCTTGCTGACTTCTAGCTTTAGTCTGAAATGGTCTTGGTGTCTCGTTAGCTGTCTGACTGATAACGTACATGAGCGGGCACCTGAAACCGTGAATTCGCTAGGTCTCAGAAACCCGTAGAAGGCTAAATATATGGCCGCTTTGATAACCACGCTAGCTTGGTTTCCAAAAGGTGCGCCAGAGAGCATGTCTGACATGCCGCAGAACAACTCCCCCATTACTGGGAGCCTGCATGTTGCTGTAGGTGGGTTGTTTTTCTGAATTCCTTTGAGAATGGCCTTGATAGGATGAGCTGTGAACAAGGATGGCATGTTAGGCTGTTGCAAAGAAAAGAAATGTTGAATACCTGCTAGATAAGTCTTTATTGTCCCGTGGGATAATTTAAGTTTGAAATGGCAAAAGGAAATAAACGCCAGCATGTATTCCACGCTGAACTGGTTAGGTTGGGGTGCTGGATGGTGAAGCTTTTTTGGTGTTGGCCGAGAGGGAATCTGAAATGAGTCCCCTCGCAGCCGCCTGAAGTGCGCTTAGTCCATCCGTAGTTTGGAAAGATCGGGGCATGGGGTGGCACTGACGTCTGCCTCTGGCATCTGCTGGAAAAACAAGGAAAAGTTGAATCGTGACAATGCGTCGGCCGCCACGTTGTTACAACCCTCTAAAAAACTGCAATTAATGTGGAAATTCCCCTGTAGCGAGAGCCACGTTAGCCTGCGTAGGAAAGACATGATGACAAGGGAATTGGATCTGCCTTTGTTGATGATTTCTACTAATGCCTGGTTGTCTGTGATGAATGTGACCGTGAGGCCTGCCCACAAGTGACCCCAGACCGGAGCAGCCGCCACTATGGGGTAGATCTCGAATAGTGCCGAAGTTTTGTGGAAACCTGGGATGGACCAGACCTCCTCTGGCCATGGGCCTGCCATCCAGTGGGTCTCGAATATGGCCGCAAAACCCCTGGAGGCTGCCGCGTCCGGCGTCACCCTTGGGGATGACTCGGATGCAGCCGGGATGAACATCGCAATGCCATTCCAATGACACAGAAAATGGTCCCACATGCCGAGATCTGCCAAAGATGCTGCGTCCAGTCTGATACGCGAATCCGAGTCTGGAGCTGAAGGCAACAATGCCAATAGCCTGGACACGAACGCTCTGCCCTGGGGAATGATCCTCATTGCAAAGTTTTTAACATGCCCAAGAGGGATTGTAATTCAAGTCTGGAACATATTTGAGAAACGCTAAATGTGTGAATGCGTTGTCTGATCCTGGCCAACTTGTCGGCTGGCAAACTGGCCTGCATCAGCTGAGTGTTTAACCTGATGCCCAGGAAAACGAATTCCCTAACTGAACCTTCCACCTTATTCTCTGCCAGCGGGACACCTAGTGCTCCAAATACCGCCACCAACTTACGCAGGTCGTTGGGGGTTTGTTTGGCACCTTCGATCAGAAGGAAATCATCCAGATAATGGATAACCTCCTGGCAGTTCCCCAGATGTGATAAGATCCAGCTGAAGGCCTGTGCAAAGGTGTCAAATAACCAGGGGCTGCTCTTTGAACCAAAGGTGAGCCTGATGGCGAAATAATAAAGCTCCCTCCATTTGATCCCGTGCCACTGCCATAGTGTGGGGTGGATTGGCAGCAGTTTGAACGCATCCGAAATGTCGGCTTTGGAAAGCCATGCCCCCGAGCCCAGCCTGATGATATGTTGGATGGCCTGGTCCACCGAAGAGTATTTGAGAGATAATTCCTCGAAAGGAATCAAAGAGTTCAAGCTGGGTACCTGGGAAGAATGAGGGGCCGACAAATCGTAGATTAAACGTAATTTATTGTTGAATTTGCCTCTGACCACACCAATGGGATTTATCCTCCAAAACACGAACGGGGGTGATGAGAATGGCCCAATGACAAAACCTTTGTCGACTTCTGCTTGCAGTAATGAGTCGACCGCTACCATGTTGGTTCTGGCCGATTTCAGGTTGGGGCAAGCGAAATTCTGCTGAGGGAGGGTGATGAACCCTGTGTGGAAGCCTTCTGTGAGACCATTAATCAAAAATTCCCCATGGGTGACGGATGATCCGACAGCCAAGTGCTTAACAATGGGACTTTCACCCGGCTTAGTCAAGAGCCGGCGACTTTCTTGAGTGCGCATGTTGACTTGGGGTGGGCCCTGAAGCAGTTAATGCAAATGTGAAGAAGCCGGCATTGATTGTAATTGCAAGACCCCAGATTGTAATTATTACATATCTGGGCCTTGCCTAAGTAATGGATGGGTCGACCAAGTTTGTCCACTTGATTGAGACCGCTGTGAGCCGAAGCCCCGCTGGGGCCTGGTTTGAGCATGCCTGGTAGTGAGAAAGACTCAGCATTGGGGCACCAAGCAGTAGTGTGTGCTGAGGACTGGCAATTCGAGCAGACTGGAGCTTTAAGTCCTGCAAAATGCCTGCAGAATAGCTTGGTGTCTATGCTACCCCAAGACATGGTCACCTGATACTGGCTAAACATTGCTGCTGCCTTTGCTAAAAAAGCGCGGTGATAATCATAAAAGCTGGGACCGCCGTACTTGTGACCTAACTCTACAACCGTATATAGGTAGTGGTCTAACTCCTCCCTCCTGGATTGTTGGGCAGAGCAAATCACGTCCCTGAAAATGCTGAAAGCTAGCACAAATTCAGGGATGGATAGCTTGCGGGAGAGCCTGAGATCCCTGGACTTAACTACAACCAATCCGTCCCCGCAAGCGTATGCCCGGTTGTCCGCCACGTCGTGTGCTGCGATTAGAAGGGAGGCTAAGTTAATGTCTTTCCCTTCGAGAATGTCCTTCTTAATATTTGCAGGGATGAAATGTGCAGGGGTCACTGAGGGGGAACCCCAGCTAGTACCTGCCATTGCTGGTCCCTGATTGGGCACGGAAGAATTTCCTGGCACCCGAGGGGTTCCTGTGGCCGTTACTGGTGGGGGTATGGCGGGACGATTCTCCAGCGCTGTCACTCTATCCCTCAATTCCTGACCAGAAGTGAGTAAAGAACTCAAAGTCCCCTGAATCTGAGCCAGGGAGTCAACCACCGACCGTAGGGTTACTTGCTCCGCATCAGACCCTGAGGTCCCGGGAAAGAGGAGTCTGTATAATTCGTCCTTCCGGGCGGAGGCCGGATAAGAAATCCCCCTTGATTGCAGTTCGACCATTAGCTTGGGGATGGTCCAGGCTCTCAAGGACGAAGGTCCCCCGTGATCCGAGCTCCTGGTTGGCAATGGTGAGTTGGACACGTAATCTCTGATGTCGTCTGCTTGAGACATGACCTGTGTGATGGAGTACGAGAGAAGCATAGATGCTGTGAAGGACCCTGAAAAGTTGACGTGCCCTGCCCCCTGCGTGCGGTAGTCTGCGTGCGTAAGGTGACGAGGGTTTGAAATGAGCTGTTACCGCCAGCACGTGGAGGGGGCACAGATGCTGTGCAAGGCGGCGGTTACCAGCGTGAATAAGATGAAAGTGGAGTACCGCGTGACGTGAAAACACCTCAAGAGAAGCGGACCTGCCGTGACAAGTAATGGTGAAGACTCGTGTTGTGAAACTGATGTGATGCTGTGACTGGACCCCTTGCCTGCCGGGCTGCGAAATGGCTAATGGCCTGGAGAGAGGAGGAGAGAGAAAAAAAAAAATTCTTTACGTACCAATCTGGGTCCACGAAACCGGTGCTCGAATTGTCCGCGTCCTGGTGAAAAAGGTGAACTACCTGCCGGAGTATCTGTATCCCCGACCTTCCTATTTACGCGTATGGAACTGAAAGAAGAAACAACAGACAATGGCTACTGCCGGAGTATGCCGCCTTTTATATATTTCCTCTCCTTCCTGCGTGGCCCTGTGGTGGGCGGAAGGAGCCTGACATGAAATGACGACCCTGGCTGAAATGAAATGAGGGCCCACTTTTTTTTTTAAATGATGTGCTACTCCTTCCTCCGTGGCCCTGTGATGGGCGGAAGGCACATGAAAAGATTGAAATGTGGTCTAGTGAGATGCGTGATATGGGTGATGAGGCGTGATCGCTGAACCGGATGAGGGTTTTTTTTTTGTTTTTTTTTTGATGTGCCTCTCCTTCCTCCGAGCCCTGCGGAAGTTGGAGGAACCTGAAATGTTTGAATGAAGCCTCAGCGAGAGGCGCAACGTGAGTGAGAGCCGCTACATGTGAGAGTATGGCGACTTGATTGCTGAAAGAAAATGGAGGGATAACAAAAAAAAATTTTTTTGGTGGAAGAAACGTGACTGATTGAACAAGTTACTGCGAGACGTGCGAGATGTACGAGGTAAGTGAGTTGCTGAATCTACAATGTAGTGCTGTGAGCGTGGACCTAAAAATGAGAGGGAACAAAAAAAAAACTTTTTCTTCTTTTGAAATGATGTGCCGCTCCTTCCTTCGTGGCCCTGCGATAGGCTGCAGGAAGTTTGAAATGTTTGAAAAGAAGCCTCAGCGAGAGGCATGAAATGAGTAAGAGTCGCTGAGCGTGGCGACTGTTGTTTTTTTTTTTTTAAATGATGTGCAGCTCCTTCCCCCGTGGCCCTGCGATAGGCTGAAGGAACTTGAAACATTGAAACAGAAGCCTCGGCGAGAGGCATGAAATGAGTGAGAGTAGCTGAGCGTGGCGACTATGTATTTTTTTTTTTTTTGAAATGATGTGCAGCTCCTTCCTTCGTGGCCCTGTGGTGGGCAGAAGGGACCAGAAATGATTAAAGTGAACCTTCTGCGAGATGCGCAGTGATTAAAAGTCGCTAAACCTGGAATGTGGCGATTTAAAATATGTTTTTTTTTTTTTTTTGATGTGCTGTCACTTCCTCCGAGGCCCTGAGGGGGGCGGAAGGAGAGCAGGAATGAATTAGAGAGACGCCCCTGCATGTGCAAGAACAGAAGCATGGCACCCACAATTTGTATGCTAAAAAAAAATAAATAAAAAAAAAACGCGAAGGTTATGAAAAATGTCTGCTGCATGCCTTCTCCTGACTGAGCCATAAATTGCAGTTCTGGTGACCGGAAAATGGCAAACATTGTTGCCACCGATCATCCGGCATGCTGCCAGCCCAACTGCTGCGTCCCCCTCCCCCTTGATTTACCAAATTGACTGCTCCCACACATGATTTTTTTTTTTTTTTTCGATTTTCATCCCTGAACAGGCAACCCCCCACCCCCCCCCCCTCCGAGCAGACCGTGACTAGGAGGATGCCCCATTGACAAAAGCAGAGGTTTATCTGCACCGTGAACACCCAACATAGGGAATGGAATTTGTGATCCAGAAGGGCAAATTTTACAAGACTCCCGGACCCCAAGAATCATAGAGAACACTAAACTGTCCAGATTAAATATGTTTTCACTGGGGACCATAATGCTTAAATAAATACTGACCTTCAAATTACCTCCTGATATCCTCATCCTATTATTGTACAACCAATACCAATCCAGATAATTCTCTGTTATCAATGTTATCTGTCTACAGGGAACCTTCATAGATGACGGCACCAATGAGGATGGAGGAGGACCGGAGCCACATGACTGAGAAGATACTAAACCTCACCCTGGAGATCATCTACCTGCTGACCAGAGAGGTGAGGAGGATTCTGGGAGGTCACATGACATCACTCTTATCTTTATTAATAAAAGACAGACTTGAGCAGAGAGGTGGGGAGGATTCTGGGAGGTCACATGACATCACTCTTATCTGTATTAATAAAACACAAACCTGACCGGAGAGGTGAGGATTCTGGGAGGTCACATGACATCACTCTTATCTCTGTTAATAAAACACAAACTTGACCAGAGAGGTGAGGGGGATTCTGGGATTCTAACATTATATTTCTGTTGGTTTTCCAAAACAGAGATTTCCTCTTGTGAAGTCAGGTGATCATATGACCATCACAGTGCCTCCATGTGACTCCCAAAATCCTGAGAGACACAACATGCAGAAGATTCTAGAACTCACCAAGAAGATGATGGAGCTGCTGACAGGAGAGGTGAGCGGTGCTGGGAATTCTGGGATATTATCCAGTAACAGACAAGGGATGTGTCTGGATGGTCACTGTATCATTGTGTGTGTCAGGTTCCTATAAGGTGTCAGGATGTCACTGTCTATTTCTCCATGGAGGAGTGGGAGTATTTAGAAGGACACAAGGATCTCTACAAGGACCTCATGATGGACAATCAGCTACCCCTCACATCACCAGGTAAGAGGAGGCTTTATTGTAAAGAAGAGAACAGTACAGAGGATCCACCTAGATCCCCCTGTGATGATATCACGCATGAGACACACACGAAGTAATGATATCACACACGAAGCAAGATTGCCTCCATCTTAGAAAGGGAGCTACTTAAATGGCTGCTAAGCTTTGTTTTTTTTCTCTCCTTTTAACACTGCCAGTCCTCGGGCTAAGCCCCTCATTTTCACCCCCTCCCTTTCTGGCCAAATCAACTTCAAAGGGGTATCTGGACACGCCAGAAAGATATCTGTTTGTGTTTATCTTTAAAAACAGCTATAAACCAAACTGATGTTTGGACATGCGAGCCCATAAATTACCCAGGTGACCCTAACCTTGGGATGACCCTCTCCCTGTCTTAAAACTTACCCAAAAACGATATAAGTTCATAATTTCCATTAGAAGTATGCCATAGTGATAAAACATACATATTTGAATGTAGAATTTTAGCCCGGATAATTGAAGTATAAACATTCACCCCTTGTTACCCAAGGAGGGATAGAACTAGTCTATTCCCTCCCCAGGGTCCTAGAAGGTCTCAGCAATTTCATGTTTGGAGTCATTTGAAAGCTTTATGCATGCTGAGATTGTATTTCTTACTGGGAGATTTGCCAGGTGGCCCAATCTTGAGATATGCTTTTCATGCACAATGCATGAATTATGAAGCAGGTATCGCAACGGCCCGCCTTGGACATTGTCTAAGAAAACACCAACTCATGCGAATGGCCAGAGGTATATGGCTCCACCCCTTGTCACACAGAGAAAAGGGACTGCCAAAATCAATGGTGAGTTCTCATCTTACCATCAATGAAACAACACCTGAGAACAAGGAAATCATCTTAGAAACACTGATTAGGCACGGACATTTCCAATGCAGGTATTTTTCATTCTGTCCCTTTGCAGTATATTTTGTCTCAGTATTTTGCAACCTTCTTTTATTTTTCTGTAAATATTTTACTGCACCTAAAACTTGACCTTTTCATTATTAAACCTTATTTTGAAAATTGTTAAATTAAAAAAAAAAAGGAAATTCCCTAAGATAACCTTTGTTTTTTTTCTTCTATGATAATATGATAATAATAGCATGTTCACCCGCGCATAATTGTTTCCCCCATTCGGCCTAGATCCTCCACTGGTGTCACCATACCGGTAGCTAGTCGCAGGGAAAATTTTCCACATGGCTGCTGTGTGTGTGACGGTGGATGACCGTGGCCGTTCTGTGGACATAGCGGTCCACTTGTTACATGTTTTTTGGCCCATCCTTCCCTCTTTTAGGATGGTCCCCCTTGTTATTAGTTTTGGTTACTTTTTTTTATCTACAGTTTTGTTCTTGAATTCATTTGGAAGGTTAAGATTGAATACATCAAGGGGGTGAATAAGGTTCAGGAGGGCAGTCTTTTCAATATGAAAACAAAATCAAGAACACGGGGACATGACCTCAAACTAACTGGGGGGAAGTTCAAAACTAATCTTAGAAAGTATTATTTTACTGAAAGGGTGGTTGATGATTGGAATAAACTACCAACAGAGGTTGTGAGACAGTCAACAGTAAATGGCTTCAAACATGCCTGGGATAAACATAAATCCATACTCAGACAACAAGGTTAATGTAAAAAAAAATATATAAAAAAATAAATAAATAAAAAGGGGCAGACTCGATGGACTACTCAGTCTTTTTCTGCCGTCACTTTTCTATGTTTCTATGTTTCTATTCTCAACCCTACCTTATCCCACTCTACGCATGGGTTTAAAATCACACTTATGACATACACGGAGTACTTTATGTCCACACTATATTTCTATTGTAAGAACAATAGTCCACAATCTCAGCAAAATATGGGTACGGTTTTTCCACCCTCACACCGTAAGATGATTTTTAAGTACTGTACACACCTAACACTATTAAGTGAACTAAACAAGAATAACATCAATACACTATCCTTCTGCACATACATCAACTTTAAATTCACCAAAAATGGGTCTAAAAGTTATCTCACATAATGTGCGGGGCTTTAATGCTCCGCACAAAAGAAAGAAAGCATTCCGTCATTATAAGAGATTGGGTGCAGACATCATTTTGATGCAAGAAACACACTTTTTAACGGACAATCACCCTCTTTATTTTGATAAATCTTATCACCAACACTATTTTACCTCATTTTCTAACAAAACAAGAGGAGTCGCAGTGTTCATTCGTAACACTCTGGTCTTTGATATACAAAGCATTTATAGAGACCCCAACAGTCGCTATATTATATTAAAGGGAAGTTTAAACAAAAAATCGATTACCATAGCATCTATTTATGCCCCTAATGAAGCACAAGCAACCTTCTTCAAAGACTTTTTTAATACCCTAAACAAATTCTCCTCCCCCATCTTATAATAGGAGGCGACTTCAACCTTGCTTCAATCCATTATTAGATAGAAGCTCTCAAACACCCTCATCTAAAGCCTTTACTAAATCTCTATCACGGTCTTTAAATGAGTTTCAGCTAATTGATACATGGAGAGCTCACAATATTGGCAGTAAGGCTTTTACCTTCTATTCACATCCACACAACAGTTATACAAGACTTGATTACATTTATACCACCCCCATCATACTGGCTAACTCTCCTAAAGCTGAAATCCACCCTTGCTCGTGGTCAGATCACCTTATTGTTTCCTTTGATACCTCTCATATAGGCCTAGAGCATACCTCATATGACTGGTGCATTAACGACTCCCTGTTAATGAATCCCACAATTAGAGAACAAATTGACATTCAATTAAAAGAATATTGCACCATTAACAACACTGAAGACATCTCACTACCTTCAATCTGGGTAGCCCATAAAGCAGTAATTAGAGGCCACTGTATAAAATTAGCAACAAATATAAAGAAAGCAAGGCCTAGAAATATAAAAGAACTCACAATAGAACTAAATAACCTATATAATAAACTTGGCCTCTCCCCAGACCCTAATATATCCACACAAATTCAAAAAAAAGAGAAGAACTAGATTCCTTACTGTCTTCTGACACAGAGAAAGCACTCAGATTCTCCAAATCTAAATTCCTACTCCATAGTAATGCTATGTCTACAATGTTCGCTAGAAAACTCAATCAATATAATAAACCTACTCATATATATAAATTAAAAGATAATAATAATACTTTAACCTCTCACCCTCAAGAAGTCTTGGAGATATTTACAAAATTTTATGTAGACCTCCTCTCAGCCCCATCATCCCTACCGAGTCAAGATGCACTATCCTGGTTGGATAAAATTCCTATTCCTACATTATCAAAAACTCAAACAGACTCCCTTAGTGAACCCTGCACAGAAGAAGAAATCAACAATATCATAAAAAATTTAAAAACCTGTACTGCACCTGGCCCCGATGGTTATTCATCTACTTACTATAAAAAATTCTCCCATATACTTACACCCTGGCTCACTAAACTCTTTAACCATATTTTACAAGGTGGTCAATTTCCAAATGAGATGTTACTAGCAAACATGTCTCTACTCCCAAAACCAGACAAAGATCACTCCCTACCCCAAAATTATCGACCCATCTCGGTACTTAATTACGATATTAAAATATTTGGTAAACTCCTAGTGGTCAGACTAGCATCATTTATCACATCTTTGGTGGACCCAGACCAAACTGGTTTTATTCCAAACAGACAGATAACAGATAACATCAGACTGGTTTCCAATATTATACAAGACGCTAATCTAAAACAAAAATCTACCTACCTCCTCAGCCTCGATATCCACAAGGCTTTCAACAGTGTTGATTGGACATATCTACTCAAAATACTCCCCAAATTTGGTATCCCAGAAAAATTTATACATGGTTTTACTGCCCTCTATCACCTCCCACAAACAAGAATTAGATTACCTGGATGTAACTCCGAATTCTTCCATATAGGTCGTGGAACGAGACAAGGTTGTCCATTGTCTCCTCTACTATTTGCACTTGCTTTAGAACCTTTGGCCATAGCAATAAGAAACAACAATAATATTCAAGGCTACAAGGTTGGTCCTAAATAATTCAAACTATCTATGTATGCAGATGATGTACTTCTATTTTTGACAGATCCATTAACATCCATTCCGGCCCTTGAATCGGACCTAAAAACATTTCATAAACTTTCAGGCCTGGGAGTTAACTTTAACAAATGCTCAATCATGGGCATAAATACAGACACAAATTTAATATCCCAACTTAAGAGTTTAACCTCAAATATTGCTATAAATCCTGTAACTCTGTTGCAACAACTTAGTAACAAGTATCAGCGCCCTGGATAAATCACTTCACAAAGTTGTAAACAAAAATAATTGACTTGTAGCTGCTACTTATAAATATCAATAGTCAAAAAGCAACATGGTAATCAAAATAGATAAATTATGACTAGCAAATTGCAAGCAGCGCTTGAATAGTCCTTTGCACTATATAATCTTCATCAATAGATGAAAGCACTGTCCATCCACTCAAAATATGATATTTTGAAGTCCTGGCCACCACCACACCTCGTATCAAAATACTGGGAGGGAGAGCCCCCCAACGTAGAAAAACTCACCAGATATCACTGGATAACTCGCGTTCAGGTTATATGGCGTTCACCTCTCCTTCAATGGACACCCATCCAAATCCTGAATCAGTGTGTAACTGGGACTCAATCGGTAGATGGTAGTGATCAGGCTCACGGAGTAATCTCCAACAGCACTTCCTCTGTTATTCCACCTCTTTAAATCGTCAGTGCATGCGTGGTCAGGTTTCCCTTAGGACCAGAGCCCTCTTTGCGATTCGGCACTGTGTCCCTCCAACTGAAAACTGCGCAGTCGTGCGACTCCGTACCTGGGATGCCTCTTTGAACACGCATCAGATCTCTATACGGATTGACATCCAGATATCTGAACTGATTGAACAACAGTGCCTGGACAGGGCAACGGGAAAGTGAATCTTCTGGAGATAGGACCATTAAAGCAAACCTGTTACTTTGCACGACATGGGTTTAGCACAGTGGTGATCAGAAATGAGATAAGGAGAAGGTGATCGGGTGCCGCCAGAGGAGGGCTCTGTTTGTGGGGAGAAAGGGAGTACGGAGTCGCACGACTGCGCAGTTTTCAGTTGGAGGGACACAGTGCCGAATCGCAAAGAGGGCTCTGGTCCTAAGGGAAACCTGACCACGCATGCACTGACGATTTAAAGAGGTGGAATAACAGAGGAAGTGCTGTTGGAGATTACTCCGTGAGCCTGATCACTACCATCTACCGATTGAGTCCCAGTTACACACTGATTCAGGATTTGGATGGGTGTCCATTGAAGGAGAGGTGAACGCCATATAACCTGAACGCGAGTTATCCAGTGATATCTGGTGAGTTTTTCTACGTTGGGGGGCTCTCCCTCCCAGTATTTTGATACGAGGTGTGATGGTGGCCAGGACTTCAAAATATCATATTTTGAGTGGATGGACAGTGCTTTCATCTATTGATGAAGATTATATAGTGCAAAGGACTATTCAAGCGCTGCTTGCAATTTGTTAACCTCAAATATTGCCCAAGTGCCTTCAAATATTTGGGCATCAATATTACTCCCTCATACAATACATTGGACTTTAACAACTATAACCCACTTTTCAATAAAATTAAAACATAATTAAATCATGGACATCTTTCCATATCTCCTTTTTGGGTAGATTGTGCGCCATAAAGATGATAATCTTACCCAAACTATTATATATCTTTCGTGCTCTCCCAACATTAATACCTAAGGGTAAAATAGAATACATCCAACGCCTCATAAACAAATTCATTTGGCTTAATAGGAAGCCAAGATGCAGCAACGCTATCCTATATAGACCTCAAAAGCAAGGCGGTTTCGGACTCCCAAACATATGGCAATATTATTTATCAGCCAGATTTACACAAACGATTCAATGGTATGCTGAGGCTAAGCTGATCCCATGGATAATATTTGAACAATTGTCTGTGCACCCATACTTTTTGGAAGGTTTGTTGTGGTCTAACTCAGTGCGACACAACACACTCTTAAGATATAATAAAATAGTTACCCATTCATTACAGTTATGGGAAAAATATGGCCATAGTTTATGTTCTCCATCCTCTCCCCATCTACTGGCCTCATTTTTGAGTGACCCCCGCCTGCAACAGGCATTTGAGAACCCCAGGGCCTTTATAACTTGGATTAACCTGAAACTCACTAACCTACAAGCCCTTTCTACACAATCCATCTTTAGCACTTTTGATTCCATTGAAAAAAATGTAGTATCCCCATGTCTGAATACCAAAATTATTTAACAATTAAAAATTTCTTTTCTAAGTACTATGCTCTCACAATACCTCCTATTGGCAACATTTTTGAGAAACTATGCGTAACAGCTCCGAGGCAAAAAGGTCAGATTTCAGTTCTTTATAATCACTTCATGGAATAGGTTATATCCACTAAAACGAAATACATGATCCAATGGGAAGCAGACCTGGATTGCACATTCTCACTCAAAGAGTGGTCCGTCATGATTGTTAACTTAAACAAAAGCTCCTGCTCAACTGCCTTCAAAGAAACGCCACTAAAAATGTTTACCAGATGGTACATGACACCATATAAAATCCACTCATACTACCCAAGTATTTCCCCTAATTGTTTCAGAGGCTGCACAGTCCATGGCACAATACTACATACTTTCTGGGAATGTAATTTATAGAAACCAATATGGGAAGCTGTCAATCAAATTATAGACAAGTTGGCGGATAAACACATTATCCTGACACCACAGTGCTGCCTCTTGTTCAATAAGTTCCCAGATCTTACTAGACCCCAGAATAACTTAGCACACACACTGTGCAGTGCCACCCAGTGGATGATTGCATTCAATTGGAAGTCTTCCACTCTCCTTTGGCAACAAATTTTACAGAGAATGTCCACTATTAAATTTACAGAAAAAATATATCACACCCTGAAAGACTCTATGCATATCTATAATAATAAATGGGTTCAATGGGATCAAACTTACTGTAATTACATGTTTATCCAATATTAAGTGTCTTTTTACCTATATAGTACTGTCGACTTAAAAATCCTATGTATCTTTCCACACTGTTACCATTTAACAGTCATTATGATATTTTGAATATAGTTAATTGTATGCTACCTTCCAATAAAATCGTTTGTAAAAAAAAAAGAAAATTGTTAAATTTGTCCCTAAAGCTCTTAATGAAACTATCATGAATCTGTTCCTTTGAAGAGCGCTATTGTTTTTAAAATAACACATCTGAATAAACTTGTCTGTGGTGACAGCGTGTGTTACAGGTGGGTATTCTGAAATACTGTTATTGCTGAAATTCTGAGCTCCTCTCGCTCGGGTCCGAAAGTAGAGGTGGTGGCAGTGAAAGGGTTAATTGTTCGAATTAGCCCGGTAGCAAACGCTCTCAGGCGGCTGGCATTTAGACGGTGGTCCCGCAAACTGAGAAATCTTTGTGCTGAAAGCAGCTGAGAGTGGCATTGTTACGTTTGTGACAAGTGCGGTATTGGATCAGGGGGGTCCTCGGTAACCAGTCAGTGAGGAGGGCAGTGATCTGATACCCATGTTCATCACACCCCTATCATCTGATAAACACATAGAAACAATGTATTCAGTCAGTGTGTGTGTGTTTCCTACAGATGGATCCAGTAATGGAAACCCACCAGAGAGATGTCCCCATCCTCTGTATTCCCGGGATTCCACACAGGAAGGTCACACCATCCCTCACCATTAGTCTACTATCCCCACACTACTTGTACCCATAGTCTAGTGACGGGAGGAGTGACTGACCAATGGCTCCTGGGGGGACTAGGTTATGGCGTGAACAGTGTTTGCATT
>BLSH010066462.1:2344501-2362378 GCA_018402905.1 Glandirana rugosa | reverse complement strand
TTCCATACATGGTCATCTCCTTAGTCTTCTCTGTGGCGTATAATAACGAGGGTCACGGGAAGGGTTCTAGCCCAAGCCTGACTCGGGGTTACCGCTCCTGGCTGCTAATTTTCACCCCGAGTCAGGCTCGGGAATACCACCAGGGAGGTTAACAGTCCAGGGTCAGTTCCAGATCAGGCAGAGGTATGTACAGAATAGGCAGGCAGAAGCATGGTTGAATAACAAGCCAGGATCAGTTCCGGAGCAGGCAGAGATATGTACAAAATCGGCAGGCAAAGTCATGGTCGTATAACAAGCCAGGGTCAGTTCAAGAGCAAGCAGTGGCATAAGGGGTGTGAATATACATGGCAGGAACTGGGGATTAATAATCACTAAAAATGTGTTAGAGTATGATAGCAGCGGAAGCAGTCACCTATGCATAGGCCTGGTTGGGAAGGGCACTGGGAGCAATAATATGCGGTGTCTCTTCTGATTCCTCTACTGGTACATACCTTACATTTTTTCTGGCGTCTTTGGCCTGTTGGTCTGGGAGGGATCTTATCAATAAAATGGCGTTCAGAGAGTCGACTAAGGGAATCAGATCGAATATTTTCTGGCGGGCCATTCGGGAATAGTAGGGTGGTGATGATCATCTTCTGGTACATAAGGAAAGGTTAGGGGCTTTCAGTGGGGGCAATTAGGGGGATGCAGCTGGGAGTCCTTTCCTTCATACACTATAAAGGCATAAGTGTACCCCGTGGCTCTGTCACAAAGTTTGTACACTTTGACTCCATAGCGGTTCCTCTTGCTTGGAATAAACTGCTTTATCCAGCCTGCCGGTAAATTTTACGAGTGACTCGTCTACACAGATATTTTGGTCTGGGGTAAACACCTGGGGGAATTTCTCAGAAAAATAGTTAAGTATTGGCTGAATTTTATAAAGCTTATCGAAATTGGGGTAATTTCGGGGAAGGCACTGTGTGTTGTCATTGAAGTGCAGGAACCTCATTATTATTAGGTATCTTGTTCGGGACATTATCATGGAGAAGACTGGCATGTGGTCGATGGGGTGGGTTGACCAATAGGATCGTAACTCATTCTTTTTGTTGAGTCCCATACAAAATGTGAGGCCCAAAAAACTCTTGAACTCCTCCATTGTAAGCTCTCTCCACTCAAAGGGGCGTGAATAATATGATGTGGGTTCGTCTCTAATAAATTGTTGTGCATATAAGTTGCACTGGGCCACAACTGAGGCAAGCATGTCCTCTGTAAAAAATAATTTGAAAAAAATCCATTGGTGAAAAATTGTCCATGTCCACCTGGATTCCTGCCTGGGCAGTGAACGGGGGAATTCTAGCTTCTCCTGAATCAGAAGGAAGCCACAATGGATTTTGGAGGGAATAGGGAAGGGCAGCATGGGTCCTAACCCTTTGGGGCTGAGGTACTGCAGTGCTGGTGGATGGCGTGCGGCGCTGGTGGATGGTCGTGCGGTGATGGTGGATGGCCATGCGGTGCTGGTGGATGGCCGTGCGGTGCTGGTGGACGCTACTTCTTGCTCACCAAAACACCTTTGTCTAGCAGGTGGACTATCTTCCTCCTCTGAGTCATCAGTCAGTGTTTCACTGCTGAGGACGGGCTCATACTCAACATCAGACTCAGAATCTAAACAGGAATCTGAAGTAGAGAGCTCCCCGTTGCTCTCGTCAGCCGCAGCTAAAATTTGGTATGCCTCCTCGGCGGAAAAGGATCTTTTGGCCATTTTTGTTGATAACTGGCACAGGTGGGCACTGGTGACAGATGTGCACTGATGAGCTGGCACAGGTGGGCACTGATGACACAGATGTGCACTATTTATGCGGTACAGATGGGCACTGATGACTGGCAAAGATGTGCACTGATTATGCGGCACTGATGACTGGCAGGGATGTGCACTGATTATACGGTGCAGATGGGCACTGAGGACTGGCACAGGTGGGCACTGATGAGTGACACAGGTGGGCACTGAGGACTGGCACAGGTGGGCACTGATAGGGTGGAACAGATGTGCACTGATGAGGTGGCACAGATGTGCACTGATGAGGTGGCACAGATGTGAACTGATGAGGCAGAACTGATGATTGGCACAGGTGGGCACTGATGAATGGTACAGGTGGGCACTGATGAATGGCACAGGTGTGGGCAATGATGAATGGCACAGGTGGGGGCACTGATTGGCATAGGTGGACACTGATAAATGGCAAAGGTGTGCACTAAAAGCACAGGTGGGCACTGACCCTGATGGGTACTTTTTGGGCACTGCTTTGACACGTGGATCAGTAATTTATTTTCTATAGATGATACACTCACTGTCACAGAAGCTCTCCTCCTCACACGCTGTCTCTGTGTGAGGAGGAAGAGCCGTCCATGAGAGATGATCTCAGATGTTTACATCTGAGATCATCTCTCATTGGACATCCCGATCAGGTGCTAAATGGCCGCTGTGATTGGCCATTTACCACGATCTGTGATCAGCTGTATCCAAGGGACACTGCGATCACAGACTTTACCCGATGCGCGCCCTCATGGGCGCGCGGGGTGCGCATGACCGGGAGGGCGTCTATTGACGGCCTCCCGGCATTTTAGAGCCGCGCTGTAGCCGTCAATCGGCTATGGCGCGGATGGGAGGTGGTTAATAACATTCATTTAAATCATGTGATCTTGTGTCCCTATGACAATAATGGTAGCAAACTAAACATAGAGTTAGATGGGACAAAGTGCTATGTTTTGGTGCAAGTCCTGGCTCAGAATATATTAAGGCAATGGTGAATATTATATCCATTAAGATCATGAGTAGGAGCAAAACCAGGGGCAAAAAAGAAATCTGTCTAAAGCTATACAACTGGTAAAAAAGTCATATGAACAACATTACTGTAATATTAAACCCCTAAGGGGGCAACAATGGGTTAACAGTGGTGTTGAGCGAACCCAAACTGTGAAGTTCGGGTCAGTACCAAACTTTTGGGTGTCTGGGACCCGGACCCGAACCCGGACTTTTCCAAAAAAGTCCGGGTTCGGGTCCGGGGTTCTGGTAATTTTACTAAAAGTTCTGAAAAGTGCTGTAAAAAAGTCCTGGAAAGTCCTAGAGGTCTGCAAAAGGAAGGAAAATGGGGGTAAGGGTCGGACAAGTGCCCTACAAAGAAATGGGGATAGGAAAATAACTTAAATAATAAAAAAAAACATAAAAAAAATCAAAAATGGAGGTTGATGTGGACTATCTTAGAACTGTATTAGAAAAGTATAAATTAGCGGGGAGAAGCCATATCACTGTTCTAAGAACAGTGATATGGATTCTCCCAGCTAATTTATACTTTTATCACACAGTTTTAAGATGATTGTACATTCTACAATCATCTTAAAACTCTGTGAGAAAAGTATACTTTAGCCGGGAGAAGCCATATCCCTGTTCTTAGAACATCTGCAAACTGTGTGTGAAAACTATCAATTAGCGGGGAGAAGCCAGATCACTGTTCTAAGAACAGTGATATGAGATATCACTGTTCTTAGAACAGTGATCTGGCTTCTCTGCGCTAATTGATAGTTTTCACACACAGTTAGAAGATAATTGTAGAACAGTGATATGATATCACTGTTCTACAATGTAGAACAGTGATATCATATCACTGTTCTACAATTATAGATGTAATTATATATGTAATTCTACAATTATAGATGTAATTATATAAATGTACTTAGAACAGTGATCTGGCTTCTCCCCGCTAATTGATAGTTTTCACACACAGTTTGCAGATGTTCTAAGAACAGGGATATGGCTTCTCCCGGCTAATGTATACTTTTCTCACACAGTTTTAAGATGATTGTAGAATGTACAATCATCTTAAAACTGTGTGATAAAAGTATAAATTAGCCAGGAAAAGCCATATCACTGTTCTTAGAACAGTGACCTGGCTTCTCCCCACTAATTGATAGTTTTCACACACAGTTTGCAGATGTTCTAAGAACAGGGATATGGCTTCTCCCGGCTAATGTATACTTTTCTCACAGAATTTTAAGATGATTGTAGAATGTACAATCATCTTAAAACTGTGTGATAAAAGTATAAATTAGCTGGGAGAAGCCATATCACTGTTTATAGAACAGTGATATGGCTTCTCCCCGCTAATTTATACTTTTTTCACACAGTTTTAATATAGTCCACATCCACCTCCATTTTTGATTTTTTTATGTTATTTTTTTTTTAATTATTTAAAGTTATTTCCCTATCCCCATTATTTGTAGGGCACTTGTCCGACCCTTACCCCCATTTTCCTTCCTTTTGCAGACCTCTAGGACTTTCCTGGACTTTCTTACAGCCATTTTTGTGCCTAAATGTTTGGGTTCCCATTGATTTCAATGGGGTTCGGGGTCCGGGTCAAAGTTCGGGTTCTGTCCGGACCCGAAACCCGGACTTTGTCCCGAAGTTCAGCCGAACCAGCAGAACCCAAACTTCCAGAAGTTCACTCAACTCTAGTTAGCAGCACAAGACATGGCCAAGGGTAAGGCTAATCTGCAAAAAAAAATTAGATTAAGCATTGCATCTTGTCAATTGGGGCCACTAGGACGGAAGATGGAAAGGTCCTTGGTGTCCCTGGTCTGGTGAATCTTTAAGTGGTTTCAATGGTAAGCAGGAGGCTGATAGAATCAGCACAGCTAGCTTTCCTAGCAGGCTGTGTATGTGGGTATATGAAAGGGTTTCCTTCCTGAATAATGCTGTGATTTGTGAGGCGAAACTTGAGAGGTTTGAACTCTTTCTGTAGGTGTGCATGGGCGGGATTGAATGCTAATTAGAATTATTGAATCCCACCCACCATCAGAGCTATGAAGGAAGTTAAATCATTAGCAGAGCCGGAAAGACTACAAAGGGGAGTTAGCTGCTGCAGGAAGGGGATGTGGAAGGGACAGCGTCTATCATCAGGCTATACAGAGTGTCACATGATACAAAGACATAACTAAACCCAGAATATTAGGGGATGTGCAGACAACAGAGCAATATGGTACAGAGGTATGATTGATCATTCCATTCAGTTCTAGTGAAAAGAAAGCTGGAAATCAGCTTTAAGCAGAAGCAATGCTACACCTAATCACTGTATATTTTCTTTGTTTATTGGTATGGGAACAAATTACAGATGTTAGCAGCAACAATATTCATATAGGTTAGATCAGTGGCAGCGCATAGGTTTTTTGCTAATATAACCATCTTAGCAGATGCTCGAGCTATAGCCTCTTTGATAGATTTCATGCGGGACACAAGGCGGGTGCCCGTTATAACCATTCTGCCTGCAAGTACTGATGCTGGGGAAGTGACTGATCTTCACAGGCAGGGAAAAGCCAGTTTTGCCCTGTAGCCTGGAAAAATTTCCTGTGTGATGCAAAGCTCTACTTTGCCATCTCTGCCTTGGTGAGCCACGTGCTCCCCAACTTTTTGTTTTTTTACACAAAATATGTGTTCTTAACATATGTAATCTGCAAAGTGAATATGGCATATCTTTTTGTCATTCTAATTGCATGCACTGGTATTTACGAAGCTAGGCGTGAAAAGTCTTGTCTTATAAAACCATTTTGTTATGTTACTTTGACATTAGAGCTGGTGTTCTAGGATAGATAGATAGATAGATAGATAGATAGATAGATAGATAGATAGATAGATAGTGAATGGTACTTTTCCTTGAAGAAGAAAGTCAATGGCCTCTTTTTATAACTGATACTGCTATCCACTCGGATAGACACTGCAGTATTACTCCACACTGCAACCAGCATTTTACAAGTAATTCATAAAATGCAGTGTTAAGCCTGTGATGTCCCAAGGTGGAAAACTCTGTGATTGTAGAAGATTCTGGTCACAAGACTAAGGGGTTGATTTACTAAAACTGAAGAGTGCAAAATCTGGTGCAGCTGTGCAAGGTAGCCAACCAGTTTCTAACTTAACCACTTCAGCCCCGGAAGGATTTACCCCCTTCCTGACCAAAGCAATTTTTGTGAATCGGCACTGCGTCGTTTTAACTGACAATTGCGCAGTGGTGCGACACTGTAACCAAACGAAATTGACGTTCTTTTTTTCCCCACAAATAGAGCTTTCGTTTGGTGGTATTTGATCACCTCTGCGGTTTTTATTCTTTGCGCTATAAACAAACAAAAGCGACAATTTTGAAAAAAACCCAATATTTCTTACTTTTTGCTATAATACATATCCCAAAAAAATGTATTCATCAGCTTAGGCTCCTCATCCTCCTCATATTTTTGCTAAAAAAAATCGCAATAAGTGTAAATTGATTGGTTTGTGCAAAAGTTATAGCGTTTACAAACAATGAGAATTAATTTATGGCGTTTTTATTTATTTATTTATTTTTACTAGTAATGGCGGCGAACTGTGATTTTTAACAGGACTGCAACATTGTGGCGGACCTATCGGACACTTTTGACACTTTTTTGGAACCATTGGCATTTATACGGCAGTCATTGGCATTTATACAGCCAAAATGCACTGATTACTGTGTAAATGTCACTGGCAGGGAAGGGGTTAACACTAGGGGGTGATAAAGGGGTTAACTGTGTGGGGGCTGGGCTGACTGGGGGAGGAGAGAGATCGCTGCTCCCATATACTGGGAACATATGATCACTCTCCTCTCCCCTGCCAGAACGGGGATCCGTTTGTTTACATACATGGATCCCCGTTCTGTCACTGCCGGAGAGCGATCGTGGGTGGCCAATGGGTATTGAGTCCGCGCCACCCAATCACTTGCTCCCCCGCTAGTGTGTGGGCGCACGAGCGGGCCTCCGGTGGGTAGGCGCACCCACAATACTCGCTCCTGCAGCCGCCGTCAGGTGATGGTAGTTCGCGCAGGAGAGCCAAGTTGACGCCGTCAAGCCACGGCGGGCATCGGCAACTGGTTAAGCTTGTTAAACTAAGCTTTGACAATAAAACCTGGAAGCTGTTTGGTTTCTGTGCAGAGCTGCACTAGATTTTGCACCATGAAGTTTTAGTAAATAAAGCCTATAGTCTTGTTACCATAATGCATGATAACATGCAGTTACATGTTTTTTTGTTATTCACTCTGAATTCACACATATATGTTGCAGTAATGCACAGTAAAATGTGTGTCTTACCACATGTTGCTACATGTTAACATACAGTATTGTGTGTGATACATGGCCTTTAATTTTGTTTGCAAACTTTTATTAAAGACACAAGGTGGTATATACAATAGGATATAAAGCATTGGGTGAAATGCATTCTTCGTGCAAAATTAAAGCCATATAGATACATATAGAAAAGAAGTTATACATAGGATTTTCAGCTATACGACACATCTTCAGTATGATAGGTATTATGCATATAGCTGACCTAATAATGGATAAAAACGTATTTCGTTTCATGAGCCAAGGAAGTAATTGAAATGTTCAAAAATGGGGTCCCATTTCTTATTATATAACTGGTTTGTGTTATATAGAGTGTGGGATATTTTTTCCGTAAGAATAATGTTATTGATTCTAGCTTTAAGCTGATTTAGGGGAATCAAAGTCGATTTCCAGTTAATTGCTATGAGCCAGTGTTTGGAAACACATATAGTGTGAATAAGTCTCATATGGTAAGGAGATAAACTTGTTATAGAAGAGAATAATAAGCATTGCGGCAATGTGAGGTGAATCCTATTGTCTGAAGTTTTAGAGGCAATTTTTTCTCGTTTTTTCCATATACATGAAACTTTATCACATTCCCAGAAGATATGTGAGAATGTGAATGGGAAAGGACATCCTCTAAAACATGTATGGGATAATGAGGGGAAGATGGTATGAAGCTTCATGGGAGTATAATACCAACGCGTGAATAATTTAATGGCTGTTTCTCTGATTGTTAATGATCTAGTACTTTTACAAAGGTTATTGATGCAGTCGTCACAGTTTTCTTATGATAAAGATTACATTCCGTTTCTCACTTACTTTTTTTTGAATGGCATCCCAATGTACTTGTTGAGTCCAATGAAATTTGAAAATGACAGTCACATGCCGAGATATAGAATGACTTGGACCGGTATTAAAGTTTTGTTAATTGAGCCTATTGCATGTCATCGTGAACTGCTTTGCCAAAAGTGCAATTTTGTGTGGTGCCAATTTAGAAGAATAGGCCTCAGCGCAGTTCTCAGTAAGGCATGAACACTGTGTGTAATAACATATAATAGGAATAGGTCCTTAGACTTAACAAAAAAAATACTTCTTTTGTGTTCTCCCGAGTTCTGGGTGAGCATCCATTTTGATTCTGTGAATGGTGTTATATCTTTATTGTGGAGGCTAAGGGGGGTAGGTTTGGATAACATTGTTTGAGACCACACTTACACCTAAAGGTTTACAGGTCCTATAAATATCTCCTTATTTATGATATGTTAGAATGTCGGTAAAGCCATTTAAATTTAATGAACATCTATAAATTAGGTTGCCATATATGAAGGTATTTTCTATTCAACCAGAATATATTGCAGTACATTAAAAAGACAATCTAAAAACAAAATGTCAACCATGATCTTGTTGCATTGTTTTTACAAGTCAGTGAACCAAGATATTCAAAAGCCATTGTTGTTTTATATGCAGACACAGTTCCTAATGCTTGCCTGTTTTATAAGATAACACAAATACTTAGGGATATTTTGAATATAATAGTCATTGTATCATTGTTCTATAACTCCTATGAGAGTTTATGTCTGTAAATTGGGGCACATCTTCATTTTACTTGCTTTGAGTGTTTGTTCAAGATTTTTTATTTTTTTTTCTAATATCAGGTACTTAAGCGTTATTATATTCTGGTAGAATACTGTGAACCAGAATTATTACATTTTATAGAAAATTGTAGATATGATGGCTGTATTAGACATTTTTTTCAGACTTAACTTATTGTTTTCTAGATCACGGTAGATAGATGGGTAGGTTGATAACATTGTTGGAGATTTCAGTTCAGTGCACAGGAAATTTCAAGGATACTAGATTTCTGCCAAGATTTCTGTACTTGCAGAAAATATTTTTACCCTGTTAAAAGAAAATGAATGCAGTCACCAAATCTAAAGACTGGTAGACTTCAATATTAAAAAAAAAATGTTCTTCAGTTTAGATACTTTTAAATGGAGCTGCAGTTGGATAAAAAAAAAGTATTATAGTTGTCTACCCATTCAAAATCACTAGATGTATTTTAAAAACAGCTTGTGTAAGTGCCCAAATTTGTGCTGAAATATATCCTTCTGTGAAAGGGAAAGCCAACACTAATGGGCAGTCAGGTTCTGTGCTTCCTGGGAACATGCTTACAGGAACAGAAAACAGAATGATGACTAGCCAATGTGCTGCTGTCCTCTTAAGGTGTAGTCAGTGAACGGCAGGGGTGGTCTGTTACAGTGGAAGTTGAGGGTTTGGCTTTACAGTCTAGCAGAGGTGCCTAAATCACAAGACTGACTAAACAGAATTTCAAATTATTTGGAATGTAAAACAATTCATATATGTGTATTTAGTGGTGCATTTAGCCATCTCTTAAAATGTAATATGCTATCAAAAACAATACTCGCTAAGATTTAACTGCCAGGAGAACAGAAAGAGCTTTGGGACTGGTGGACCTCCCCAATAATTGCCAGTTGCTTACCCACATTTTATATATGCAGAATGCAGTTGATCTCTTCGTTAGTTCTCTTATCTCTTATTAGATGAAGAGGTTCAAGCAGCAGATAACTAATTGAAAACATTTGTTTGTATATAAGTCTTCTTGAAAACTGAAAAAATGTATACATTTTCCAGAATTTATTAAAGGTAACATGTAGGTCTTCCTTAGCTGCTCCACATGGCCAAACCCCCAGCTAGAGACCCACAGTAACATGAGTCATCCAGGGGCCAGGTTGTTAAGCCATTTCCTGACCCAGATTCTCAACACAGACCTCCATGTCTGCATTACATGCACAGTTGGTGGGTTCAAAATCCCCTTTGCTGCACCCTCCTGATCCACTTCCAATCTGACCCCTCTTCACACATGGAGCACATTTGATTGCAGGGACCTGTATATTTCATTGTTCAAGTTTAGGCGACAAGACTACTCTGTATGTCTGGGGTAGAGTTGAGCGGACACCTGGATGTTCAGGTCCGGCGGGTTCAGCCGAACTTCGCAAAAAAGTTTGAGTTCGGCCCCGAACTTGACCCCGAACCCATTGAAGTCAATGGTGACCCGAACCTTTGGGCACTAAAATGGCTCTAAAAAAGTCCTGGAAAGGGCTAGAGGGCTGCAAAAGGAAGCAAAATGGGGATAAGAGTAGGTTAAGTGCCCTGCAAACAAATGTGGATAGGGAAATAACTTAAAATCACATAAAAAAATAAAAAATGGAGGAGGAAGTGGATGTGGAGTAGGAGGTTGAGGAAGCGGTGACCGTGGCGGTGTAGGTGGAAGTGGCAGTGGAGGAGGAGGAGGTAGCCAACACTGTTTTTTGTAATTTTCTAATTGGCTTAGCCCCCAAAATATTAAGGCATATTAACCACTTGCCGACCGCCAACCGCAGGTTGACGACGACAAAGTGGTGCGATATCGCAAATCGCCATCATCTGGCGTGACTGCGAGATCGCGCACTGTGAGCGCGCGCGTGCCGCCGGAGGTGTGCCCGCGCGCTCACTGTGTTCGGGGAGGGCCAGGGAGCGGGTGCGGCGGCCTCGATCGCTGCCGGCTACCCGCGATGCCCCCCCCGGAGTGAAAGAACGGAGGTCTGTGTAAGTAAACACGGACCTCCGTTCTGTGAAGGGGGAAGAGCTGTGAACACAGCCTTCCTCTACACGGAAGCTGTGATCACTTCCCTTCCCCTGCTAGGGCAGTCCCCACACAGTTAGAACACGCCCAGGGAACACAGTTAACCCTTAGAGCGCCCCCTGCAGGTTAACCCCTTCACTGCCAATGGCATTTACATAGTAATCAGTGCATTTTTATAGCACTGATCGCTGTATAAATGCCAATGGTCCCAAAAAAGTGTCAAAATGGTCCGACATGTCCACCCCAATATCGCAGTACCGCTAAAAATCGCAGATCGCCACCATTACTAATAAAAAATAAAAAATAAAAAACCCCAAAAATGAATTCTCATCATCCGTAAACGTGGCCACTTTTGCGCAAACCAATCAATAAACGCAGATTGCAATTTTTTTTATCGCAAGTATGAGGAAGAATATAAATCGGCCAAAAACGGTGAAAAAAATGTTTTTTTATATATATTTTTTTTGGATTTGTATTTTAGCAAAAAGTAAGAAATTAGTTTTTTTTTTGCAAAATTGTCGCTCTTCTTTTGTTTATAGCGGCGATCAGAAATGACGCAGTGATGATCAAACACCACCAAAAGAAAGCTCTGTTTGTGGGAAATAAAGGACGCAAATTTCGTTTGGGTACAACATCGCATGACCGCGCAATTGTCAGTTAAAGCAACGCAGCGCCGAATCGCAAAAAGGGCTCTGGTCCTAAAGTGGGAAATCCTTCCGGGGCTGAAGTGGTTAGAAAAAAAAAATCACTATCTGCAGACAAACCCAGAGATGTTCTATCATGGGTTCACTTTTTCAATATAAAATGTACCATGGTTTATTTTTCATGTTTCTCCTGTTACAAATTCCAATAAAGACCCACGGAAAGCACACCAGCAGAGTCATCAAAAAGCACAGGAGACTGCTGCATGACTTGGGGCTCAGACTGCTTGGCTGATTTACAAGGGGCTGAGGTGAAAGACAAATGGCCATGGGGTTCAGGTGCCAACTCTGAGCTTTCAGCAAGGAACCGGGTGGGAGACAATGTGAAGGTACTGGAGGCACCCAATATACTATCACCTGTACTTGTTCTGGCCTCACCATTCATTGAGCGGCATTCGGGCCTACCATATAACGTTGAAGGTTCTATCGACTACTCGCACCTGAGGAAGGTGTTTCACTTGTGCGTGGAGCTGGCACAGATTGACCACATCCTCTCCTTGCAACAGGAGCTTCACCAACACCACCAACACCAGCAGCACCAGCAGCAACACGATCACGACCACGTCCCTTATTTGACGCTCTCCTCATTCTGGACGCAAATGTACTATTTAGCACAAATTTATATTATTTTTTAAACCGGCAATGTAGACGCACTTTTTAATTTTGTGCAAGAAATGCTTAGCAAGGTGCAAATGCACTATGTAGCACTCTTTTTTTTTTTTTTTTTAACCAGCAATGTAGACGCACTTTTTAATTTTATGCAAGAAATGCACAGCAAGGTGCAAATGTATTATGTAGCACTATTTATTTATTTATTTTTTTAAACCAGCAATGTAGACACACTTTTTATTTATTGTGCAAGAAATGCACCGCTGGCCGCAAATGAAGTATTTAGAATTTTTTTTAAACCAGCAATGTAGACGCACTTTTTATTTTTGTGCAAGAAATGCATCGCTGGGCGCAAATGCAGTATTTAGAATTTTTTTTTTTTTACACCAGCATTGTAGAAACACTTCTTAATTTTGTGCAAGAAATGCCCCGCTGGCCGCAAATGTAATATTTTGCACAAAAAAACTAACAGAACACGATTAAAGTAGTGTCCCTGACACACAAGCAGTTGCAAGTGCACTGCACTTGCAAAAATGGCTGCAAACGCCCACCTAACAAGCAGAAAAATTGCTTAGGTTTTATATGAGGCACCTTGCTTAGCAAACAAAATGTACTCTAGCAAACAAAAATCTCCTCTAGCACCCACCCACCAATAAATCGCTGTTTTTAACAAATTTTCTAAAGCTAATCTGTCCCTCACAGCAGCAGCAGCATCCTCTCCCTACACTATTATGAGATGATTTTCTAAAGCTAATCTGTCCCTCACAGCAGCAGCAGCATCCTCTCCCTACACTAGTATGAGATGATTTTCTAAAGCTAATCTGTCCCTCACAGCAGCAGCAGCAGCATCCTCTTCCTACACTAGTATGAGATGATGTGACATGCAGCACAATGTGACTCCAGCTTATATAGAGGCTGGGTCACATGATGCACTGGCCAATCACAGCCATGCCATTAGTAGGCATGGCTGTGATGGCTTCTAAGGGCAAACGTGATGATTGGCTCCCCTGCAGCTATTGAACAGGCGTGAAAAAATACCCGAACCCAGACTTTTTCTCAAATGTCCGGGTTCGAGACATGGACACCCTAAAGTACGGTATAAACCTGAACTTTACAGTTCGGGTTCGCTCAACTCTAGTCTGGAGCCCATGCAACACGCTGGCCCCAGAATCTTCAACCACCACCATGAGGGTAAATCTAATTTTAGCTAGTTATCTCCAACCTCTAGGTCAACCAGGTTGCACTAAATACTTTACCCTTTAGAATACATTTTTCGGGTATTGGCTAGCCATCCTACCTCCTGCTATCTCACCACCTCCTCACTCTCCTTGTCTTGCATTCAGAATCAGCTTGCAATGGTTTGTATGAGCTTTTCTATACATTACTTAAGACTACTCACAGTCATTTAGTTACTGAATGTCCATTAGAGATCCACATTGGCAATTACAAGTCCCAAAAGAGATGGCACAACACCCAGATACTGGTCCTTAGTAAAGTATTAATTTCCCACTGGTACTACTTAGGAAGGGCTGCTGTGGTGATCACCTTACGATACTACAAAGGGGTTGATTTACTAAAACTGGGGAGTGCAACATCTGCTACAGCTGTGCATAGAAACCAATCAGCTTTCAGTTTTTTTGTCAAAGCTTAATTGAACAAGCTGAAGTTAGAAGATGATTGGCTAACATGCAAAGCAGCACCAGATTTTGCATTCCCCAGTTTTAGTAAACCAACCCCAAGAACTTTTCATTTTGCTATCTTTAGGCCCTAGGCCTTCCAATGACTACCAGAAAGGCAACGGGCTCCCATTTTATATCTGCTACATGGCTGTTATCTTCCTTGATATGGGAAAAACTCCATAGAATAGCTGTTCCCCAACCTTATAGAGACAATGAGTAGGGCTTTAACCACTTGCCAGCCACATAACGAGGTTATACGGTGGCAGAGTGGCTCTCCTGAACTGAATCAAGTACCTAGTACGTGATCCAGATCTACCGGGTAGGGGACACACGCATGCACCGTGATTAGTCACAGCAGAAGCCGATCAGTGGGTGCCAGGCAATGATGTCTGCCTGCACCTGCTGATCATTGAGGAGAGAGGCTGGACCGAGCTCTGCATATATAAACAATGCAGTGGGGATGTGATGGATTTTCTTTGCCAGCTAAATCCATTTCATCTCTTAGTAAAAGCACCACACATAGTACATAAAAACAATGGCTAGGCACACATTTAACCCTTTGATCACCCTAGATGTTTAACCCATTACTGTCCTGTTTTAACAGCAGCATTGTCGGTCTGGGGGGAGGCGAGAATGAGATGAACTAGCAGATTTAAATACAGTAACAATTTGAAGCTAAACTTCATCTAATTCTTTATAAGCAGTTACAGCAAACAGTTTTGTTCCTTTTGGGATAAAAGTATTACATAAATAAATAAAAACTGATACGTTTAGGCACCACTACTAATTTTAAATTAGTAGTGGTGTAACTGCAAGAGAGCTTTTCTGTTCTGTTTAACACTTATGGGTTCATTTAGAAAAACAGTGTGGGGAGCAAGGCCTTGAGTAATAATTTAAGGCCCCCATAGCAACTATTTTATATCCATCTTTACTGCTCTGCTTTATTAGAGTGATTACTGATTGCTTACCATCAGCTATCTACAAACTCTTTTTTTCACAATCTACAACTTTGCAATACGTGTCTTGCTGTTACATTATTATTGAATGAAGTATTATTACCATTAAATGAAAAATAAAAAAATAATAATTATTATTATTATTTATAAAAATTAAAGCAGTTATATAACATGAGCAAACCATGTTCAGCATACATCTATATAGAAACAGTATAGTACAGATTTATGTACATAAAAATGTATTTCTATAAATACATTACTATCACTTCATCTTAAAAAAAAATCTGTTAAATCACAGTCAAGATTCTTTGTAGCAGTGGCTACAAATTACATGTCCTCAGGATTCCTCTACTGAGAGAGAGAATGTTGTAGGAAATAAAAATATGGGCAACATGTAAAAGTGCCTAAATAAAATAGATATTTCATATGCCACTTTAACAACTTCAGATCCGCGCTATAGCCGAAAGACGGCCACGACGCGGATCTCAATTTCCGGGTGGACGTCTATTGACGTCCGCCCCTTTGCACGGTCCCGGCGTGCACTCCCAGGCGGCAGCTGCCGCACGCTGCATGGGCATGCCCGTGGTTCGGGCAGATTTGATGTCCGCTCCTGACCCGCAATCACCAGAACGGGGAACCGCCAATGTAAACACGGCGGTTCTCCGTTCTGCGAGAGGGGGACATGCCAGATCTACTGATCCCTGTCACTGGGATCAGTTAGATCTGTTATATCCCTGCCAGCCCATCCCCCCCACAGTTAGAACACACCCAGGGAACACAGTTAACCCCTTCACTGCCCCCTGCAGGTTAACCCCTTCACTGCCAATGACATTTATACAGTAATCAGTGGACATTTAAATTTCTGATCGCTGTATAAATGTCATTGGTCCCAAAAAAGTGTCAAATATGTCCGACATGACCACCCCAATATTGAAGTCCCGATATAAATCGCAGATCGCCGCCATTACCGGTAAAAAAATAAAATAAATAAAAACGCCATAAATAAATTCCCATAGTTTGTAGGCATGATAACCTTTGTGCAAACCAATCAATAAACGCCGATTGTGATTTTTTTTTACCAAAAATATGTAGAAGAATATAAATTGGCCAACCCCAATGAATAATTTTTTATATTTTTTTTTGGATATTTATTAGAGCAAAAAGTAAAAAATATTGTTCTTTTTTCAAAATCATTGCTCTCAGTTTGTTTATAGCGTAAAAAATAAAAACCGCAGAGGTGATCAAATACTACCAAAAGAAAGCTCTATTTGTGGGAAAAAAAGGACATCAATTTTATTTGGGTACAACGTCGCACGACCGCGCAATTGTCATTCAAAATGCGACAGCGCTGAAAGCCGAAAATTGGTCTGGGCAGGAGGGGGGTTTAAGTGCCCAGTGAGCAACTGGTTAAATTTACTCATGGCTGTGAACAGAGGAAAGGAATGAGAGACGGACACCAAACAGCCTACAGTGTAGTAGTTTGTTTTATTAAGATAGTTAAAATCAAATATATAAAGCACTCACAAGTGCTTCAGTCACCAAAGGCATATCTTGGTGTAGCAGTGTGTTGGATCCAGTGTCAGAAGAGTGGTGGATGTATCCCTGTGTGGAACGCTGCAGCGACCTGGAGTCCCTTACTGGCAGAATTTTTTTTTACAGAAGCCATAAGGTTACTTCAGATTTTAACCCTGAAAATTATAAGGCATCTCATGTTCAGTAAAAGTTAAAGTGTATTTTGTTTTGGGCAAAATCTCCCAAAGTGAAGAGAACTGTCCTGTTGGACAGTTGTCCCCAGGATAGGTTCTCCTGTTGAAGAATTCCCCTTATCTCTTGCTTTGGATCTCCCCTCACTTTCATTCTTGGTGACAATGGTGACCTGTACAAATAAATGGGAGAATTCCCCCATGGGGGGAAAAACATGACAGACTTGAGAGTATAATCCATCCCCATTCTACTCAGAACTGAAAAAGGTTTTTCCTAGAGATACACCATGATATTCTTGGAAGGGTAAAATCTATTGACAGAAATCCTATATATATAGTTTATTTAAAAAAGCAGAGTTCTGAATGGAAGAAAAAAAGGATTTTAACCAGCCTACTGTGACACACGGGGAGCATTGGGAAACACATATAACATTGTCAGAGATAGAAATATAGTAAAGAAATAAGCGTACTTCTAAGTAGAGCTCATATCAGAGTTAGTCTTTAATTTAAACCTAGCCACCTGTTATGCTAAACTTTAGCAAAGTAAACATTTTGCCTCAATAATCCCTTTGGGACCACTGAAAAAAAATATTTTAATTTCAAAAATAAAGCATAAATGTAATTAAACTATTCCACATTTCTGATTTCTGCCACAGCTTGACATATTAGTTAAGTATTTCATTATTTCTAAATGAAAAATAGCCATAGTTCTCCACAGCTATTAGACAATTTGCAAAACAGATTTGATATGAGGTGAATGCTTAACATTTCAGTAATAAGTTGTGTAATGTTCTTCGCTTTCTGTTCATGAAAACAGTGTACTGATTAATATTTATACCAGAAGGAATATAACTTTAACTCTTAAAGTGGTTCTAAAGCTAAGACATTTTTTTATCTTAACCACTTGCCGACCACCGATCGGCATCTGACGGCGGCAAAGTGGCTCGTTCCCGCAAATCGCCGTCATACGAGTTTAGTGAGCGCGAGCGCTGCCGGAGGCGCGCCCGCGCGCTCACTGTGTCCAGGGGGGGCCAGGGAGCGGGTGTGGCGGCTTCAATTGCCGCCGGCTACCCGCGATGGCCCCCCCGGAGCGAGTGAGCGGAGGTCCGTGTAAGTAAACACGGACCTCCGCTCTGTGTGAGCGGGAAGGGCTGTGATCACAGCCTTCCTTTACGTGAAGGCTGTGACCACTTCCCTTCCCCTGCTAGGCAAGCCCCCATACAGTTAGAACACGCCCAGGGAACATAGTTAACCATGTGCCTGGAGGCGAGTGAGCGAGGCCCCCCCGGTAGCGCCCATCGGCCGCCGTTAACTTCGGCGGTGTGGGCGAGGGACCGGGGGGGACCTGTGTCACTCGCGCGCCCGCGCGGAGGCCGTCGCGAGCGCGAGTGATTTGAGCATACTGCCGCTAAACGCCCTTGCTCGGTGAAACGGCGGCAGTCTACGGCTAGCCAC
>BLSH010066462.1:2328308-2344253 GCA_018402905.1 Glandirana rugosa | reverse complement strand
TCGATCTAGCACTGTGCCTGTCTATAGCAGCTCTCTCCCTCTCTCTCTCTTTCTCTCTGTATCAGCTAGCTCCTGCTGCTGTCATCTAATCCTGTAAGCAGAGAGTGGGAGGCAGGGATGAGCGACACTGTGAGTGTGTATGGATGCACACAGCCTGGCTTGGAAGGGAGCCCAAACATCTTCCCCCCAGAAAGCGATCTGCTATGGTGTCAGACACTAAAGGGGAGGAGCAAAAAACGCTGGCAGGGGATCCCAAATGACAAGGTTTGGGGCTGCTCTGTGCAATACTATTGCACAGAGCATGGGTATGTAACATATGTTGGTTATTTTTTTTTTTAAAAAAGCCTTCATAACTGCTTTAAAGGCTCTGTCCACCCAGAAGTGGTACTTAGGTTTTATTTGTAGACTTGTTGGATTCAAGTCCACGCTTCCCATATGTCTTGGATGCTGCAACTGCAAGATCCCTCTGCCATGATTCCTAACTCTGCTTCTGTTCACCTAGTAGTTCTGCTTGTTACCACACACCCTTACTTGTTTCAGATGATCCTGTTGCATTTTTGATACTGTAACATAGATAAGAAATCCAACAAATTAGGAACTCCTTATAATGACACAAAGCAAATGTGTAGACCCAGGAATTCAACAAAGATATCTCACCAACAGAGCACCTAAGAGATGTAAGAAATGTGCTCTTCAGCATCTACTAAAAAATCAGAAACATCACATTTGGGTGGACTTACACTTTAAGTACTTGTTAGATAAACCCCTGCTTTGCCACATAAAAATGCCTCATGATTACAGTTGAGCGAACCCGTGGATGTTCGGGTTCGGTGGGTTCGGCCGAACTTTGGAAAAAAGTCTGGGTTCAGTATCGAACTTAACCCGAACTTTACCCCGAACCCCATTGAATTCAATGGGGACCCAAACTTTTCGGCACAAAAATGACTGTAAAAGAGTCCTGGAAAGTGCTAGAGGGCCGCAAAATGATTTTAGAACAATAATCTGTCCCTTACAGCAACAGCAGGAACCTGACCCTATAGAACTAGGAGATGATTTTAGAACAATAATCTGTCCCTCAAAGCAGTAGACTCTACCTAGTCCAGTCAGATCTTTCTGTAATGCAGGATGAGATCTGCAATCTGTCCCTAAAAGCAGTAGTAGTAGTAATCTCTACCTATCTATCTATCTGCAATCTGTCCCTCACAGCACCAGCAGCATCCTCTCCCTACACTACCCAGAGAGCATGTGACATGCAGCACTGTGACTCCAGCCTCATATAGAGGTTGGGTCACATGATTCACTGGCCAATCACAGCCATGCCATTAGTAGGCATGGCTGTGATGGCTTCTAGGGAAAACCAGTGAAACGCTTGTTGATTGGCTGCCCTGTAGCTATTCAACATGCGTGATCAAATACCTGAACCCAGAACTCGAACCCAAACTTTTTTTTAAATGTCCGGGTTCGGGTCCGGGTCACGGACACCCCAAAGTTTGGTACGAACCCGAACTTTACAGTTCGGGTTCGCTCAACTCTACTCATGATACAACCCACACAAGGAGAAAATGTGCTCTTAACTTACCCCCCGCTTCTGATTGTGGCACATAGGCAAAGTGCAAACACAGGGTTCCAGAGAGATCCCAGTCAAATGTCAATTCTGTACATGGTTGCAACAGTTCCCCACTGAACTCAGTGGGTGAGTTTGACAAGCGCTGCTGCTTGTTAAACTCTGAACGCAGAGTTAAAAATGCAGCAGTAGCAAAGCATAGCATCACGGCCACAGCATGTGTAAATCCCTGTTCAACTGTATTTTGACAGTTTGGGTGGGTGGCTGGAAGTGGTAGAACTGCAGCTCATGTGCCCTTTTTTTACCACTCCCAAAATTGTTGCCACACTGTAGCATGAGTCCACCCCCTTCCACTGCCTTTGCAGCCTTCATCTGTGTGTTACCCCCTCCTAACCTTTGCACTTTGTACATTACATGCTCTTGACCCCTGCACTCCTAACTATGTATATTATGTATATCACCCACTCCTGACTACTACACTCTGTACAGTACATGTACTGACAACTGCATTTTGTAAACTATATACACTTGATACTTGCACTCGGTAAATTCAATACATTTGACCCCTGTGCTCTGTACAAATGTACACCCCTCCCACTATTAGCACAATTATGCTACACCCAAATGTGTCCATGATACACACTGCCTGCAAGCTAGGGGGGAGTGGATGGCTGAGCTCAGGACCCGGTCAGTCAAGAAGGGGGAGCCTGTTGGGTAGACCTAATGGGCTCCATGATTTCTAACAGTGGCCCTGATCCTAGTAGCACTGAAAACTTCAAATTTTGCAAGAAGGTATTCCAACACAGTGCTGGAGCATCTTCTTGGGAGATTTGGAGTCCTCAAAGTTCCCAGAATCTCGCTGGAAGGCATGCTGTTTCACCTTCACCTTGAAACTGTGGGTTAAAGCCAGAGTAAAAGACAAGTATATATATTTTTATTTCAATCAATTTTTATTGGATCTTTAAAGAAAAAAAGAGAAGATACAGCAAGCAACATAATAGCGGACCCATCCGCTGTAATAACAATGAACAATGAAGAGAATCTTATTGAAGTAAAGGTACATGATAGTATGACACGCACAATGGCACTTGTGTCATACATCTGGTATCAATGTGACAAAGTGTTGATCAAACTATGGATAAGAAGAGGAAGTGGGAGCAAGAACAAAACAAAGGGGAAAAATGTCCTATCTTGTTGCTAGACCCATTGTGTATTGGACATACTAGGCTAATTTGGAATTAGGAGTCTTGGGTCTAAGGAGGGATAATCGGAGCTCATTAGTTGGTTCTAATTTAAAATGTAAGGGTGAAATGTAGAGATAGGGATAAAAAGAGAGAAAATGAAGAGATAAGGCATAAGGTGGGGTGTGGGAGCATTAAATGGTCATTAATGGGAATGGGGGATGGGGGGTGAAAGAAAGGGACAATATTTCCTGCCTTTTCTCCTGCTCAGGAAGCAATAGAGCAACTATGCTTGGTACTTAGCATATTCATCTGTTGTGATGAAGTGTATCCAACAAGACCATGTGACCCTGAATTTAGAAGGGGTGCCTTTCGCTTGATGTACAAATTCCTCAATTTCTGCAGTTTTTTATACGTTTGAACCAGTCTGCAATGGTCGAGGGATCCGAAGATCGCCACCGAGCAGGGATGCATAACCTGGCTGCATTCACAAAATGCATAGCTAAGGAATGTAAGTATTCAGATTTTGACATTGTGGAGTGGTGTAGCAAAAATTGCACTGGAGAGTATTTCAGTGTGAAAGCGGTGATTTGGTTTGTAATTCAGTGGACTTCTTTCCAGGATGGCTGTATTTGTGGACAGGACCACCATATGTGTAGTAGCAATCCCAGCTCTTCATTACAATGCCAGCAGTGGGGGGGAAGTGTAGGTGAAATCTTATGTAGTTTAAGGGGGGTCTTGAACCAGCTAGAGAAGATTTTGAATCAGTTTTCTTATGTGTAGACATTTACTGCCCCCTTGTGGATACATGTATAGATATTTTCCCATTCAGGCACTGAGAGATCTAAAGATAGTTCCTGTTCCCACCTACAGCTGGCTAAATTAGACTTAGAGTCATAGTCGGCAAAAAGTATAGCATATGTGTCCGATATTAGATGTCTTTTGTGTTCTTTTGTTAGAAATATTGATTCAAATGGTGTAAGCTGTGGGGACCATTGGGTTTGGGTTAGGATCTTCAAGAAAGTGTTGGATTTGGATGTAAGGCCAGAAGGGGACTGGTTTGTCATCCGGGAAGAAAGCGAAGGCAAGGTAAGTAGACAGCCTTCATCAAAGAATTGTTTTGCGTGGATATAAGGCGAGGGCCAGATGTCTGAGAGAAAAGAGGCGGACATGCTTGGTGGGAAGTTCTGATTTTGGCGTATTGGCGTCAGGGGACTAGGGATTGATGAGATTTTATGTTTACGGCAGGCTTCTTTGAAAGTTACTAATGTAGCATTAATTAGGGGATGAGCTTTACAGGATGACGGGACATGGCTGAACGTAATCCAGGGAAGTTGGTGTAAGGGAGAGGGTGCCTTGGTGTGTTCCAATTGTACCCATGCTTTAACATGGAAATGAACCTTCCAGTCAATGATCCTTGCTAATTGACAGGCTTGGTGGTATCATTCGATGTCTGGGAGGCCTATGCCACCTTTCAGTTTAGGGATCGTTAGTCTATTATGACTCAATCTGGGATGAAAGGTGCCCCATATAAAGGCCATACAAGCTCTCTGAAATGAGGAGAAAAATGTAGGTGGTAGTTTTATTGGTATGGTTTGTAATAGGTATAGTACCCTGGGAAGGACATCTTGTGTCAGTGAGACATTCAAAGCGTCGGATTTTGGAAAATTAATCTGTAAATTAGTTTGGGAGTTTGAACAGGGTAAAGTCTTTAAGTAGGTTAGGGATTGTAATAAGCGGTTTGGTAAGAAATAAGAGGATGTCGTCAGCAAAGGCAGCTAACTTATGATATCAGGATTCACTCTGAGGCGGCAAAGTAGTGTATCAAGGGTGAGGACAAAATTTAGGGGAGATAGGGGGCATCTCTGACGTGTACCATTTGTGATTGCGAAGGCATTTAATAGGTGGCCATTGAAGCGGACTTTTGTTGTGGGTGCGGAATAGAGCACAGTGATGAAATGTAGCATATGCTCACGTAGACCAATGGCTTTGAGTGTTTCCATCATATAGTCCCAGGCCACTCTATCAAATGCCTTCACGGCACCTAGAGAGGAGAAAGCCTGTTTGGTGATTGGAGGTCAGCCAGTGATGTATATTAATCGCCCTTATAGTATTATCCCTCACTTATCTGCCCGGTATAAAGCCTACTTGATCGAGGGAAATCAGCTGTGGTAGGAGGGGTGATAAACGGTTGGCAAGTATTTTAGCATACAGTTTCAATTCTACGTTTAGAAATGAAATTGGTCTGTAGTTAGTGATTAGGGTGGGGTTCTTTCCTGGCTTGGGTATCACAGTTATGTGAGCTTCTAAGAGATCTCAAGGTGGTACTGTTTGGGATGAGAAAGAGTTGAAGGCTTTTAAGAAGTGGGGAAAGAGAATATCTGTGTAAGTTTTGTAGTAACCCACTGTTAGTCCGTCTGGACCTGGTCTCTTACCTGGCTTCATTTGTTTAAGGCCAATTTAGCTTCTTCTTCTGATAAGGGGTGTTCTAGGACTTGTGTGCCTGCTGTTGATATTGGTTTGGGGCTGTATTCTAGTAAGAAATTTTTAATTAACTGTGTTGTCTTTAATTGGATGTCAGTAGTGGAATTCATTTTTTGACCTGGGAGGTCTGTCAGAGAATGTATTGTTGAGGCCGCTCACTTGGATTGTAATGTCTTAGCTAGGAGTTTGCCTGATTTGTTTCCATATTCATAGAATCATTTTCGAGACAAGATGTAGTTGCATTTTATTTTTTTACCTAATCCTTCTAGGAGTTCTGATCTGGCTTGTAAAAGATCATGCAATCTGTCTGCGGCTTGTGACTTTTTGTGTGAGCAGTCTAGTTCATGTACGCGAATGGTTAATTCCATCAATGCCTGCCTTTCCCATCTACGTTTGGCATTGGCGGCGATAAGGATACCCCTTATTACACATTTATGCTCTTCCCATCTAATCAGTGAGGAGATCTCAGTCGAGTCATTTTCCAAGAAATACTGCTTGAGATGTAGTTGGACATCAGCAGAAATAGTGGGCTCTGTGAATAAAGAGGGATGTAGTCGCCATGTCAGGGGGTGTGTGGGGATGCCTGAAAATGTTATGGAAATTGAGATAGGATGATGGTCTGATAGAAACATTGGGTCTATGGACACTCGGTGGAGCATACGTAAGTCTCTTTGAGGGATAAAAAGGTAATCAAGGCCAGAGTATTGTTGGTGTGGGGTTGAGAAGAAGGTGAAATCTCTGCCATCAGGATTTAATGTACGCCAGGAGTCATGCAATAGTAAGTCACATAGTTGCGACTTAATTGCACGTAAGGCTGTGTAGGGAAGGGTGGATGTGCCATTGGATGTGTCTTGAAGGGGATACAAAGAGACGTTGAAGTTGCCTCCTAGAATTATGATGCTTTCCTGAAAAGAGGTGAGGATTCGGGATATTGCTCAAAAGAAGGGAACCTGTTGGCTGTTTGGTGAATATATATATTAGCTAAGGAAAACATTTTACTGTGGCATGACCCTTTTAAGAGGAGGTATCTACCCTGTTCATCTGAGAGTGAATCTGAAAGTTGGAAGGTGCAATGTTTAAACCGGAGTATTGAGACTCCTTTGGTTAGATGTCTGGTTAATTGCATGGTGTACCATGGGATAAGAACGATTCGTGAGTTTAGGGATGGAGTCTCTGTGAAAATGTGTCTCTTGCATAAAGATAACATCTGCTTTGTTTTTGCGCATTGTAAGAAGTAGCTGGGATCGCTTTTCTGGTAGGTTGAGGCCGCGAGCATTAAGTGAAATAGGCGAACCACATAGATATTTGGTTATGGGTTACCCCGATGTGCAAACAAGTGATCATTCCATAACTGGGTGAAGTAGGGTGGTGAAGAATTAAGGAGAGGGATATGTTCAGTATATGATGTCTTAAGTGATGTCTCAATGGCAAATGGGTCCGTGAAGATGCAGGTTGGGGAAAGGGGTAGGAAGGGGGGCTGTTGTGGGATCGCTACATTATCAAGCATCATAGCCACATGTCAAATCGGGGGGTTTGTAAAGATTGCAGATACTTGTCCGGATGGTATATGTGATATCATTTTAGGTATTATGGTGTGCCCTTCAAGAGTTAGGGGATTTCGTGGGGCTCGGGTATTGTCATTGGGTCATCATAGTAGTGAGGGGCCTTGTCGGGCGGGTGTCGGCGGTATCATTGATCTTATGCTTCCATGGGTTCTCCTCTGGATTGTGGAGGTGTCATGCGGGGTGTGCGTAAATCTGCATACTAGTTAGGGCCATCAACTTGTGGTATATCGAGTGTCTCACAGAATAGGTGGAGGTCTTCTGGAACCTTCAGAAGGGCTGTGCAGCCTTGACGGTTGGCTATGAAGCAGAAAGGGAATTTCCACTGGTAGTGTATTCCTCTGGTTCTCAGGATTTCTAACAGGGGCCAGAGATCCTTGCAATGTTGAAGGGTAATGGCAGACAGGTCTTGAAAGATGCGGATTTCATTTCCTCCGTGAGAGAGCTGAATCCTGTTGCAGGCTTTGTGGATCTCCTCCTATATATACAGTATCTCACAAAAGTGAGTACACCCCTCACATTTTTGTAAATATTTTATTATATCTTTTCATGTGACAACACTGAATAAATGACACTTTGCTATAATGTAAAGTAGTGTATTTACAGCTTGTATAACAGGACCACGTCCTGTTGTCTGATGAGACCAAGATACACTTATTTGGTTTAGATGGTGTCACACGTGTATGGCGGCAACCAGGGGAGGAGTGCAAAGACAAGTGTGTCTTGCCTACAGTCAAGCATGGTGGTAGGACTGTCATGGTCTGGGGCTGCATGAGTGCTGCCGGCACTGGGGAGCTACAGTTCATTGAGGGAACCATGAATGCCAACATGTACTGGGACAACATGAAGCAGAGCATGATCCCCTCCCTTCAGAGACTGGGCTATAGGGCAGTATTCCAACATGATAACGACCCCACACACACCTCCAAGATGACCACTGCCTTGTTAAAGAAGCTGAGGGTAAATATGATGATATGGCTAAGCATGTCTCCAGACCTAAACCATATTAAGCATCTGTGGGGCATTCTCAAACGGAAGGTGGAGTATCGCAAGGTCTCTAACATCTACCAGCTCTGTGATGTCATCATAGAGGAGTGGAATAGGACTCCAGTGACAACCTGTGAAGCTCTGGTGAACTCCATGCACAAGAGGGTTTAGGTAGTGCTGGAAAATAATGGTGGCCACACAAAATATTGACACTTTAGGCCTAATTTGGAAATTTTCACTTAGGGGTGTACTCACTTTTGTTGCCAGCGGTTTAGACATTAATGGCTGTGTGTTGAGTTATTTTGAGGGGACAGCAAATTTAAACTGTTATTCAAGCTGTATACTCTCTACTTTACATGGTAGCAAAGTGTAATTTCTTCAGAGTTGTCACATGAAAAGATATCATAAAATAATTACAAAAATGTGAGGGGTGTACTCACTTTTGTGAGATACTATATATATATATATATATATATATATATATATATATATATATATATATATATTTATATATGCATTGTTTGCACAGTTATTTATTATTGTTCTGTGATATATGATAATAAAAAGTTTATTTATTACTCGAGAACAGCACTGTTTTATGTACATTTTTATGCATTCTGTTTTCATAGAATTGGGAACAGCTACAATCATCAAATGTAGGTACAGGTGAAAAAAATGAACAGTATGAAATGTTGCAAATTATATTCGATAATTGCATGTTTTTTGTTGTCAATAAACAACATTCAACAGCTTTTTCATATATCCATGTATTCCAGTTCCCTCCAGCCAACACAAGTTCTTCCATCCAATCTACAGATATAATCACAATGTATCAATGTATCCCTGTAGCAGAAAATGAGTTATTAGAGGTCCAAGCAGATCTGTCAAACTGATTGACTGAACTGGCCTGCTGTTCTGTCAGTAATTTAATAATGAGCCAGGTGTGAGGGGCTACCACCAAGCAGGAGGTCTGTTAACTGATTTAATGTCCCTAAATTGAAACTATAAATCATCTTGAATAGAGTTTGCCGAATGGTTCTGAAAATGCTAGCATACAGTAGTATCCTCAAAAACAAAGATATTTATTTGCATACAGAAATTTAAAAAGACAGACGATTAACCCCACAGATGTTACATATTAAATATTCACCATAAAAAACGTGCTTGCATTTTCCAAGTGTGGACCATTTATTGCCATCTTTCTTTAAAGAATGTCCATAACAGGGAAATTACCTCTATTGGAAGCCGTTGTGCTCTGCCTCTGGGTTGTATGCTGCAGTTGAGGCTGTCACTGTTACTAAGTAGGTTTGGCCTTACATTCCTAGAGCTGTAGAATGTAGGCATGTAACATTTCCGATGTCTCTCCACAATGCAGTACAATATACATATACAGTATATATAAAATCTTTGTTTTACAATAAACATTTTTACACAATAAAGGATTCCCAGGTCATTATGGATTTTCTTAACTGATGGTACACTAGTAGAAATTTCTTTTCAGACATTGCCTGCGACTGAAACCTCATTCTGAACCCTACAGATGGAGGGTAGGGGCAAGGAGAAGTCACTTCCCTGATTTGTTCACTTGTGTAGGTAAATACCAGCTTGAACTACTGAACTCTGTAAATAGGCTATTTCCATTATGAGGTAAGGTGATACCAGTAGACTTGTAAAGAGGAGCCAGAAATGCCACTTGCTAGCTGCATAGGAAAATATTAAATACCCATATGCAATATTTCACTTTAACCTGGTTAAAAAAACACAAAAATAGAAAAACAAATAATTTAATGTCAGATGCATAAAACCAAAAAGACAGATGGTTGATCAACAGTGTAGTGTTTCATACTTACTGGAGTGGCTTGTGTTGGAGGATCTGAAACTGAAAGAGTATAGCTGAAAGTGGTAGAATGCCGCAAATCAGTTAGTTGACATTCTGCAAACCTTGCAACAAGAGAAAAAAACATTAAACATTTATTTTAAGGACAAATAAAACTGTAAAAACATGAAATATATTGTAAATTAGAAGAAACAATAAAAGCTATTGTCATACAGGCTGCAATTCCTTTTGTTTTTCCACTAGATATATGTACTATATATATATATATATATATATATATATATATATATATATATATATATATATATATATATATATATATATATATATAGATATATATAGATATATATATATATATATATATATACAGTGGGTACAGAAAGTATTCAGACCCCCTTACATTTTTCACTCTTTGTTATATTGCAGCCATTTGCTAAAATCATTTAAGTTCCTTTTTATTCCCTCATTAATGTACACACAGCACCCCATATTGACAGAAAAACACAGAATTGTTGACATTTTTGCAGATTTATTAAAAAAGAAAAACTGAAATATCACATGGTCCTAAGTATTCACAACCTTTGCTCAGTATTTAGTAGAAGCACCCTTTTGATCCAATACAGCCATGAGTCTTTTTGGGAAAGATGCAACACGTTTTTCACACCTGGATTTGGGGATCCTCTGCCATTCCTCCTTGCAGATCCTCTCCAGTCCTGTCAGCTTGGATGGTGAACGTTGGTGGACAGCCATTTTTAGGTCTCTCCAGAGATGCTCAATTGGGTTTAAGTCAGGGCTCTGGCTGGGCCATTCAAGAGCAGCCACAGAGTTGTTGTAAAGCCACTCCTTTGTTATTTTACCTGTGTGCTTAGGGCCATTGTCCTGTTGGAAGGTAAACCTTCGGCCCAGTCTGAGGTCCTTAGCACTCTGGAGAAGGTTTTTGTCCAGGATATCCCTGTACTTGGCCGCATTCATCTTTCCCTCGATTGCAACCAGTCGTCCTGTCCCTGCAGCTGAAAAACACCCCCACAGCATGATGCTGCCACCACAATGCTTCACTGTTAGGACTGTATTGGACAGGTGATGAGCAGTGCCTGGTTTTCTCCACACATACCGCTTAGAATTAAGGCCAGACCAGAGAATCTTATTTCTCACCATCTTGGAGTCCTTCAGGTGTTATATTTTTAACAAACTCCATGCGGGCTTTCATGTGTCTTGCACTGAGGAGAGGCTTCCGTCAGGCCCCTCTGCCATAAAGCCCCAACTGGTGGAGGGCTGCAGTGATGGTTGACTTTCTACAACTTTCTCCCATCTCCCAACTGCATCTCTGGAGCTCAGCCACAGTGATCTTTGGGTTCTTCTTTACCTCTCTCACCAAGGCTCTTCTCCCCTGATAGCTCAGTTTGGCCAGATGGCCAGCTCTAGGAAGGGTTCTGGTCGTCCCAAACATCTTCCATTAAAGGATTATGGAGGCCACTGTGCTCTTAGGTACCTAAAGTGTAGCAGGGATTTTTTTGCAACCTTGGCCAGATCTGTGCCTTGCCACAATTCTGTCTCTGAGCTCTTCAGGCAGTTCCTTTGACCTCATGATTCTCATTTGCTCTGACATGCACTGCGAGCTGTAAGGTCTTATATAGACAGGTGTGTGGCTTTCCTAATCAAGTCCAATCAGTATAATCAAACACAGCTGGACTCAAATGAAGGTGTAGAACCATCTCAAGGATGATCAGAAGAAATGGACAGCACCTGAGTTAAATATATGAGTGTCACAGCAAAGGGTCTGAATACTTAGGACCATGTGATATTTCAGTTTTTCTTTTTTAATAAATCTGCAAAAATGTCAACAATTCTGTGTTTTTCTGTCAATGTGGGGTGCTGTCTGTACATTAATGAGGGAAAAAAATGAACTTAAATGATTTTAGCAAATGGCTGCAATATAACAAAGAGTGAAAAATGTAAGGGGGTCTGAATACTTTCCGTACCCACTGTATATAAATATATGTATGTACTGTGCTATAGTTTCATAAACCAGCTTAGCCACTTAAGGACCAGAAGGATTTCCCACATTAGGACCAGAGCACTTTTTGCGATTAGACACTGCGTCATTTTAACCACTTCCGGACCGCCGTACGTCGTTTGACTGCGGTACTTTGAAGTAGAATACCGTTGTTATGGTAGCAGATAGCTACCATAACCCCGGTATCTATTTTTTCAGCCAGCAATTCTGTACAAGATAAAAGTGGTCTTAGCGGCGGATTCGCCACGAGATCACTTTTATCAGCGGTGGGAGGGTAGCCCCCCTCCCGCCGCTTTCCGGTCATCTCCGCCGCTTACCGGACCCGCCGGCAGCGGCGGAGAAGATCGAGTCCTTCCCCCCCAGTGTCCGTGAGCCGAGTCACAAGTAGCTTCAAGTAGCTTCCGCCCAATGCTCTTAAAGGGGACATTTTTTTTTTCCCCTGCCATTTTTTTTTTTTTTTTTAAATGCATTTTAGTGTAAAAATGAGATCTGAGGTCTTTTTGACCCCAGATCTAATATTTTGGAGGTCCTGGCATGCTTTTTTCTATTACAAGGAATGTTTACATTTCTTGTAATAGGAAAAAAAGTGATCAAAATTTTTTTTTTAAAAAAGAAAGTTGTAAAAATAAAAATTAAAAAGTAAAATACATAATTAAAAAAAAAAATTTTAAAGCGCACCGTCCTCGCGCGCAGAAGCGAACGCAGACGTAAGTCCCGCCCACATATGAAAACGGTGTGCAAACCACACATGTGAGGTATCGCCGTGATCGTTAGAGTGGGAGCAATAATTCTAGCCCTAGACCTCCTCTGTAACGCAAAAATGCTAACCTGTAGAATTTTTTAAACGTCGCCAATGGAGATTTTTATGTTGCAAAGTTTGTCGCCATTTCGCTAGCGGACGCAATTTTGAAGCATGACATGTTGTGTATCATTTTACTCGGCGTAACATTATCTTTCACAATATGGAAAAAAATTGACCTAACTTTACTGTTGTCTTATTTTTTAACTAAAAAAACTGATTTTTTTCAAAAAAAATCGCGCTTTTAAGACCGCTGCGCAAATACGGTGTGACATAAAGTTTTGCAATGGCCGCCATTTTATTCTCTAGGGTCTTAGAAAAAAAAATATAATGTTTGGGGGTTCTAAGTAATTTTATAGCAAAAAAAAAAATGTTTTTAACTGATAACCTCCAAACTCCAAAAAGAGGCTCGGTCTTAAAGTGGACAATTGCACAGTCGTGCGACGTTGTACCCAAACTAAATTTGCATTCTTTTTTTCCCCACAAATAGAGCTTTCTTTTGGTGGTATTTGATCACCTCTGCATCATTTCTGATCACCGCTATAAACAAATAAAGAGTGACAATTTTGCAAAAAAAAAATCTTTTTGCTAAAATACAAATCCAAAAAAAAAAATATATTAAAAAATGTATTCATCAGTTTTGGCCCATATATATACTTCCTCATCTTTGTGGTAAAAAAAATCACGATCTGCGTTTATTGATTGGTTTGAGCAAAAGTTGCGGCGTTTACAAACCATGAGAATTAATTTATGTCATTTTACTATTTATTTATTTTTTACTAGTAATGGTGGTGATCTGCAATTTTTATTGGGACTGTGATATTGGGGCAGACATCTCGGACATTTTTGACAGTTTTTGGGACCAATGACATTTATACAGAGATCAGAAACTTAAATATCCACTGATTACTGTGTAAATGTAATTGAAAGTGAAGAGGGCGATCTAGGGGTTAACTGTGTTCCCTAGGTGTGTTCTAACTGTGAGGGGGCTGGGCTGCCAGGGGCATAAGAGATCTAACTGATCCTAGTGACAGGGATTAGTAGATCTCTGTTATGCCATCTGACAGCCAGGTCCCGTGGGCACAATGCTGCAGGGTGCAGCGGGCACGAGAGCGCGGCGGTGCGCTCCCACCCGCTAGCCGTGCACGAGCAAACCACTGTTTATAAATGGTCATTCGCGGGACAGCGCTACTCTGCAGCAGTAAATGTACGCGAGACGGTCGGGAAGTGGTTAAATAGTACAGAAAGAAAAGTGTTCAGTAAATGGCTGTTATCTAATTTTGTATATCATATAGTTATATAATTATAATCACTAGCTACACCCAAGTAGTTCACTTACGATTGGGATCACACTTTTCCAGTGTGTTAATGCACACATGTCAGTGTGTGTTATGATACACATTGTTTGTAAAGGCAGAGCATTCAAAAAAATGGTCAAAGTAACACCTGAGCTTTTTTTAGGTATGAAATGCATGGCAAAATACAGTAATGATATTCATCACAGTGATCTGCAGTGCAGATCACTGCGAATATTGCTCCATTACACCAATGCATGTAATGTGCAGTACCAAATTGCAGTAGTGTGCACACTGGCAGAAGCACACTGGCAATTTTTTTTATTAAGGTGACTGCTGTGCTACAATCTCTAACGATTAATTGCAAGTAGTAGGGATCAAACCAAATATGGCAAATAATAAACAAATGGCTCTATATAGAGCAAGGCACACAAATAGCAAGTAGTAGCAATTAATGGCCAATAACCATACATTGCTCCAAAAATGTGTGATTAATTGCTCCTACATGCTATTTACTTCATAATGAGCCATTAGTTCTTTATGCACAGCAATCTCTACTACCAGTAATTAATTATTAGTGCTTTTAAGGCTGTGTTCACACTTGTCCGACAAACGGACCAACATTGTGAGCACAAGTCACGTGACGTCACCAAATCAATGTTTCCCTACGAGAACCATTTTAACTGGTCCGACACAAGTCAGTCCCACTTTGAAAAAGGTTCCTGTACTACTTTGGTCTGACTTTGGTCATACTTCAGCCCATTGAATATAATTGAAGTCTGATCAAAGTCGGATCTTTGTTCCAACCATCTGACTTGTGACATCCGACTTGGTGATTACAGCAGCAGTAAAAGGAATTTATCTCACACTGGGATTGTTTTGATTGGTCAAAGTACAAGTCACTATCTCAAAGTCGGAGCAAAATCTTATTTTGTTCATTCAAGTCAGATGGAAGTAGGATCAAAGTAGGACCAATGTTGCAGAACAAAGTAGGATCAAAAGTCTGACCGTTTTTATCGAATAGTGTGAACCCAGCCTAAGAGTGCAATCGTTCTACTTAAATTCACCTGTGTGCTCCTAGTCTAAATCAACTTTATTATACAGATAAGCTGTTTTTATGTCATGCATGTCTGTGCAATAAAGCTGATTTAAAGTAGAATACTTGAGTGAGTGCTGGTGATTCAATCTATACTGCTAGCTACTATGAAAGCCATGTCCCATTCAACTACCACCCACAACAGTTCCTGTACCTTACACTGAGTATAAGTGGATTCTTCTCCTGTTAAGATTATCTTGCTGTATATTTAACTAGGGGGGGCTGTGGTTATATAATGGAAAGTCTGTGGATGTATAGTTTGACAACACCCCACATGTTAATTCTGCAACACAGTTTAATAAGCAAAACTGCAAAAAAATTAGGGTTGTTGGATTATCTACATACTGCAGTACTGTCAAATAAGACCTTTAGCAACATACCTTGTTCTTCTTGGTATAAGGCAGCATGTGACCTCCTTCAAGAATTCAGTGCTCAGGACTAAGTGGTCAATCCCCAGGCCCAAACACTGTCATGAAACAGTGAAACAGATTTATACAAGGTTAGGTGTCTGTTTTTAAAACTTTTGAAACTTGACATGTATCTCAGTACAGATCTGTATCAGTGGAGGCTCGTCTATAAGGGCTGTGGGGCTCCGCCCCACCAAAAAAATAAGTAAGAAATAAAAATAAAACTGAACTATAATTATTAACCAACAGCCAGCACAGCTAGATAGAAACTAGAAAGAAAAAAAAACTTTGGAATCTCTCTCTAGCTGTGCTTCTGTTGCTAATTGCTGGAATAGACAGATTAGATAAGAAAGAGAAGTGTAATCTGCCTAGTAACAGGGCAAACGTCCCAAATCTCAAAGAATAGATTAGACAGATAAGGTCGTTAATCGTTGTCTTCGTGTCGATCTCTCTCTAAGGTTTCAAAAAAAAAGAAAGATCAAAGATAGATCGACACGACCGACAACCAATTATTAATATCAAGTCAAAATAAAAATAAAGAATGAATAAAAAAACCACCCCGCCTCGGGGTGTCGGGAATATCTGCTCGGAGGTGACTATGTCTAGACATGACTCTATGTACAGTTCAAAGTTTTCAAAATTTTTGTCTGTGGATTGGAACATATTTAGACAAAGTGACAAAGTACTGTCACAAACCCGGACCCCTAACTGGTGAATCA
>BLSH010066462.1:2317620-2328298 GCA_018402905.1 Glandirana rugosa | reverse complement strand
CTCAGCAGCACCGCACACCCTCAGCTCTTCATGCTTTACTGTTTAACAGGCAGCTTTTATCAACACAACTCCACTCCTGGTCACTTCTTCATCTCTGCATTCAGTGCAATGTTGGCAATGATTCATGACTTGGGCGGCACAGTGGTGTAGTGGATAGCACTGTCGCCTAGCAGCAAAAGGGTCGCTGGTTCGAATCCCGACCACAACACTACCTGCCTGGAGTTTGCATGCTCTCCCTGTGCCTGCGTGGGTTTCCTCCGGGTACTCCGGTTTCCTCCCACACTCCAAAGACATGCTGTAGGTAAATTAGATCCTGTCTAAATTGTCCCTAGTATATGTATGAATGTGAGTTAGGGACCTTAGATTGTAAGCTCCTTGAGGGTAGAGACTGATGTGAATGTACAATGTATATGTAAAGCGCTGCATAAATTGACAGCTCTATATAAGTACCTGAAATAAATAAATGACTTCCAATGCAGGGACCAAGAAGTCCCCAACAGTGGAGTTTCTGTGTTGATTGAAGCTGCCTGTGCTCAGCCTCTGTATATCAGCATCAAACAAGAGAACAAGAGGAATGTCTAGTCATGACAATTCCTCTACAATAACTGCTTTCCAATGAATGCCATCATAAATCGCCTGATTTTATAATTACATTTTGAACTTTTTTGGACAGATAATGAAGATTTATGTTAGTGAAGCTGCTCAGTTCCAAAAACCAGGGACATTTCTATAGCTCACCTTGTGTCAGGGGTTAGTGGAGGATTTCCAGTGTTCCTATTATAAAATAAGGAATTAGGATGGAGCTTGATGGGATATGAAACCCCACATATTGCCAGTCTGTGCTCGGTTCCTGTGCAGACCTCACAGCTCATGTAATTCTTTACCTTTGGGATTTAATGGATGAATGAGCCAGCAATATTTTATTTAGAATTAAGACTGACAGCTGAGTTATACTGTACATTGTGTACAGAGTGGGTGGAGCCTATAAGGGGTGTGGCTTCTAAGAAGTGGGATGGGGCAAAAAGGAAGGGCAGGGTCTGGCGCCCCACCATCTTAAAACTTCACCAGCCGCCACTGATCTGTATACAAGTGGTGTATTCTGCTCTAGGTTGTCATATTACAAGGAAGCATCATTCAGGGGAATTCAAAATAGCCCCAACAACAGACTTTTGGTGATACTTCACTTATGACCTATTTGCACCTAATTCAGGCAATCATTGCCTGTGCCAGTGTTGGCAACATTACTGTTACATGTGGCAAATTCAGGTAGTTCCCACTTCTGACCGTTTAAGAAACTGCCACTATGGTAGCAATGAATTCTTAAAGAATTACTGTCAGTTCTCAGATTAGGAAATTGGAGGTAATTAAGACCAATTGTGAGCTGGCGCACGGAGGTATGCCAATACTCAGAGCAGGTAGTGTAGTTGTTCATGTGACCGCTTCCAGAGCCAAAAGCTAAATGTAAACAAACGTGATGTTATTACCCAATTATGGCAATGCCCATATTTGGACAATGACTTGTCAATGGATGGATGGAACTGAAAGACTAGTCCCCCATTTTGATTGACAGTGCACATCAGTGGGTGGATTTGAAAGCTGCTGTATAGTGTCTTTTATATCCACCCACTGCCATGCTCTTTCTAAAAAATAGAGGGGACCTGATGGTGAACTAGTCTCTCAATTCCCCATCAGGTTCTGACCACCTCTAGTACAAAACTCCCCAGCCACGCACCTATTAGTGTAATGGTAAGAGTGCACTTAGGAAGGAGTGTCCAGTGTGGACACTCCAACCCTCAGGGCAGACAAGGATAGATTCATGTACGTGTGTGCCAGGTACATGAATCAGGCACAAGTTCTGATGCTTTCAGTGCTGCACCCAAAAAGCATTCTGAAGAGTGCCTATGTGACCGTATATGAATGAATTGAGTTTTATGGCCATCTTAGAAAATTACAGCAGTGACAGATTGAAAGAGAAGAATCATTTCTAATAATAATATTATTTTTATTTAACCGCTTGCCGACCGCTGGTCGGCAATTGACGGCGACAAGGTGGCTCTGTAACGCAAATCGCCGTCATACGATGGCGGGCGCGATACAGAGCCACTGTGAGTGCGCGCGCGCCGCCGGAGGCGTGCGCTCACTGTGTTCGGGGGGGGCCAGGGAGCGGGTGCGGCGGCTTCGATTGCCGCTGGCCACCCACGATGCCCCCCCCGGAGTGAAGGAGCGGAGGTCCGTGTAAGTAAACACGGACCTCCGCTCTGTGTGAAGGGGGAAGAGCTGTGATCACAGCCTTCCTGTAAATGAAGGCTGTGACCACTTCCCTTCCCCAGCTAGGCAAGCCCCCCTACAGTAAGAACACGCCCAGGGAACATACTTAACCCTTAGCGTGCCCCCTGCAGGTTAACCCCTTCACTGCCAATGGCATTTACACAGTAATCAGTGCATTTTTATAGCACTGATCGCTGTATAAATGCCAATGGTCCCAAAAAAGTGTCAAAACGTTCCAACATGTCCGCCCCAATATCGCAGTACCGCTAAAAATCGCAGATCGCCGCCATTACTAGTAAAAAATAAAAAAATAATAAAAACCCCAAAAATGAATTCTCATCATCCGTAAACGCGACCACTTTTGCGCAAACCAATCAATAAACGCCGATTGCGATTTTTTTTTATCGCAAATATGATGAAGAATATAAATCGGCCAAAAACGGTGAAAAAAAATGTTTTTTTATATTTTTTTTTTTGGATTTGTATGTTAGCAAAAAGTAAGAAATTTGGGTTTTTTTGCAAAATTGTCGCTCTTCTTTTGTTTATAGCAGCGATCAGAAATGACGCAGAGGTGATCAAATACCACCAAAAGAAAGCTCTATTTGTGGGAAAAAAAGGACGCAAATTTCGTTTGGGTACAACGCCGCACGACCGCGCAATTTTCAGTTAAAGTGACGCAGCGCCAAATCGCAAAAAGGGCTCCGGTCCTAAAGCTGGAAATCCTTCCGGGGCTGAAGTGGTTAAAGTTGAGTTTTCCTTTAAGGCAGCCTCAGGTTTTTCTCTGTTTAATCTTTGCATACCCTTTGTCATTGTTCCAGAAAGAAAATTCATTTTACATGGTTTGAAAATTAGGAGAGATATATATATATTTTTTTTTTAATGTGAGATTCACATCTTAATTAAATTCTTCGGAGTTTAGCCAATCATTTCACATGTGTTTCTGCCATTTACTTAGATGAATCTAAGCATTGGTCTACAGACACAGCTACAAGATAAGTTTAGGTCTTTCTGCATTCTTAAAGATTAAAATTAGCACTCTATATCAGCAACATAGAACTAAGAATGTGAGCTTTATCAACAATGGGTGTTTTTTGTATGTGTGACTATTATTTTTATATATCTGAAGCTTGTTTTAACTCTGCAGAGGTAATTCAATGAGAAAATGTTGTATAAAAAAAGTGTAAAAATAAATGAATGCCAAAACAGGCAAGTTTCGCAAGTAAAACATCATGGGCAGAGCTTGTGCTAACAGCTAATGTCACTAATTTAGAATCTAACAGCATTTAAAAAATGAAATATTTATTATGTTAGTTTATTAACCACTTCAGTACTGGGCACGTTTACCCCCTTCCCACCCAGGTAATTTTTCTGTTTTTATAGCTGTCCCACTTTGAATGACAATTGAGCAGTCATGCAACACTGAACCCTTATGACATTTTTATCATTTTTTGAGACACATATTACTTTCTTTTGGTGGTATTTAATCACCACTAGTTTTTTTTTTATTTTTTGCTAAACAAGTGAAAAAAAGACTGAAAATTTTGAAAAATAAAGTATTTCTTAGTTTCTGTTATATAATTTAGAAAATAAGTAGTTGTTCTCCTTCACTGATGTAAACTGATGAGGCTGCACTAATGGGTACTGATAGACTGCACTGATGGGCACTGATGAGGAGGCACTTATGAGGCTGAACTGATATGTGACACTGATAGGTACTGATAGGTGGCACTGATGGGCACTGATAGGCGGCACTGATGAGGAGGCACTCATAGGTGGCACCGAAGGGCACTAATAGGCTGCACTGATGGGTACTGATTGGCTGCACTGATGGGCACTGATAGGCTGTACTGATGGGCACTGATAGGCTGCACTGATGGGCACTGATAGGGCTGCAAGATCAGTGCCCTGATTATCACTGTAAATGTGTGCTGTTATAAATGTGACAATGCGTGAGGAAAGGAATGCCGATAACCGGCAAGTTTGTTTATATGTGATCAGCTGTGATTCGACACAGCTGATCACATGGTAAAGGGCCTCTATGATTGGCCCTTTACCATGATCTGTGATCAGTAGAGTTGATCGAACCTCTGGAAGTTCGGGTTCTGCAGGTTCGGCCGAACTTCCGGACAAAGTCCGGGTTCGGGACCGGACTTGACCCAAACTTTGCCCCGGAGCCCGAACCCCATTGAAATCAATGGGGACCCGAACTTTTAGGCACAAAAATGGCTGTAACAGAGTCCTGGCAAGTCCTAGAGGTCTGCAAAAGGAAGGAAAATGGGGGTAAGAGTCAGACAAGTGCCCTACAAAGAAATGGGGATAGGGAAATAACTTAAAATAATTTTTAGGCTAAAATTACATAAAAAAAATCAAAAATGGAGGTGGATGCGGAGTTGGTGGTTGAGGAGGCGGTGAAAGTGTCGGTGGAGGAGGAGGAGGTTAGCCAACACTGTTTTTTTTTTATTTTTGTGCAAGAAATGATGATTTAAAATCATCTCCAAGTTCTATAGGGAAAGTTTCATCCAGCCGCATAGAGAGACATATTATTGTTCTAAAATCATCTCCAAGTTCTATAAGGAAAGTTTCTTCCAGCCACATAGAGAGCCATATTATTGTTCTAAAATCATTGATTTTAGAACAATAATATGGCTCTATGCGGCTGGAAGAAATGTTTCTTATAGAACTTGGAGATGATTTTAGATCAATAATATGGCTCTCTATGCGGCTGGATGAAACTCCCTATAGAACTTGGAGATGATTTTAGAACAATAATATGGCTCTCTATGCGGCTGAATGAAACTTTCCCTATAGAATTTGGAGATGATTTTAGAACAATAATATGGCTCTGCGGCTGGATGAAACTTTCCCTATAGAACTTGGAGATGATTTTAGAACAATAATCTGTCCCTCTAAGCAACAGCTGGAACCTTCCCCTATAGAACTTGGAGATGATTTTAGAACAATAATCTTTCCCTTAAAGCAACAGCTGGAACCTTTCCCTATAGAACTTGGAGATGATTTTAGAACAATAATCTTTCCCTTAAAGCAACAGTTGGAACCTTTCCCTATAGCATTTGGAAATGATTTTAGAACAATATTCTGTCCCTCTAAGCAGTAGACTCTACCTAGTCCAGTCAGATCGTTCTCTGCAGCAGGATGAGGTGTGCAATCTGTCCCTCAAAGCACCAGTACTAGTATCTCTACCTAGTCCACAATCAGATCGTTCAGTAATGCAGGATGAGATGTTATTAGATCTGCAATCTGTCCCTCACAGAGCCAGCAGCATCCTCTCCCTAAACTATCCTGAGAACATATGACATGCAGCACGGTGACTCCAGCCCCATATAGAGGCTGTGTCACATGATGCACTGGCCAATCACAGCCATGCCATTAGTAGGCATGGCTGTGATTGCTTCTAAGGGCAAACCAGTGAAACACTTGTTGATTGGCTGCCCTTGGCAGCTATTCAACACGTGGAATCAAATACCAGAACCTTGAACCCGGAGTTTTTTTGAAATGTCCGGGTTCAGGTCCAGATCCCGGACACCCCAAAGTTCGGTACGGACCTGAACTTTACAGTCCAGGTTCGGTCAACTCTAGTGATCAGCTGTATCCCAGGGGGGAGTGCAGGGGGTGTAATTCTGCAGGGACATCCATGGACACCCTCCCAGAACTGGAATGTAGCCGTCTTTTGGCTATAGCAAGGTCAGGAAGTGGTTAAAGTGCACCTAGCTTTAGATTTTTTAATGTAGTGTAAGTGCATACAGTGAAAACAGGTATTTATTACTTTTCACAGAGATCATAGTCACCTCCCCAGCAATGACATTATCTGCTTTTTCTGTTCAGAAGGACAACATCATCTTTATTCTGATGACTGATGACATCCTCTCTGACTAGGTAAAGCCATCTGGATGGAGCTGAAGGATTGCTTTTTAATTAAAAAAAAAATGTTTGTTTTTCATTTATACTATTGCTGTGTATGGAGATATATCAGGAATTTATTTATCTCAACTTGTAAAGTTAGTGAAAGGTCCAATTTCATGTGCTTTAATGTGTTATTATTGTGGACATTACATTCCATGGTAACTATTTTAAGGTTATCTTGATAAAAAAATGTCGTCCTGGTTTATAGTTAATGCTTTTCTGTAAACAAATGTAATGTTCTTTTGACATTATATTGTTTGCCACATGTTTTCAATGCCATAATTCAAGGGCAGAGTCCAGTACCCATAGCAACCAATAAAAATTCACATAGTACTGGTTTGACTTTAAGTAATTTCTGATGATAACTATACTTTGCTACAATTTGCACTGTGTTGTTTGGGCCATTCATTGAATATGGCAATTAGTGTAGATGGCAGGGTAGAAAGGTGTGTTTCTAGATCGCTAACATTTTGATGTCTGATGCAATAGTTAGGACATTTGGCTGAAACTGCTGTACATTAAATGTATTGTTTCTTTTGCATGGCAAAAATGTTTACAGCTGTGTAATAAGCATTAATACAGGTATGTCAGTTAAGTAGAGTTGATCGAACCTCTGGAAGTTCGGGTTATGCAGGTTGGGCCGAACTTCCGGACAAAGTCCGGGTTCGGGACAAGACTTGACCCGAACTTTGTCCCGGACCCCGAATCCCATTGAAATCAATGGGGACCCAAACTTTTAGGCACAAAAATGGCTGTAACAAAGTCCTGGCAAGTCCTAGAGGTCTGCAAAAGGAAGGAAAATGGGGGTAAGAGTCGGAGAAGTGCCCTACAAAGAAATGAGGATAGGGAAATAACTTAAAATAATTTTTAAGCTAAAATCACATAAAAAAAATCAAAAATTGAGGTGGATGTGGAGTTTGAGGTTGAGGAGGCGGTGAAAGTGGCGGTGGAGGAGGAGTAGGTAGCCAACACTGTTTTTTTTTTATTATTAATATGGCTCTATGCGGCTGGAAGAAATGTTTCTTATAGAACTTGGAGATGATTTTAGAACAATAATATGGCTCTCTATGCGGCTGGAAGAAACTTTCCTTATAGAACTTGGAGATGATTTTAGAGAAATAATATGGCTCTCAGTCTCTATGCTGCTGGATGAAACTTTCCCTATAGAACTTGGAGATGATTTTAGAACAATAATAAGGCTCTCTATGCGGCTGGATGAAACTTTCCCTATAGAACTTGGAGATGATTTTAGAACAATAATATGGCTCTCTATGCGGCTGGAAGAAACTTTCCTTATAGAACTTGTAGATGATTTTAGAACAATAATCTGTCCCTCTAAGCAACAGCTGGAACCTTTCCCTATAGAACTTGGAGATGATTTTAGAACAATAATCTTTCCCTTAAAGCAACAGCTGGAACCTTTTCCTATAGAACTTGGAGATGATTTTAGAACAATAATCTTTCCCTTAAAGCAAAAGCTGGAACCTTTCCCTATAGAACTTGGAGATGATTTTAGAACAATAATCTTTCCCTTAATGTAACAGACTCTACCTAGTCCAGTCAGATCGTTCTGTGCAGCAGGATGAGGTCTGCAACCTGTCCCTTAAAGCAGCAGTACTAGTATCTCTGCCTAGTCCACAATCAGATTGTTCAGTAATGCAGGATGAGATGTTCTATAATATCTGCAATCTGTCCCTCACAAAGCCAGCAGCATCCTCTCCCTAAACTATCCTGAGAGCATATGTCATGCAGCACGGTGACTCCAGCCCCATATAGAGGCTGTGTCACATGATGCACTGGCCAATCACAGCCATGCCATTAGTAGGCATGGCTGTGATGGCTTCTAAGGGCAAACCAGTGAAACACTTGTTGATTGGCTGCCCTTGGCAGCTATTCAACACGTGGAATCAGATACCAGAACCTCGAACCCGGACTTTTATTGAAATGTCCGGGTTCAGGTCCAGGTCCCAGGCACCCCAAAGTTCGGTACGGACCTGAACTTTACAGTCCGGGTTCGCTCAACTCTACAGTTAAGCTAATTGCTGAGGCTTCGTTTTCAGTACTTAGTCAATCATATGTGTACAGATTTAGTCACTGGGCTAATAAGACTACAATTGTAGGGTGGAATTTTTATTTTGAGAAAAATCTATTGTTGCCTTACAGTAGATGTTAGTAAAAAAAAGGCGTAGGAGTGAACGCTTACATACACTGGAAAAACAATGGGATTGATTAACTAAAGGCACACAGACTGTACAATATCATTTTCCCCAGAGCTTAGTGAATGCTGTGAAGCTCTGCTGACTTGATCATTCAATCATGTGCAAGAATAAATTCATTTTTTCCTTGCATTGGGTAATTGGGTATTCCTTGCAAATTTCACCACATTCACTAAGCTATGGGGAAAAAATTAAACTTCCCTTGAAAAATTAAAAACCTCTTTGCCTTTAGTAAAATAACCCCAATATGCTAGGTGAGGTACAGTAACAGGTTATGGTATGCAGAGCGTTGTGAAAATGAGGAGGTGATTCAGAAAAAAATCTTTGCATTTTTGCTGTTAACTTATTAATTGCTTTTGTAATGCTTTATTACCCTTACTTAAAGGAAGTTTGGTGGAGAAAATACAGGGGCTACATATACAAATCCTAATTGCCTAGTGAGCCAGAACTCTTGACTTGTATACTTCTTCCAAGTTTGTGTCCAGAAGGTCACAGCATGATAGACAACAAGCCATTTCAGAAGGAAAGGTCAGCAGTGGCAGTTTCCATATTCTCTGGCCACAAGTCTCCTTTAAAAATGTTCACATATGTACATATATATTTTTAAGACTATACCCTCATTTTACCTAGCCATGACCTGGAGACCCGGGGTATGAGAATCCCCTATGTCCGCCTCCATGAATGCTTTCTCTGGTTGCATCAAGTCATGTGTAAGCACTATTATAGTATACATGCAATATATACAAAAAAGTACTTAATGTGTAGACTTAATTACCAAATGTCACAGTATTGATATTATTGTTTTCTCTTTTTTGCTAAGCTATCCCGGCAACCTACACCCATGCTGTGATAAGGTCCTGAAGAAACCTGAGGCGAAACACGTCGACCTATTGCAATTTTCATGCATACACATCATGGTTGTGTTGGTAGCTGGTATTACAGTTGTTGGGTATAGGCTCATAACTATAGACCTGGATATTATCATAGATACATTGGTTTTATACTAGAAACTATTTGCTCTGTTTTTTATTAATATTGTAATAAAATGTAGCTTTTTATGAACTTTTTTGGTTATCTTGTGGTGTGCCGTTAAACGTCCATGTGTGTGGGGGATTCCCACATTTCTTCTTTGTATTTACCGTGACATTTAATTCTGGGGTTATGGCTGCAGCTAGATGCCATGACCTGGTATTATTTATTTTCCCTCAGGCACCAGTCTTTCTGATAAAAGTGGTCCACCACTTTCCGCTGGTTCTCAGGCTTACTTGGGCTATTGGTAGCTCTGGGAACCGATCTGGCACTGGTGGCAGCTGGGCACAGAGAAGAGAGAAGAAAAGATGGCCTACACTCATCTCTATGGCCTAGGAGGACCGGAGTTACTTCCGGTTCCGGCCCCATGTAAACAGGGCCATTTTTTTAAAGCAAAAGTTTAAAACTTTTTTTGATCTTTTTCTTTTAAGGGTAGAGGAGAGATTTGGGGTCTCTTAGACCCCAAATCTCTCCATAAAGAGGACCTGTCATGTTGTATTGTTATTGCAAGGGATGTTTACATTCCTTGCGATAGCTATAAAAGTGATTAACCACTTGAATACAGGACGTTTATACCCCCTTCCTGCCCAGACCAATTTTCAGCTTTCAGCGCTCTCACACTTTGAATCTCAATTACTCTCTCATGCTACACTGCACCCAAACAAAATTTGTATCATTTTTTCACACAAATAGAGCTTTCTTTTGGTGGTATTTAAGAACCTCTGGGTTTTTTATTTTTTGCGACATAATTGAAAAAAGTGAGAAAATTTTGAAAAAAAAAACACTTTTTTTTGGTTTCTGTGATAAAATTTTGCAAATAAGTAATTTTTGTCCGTAAATTTTGGCCAAAACCTATACTGCTACCTATCTTTGGTAAAAATAACCCCAATAAGTGTATATTATTTGGTCTGTGTGAAAGTTATAGAGTCTACAAGCTGTGGTGCAAATCATTGAAAATTGATCACACCTGATGCACTGATGGCCTGTCTCATTTCTTGTGAATAACCCCAATAAAAATGGTTTCTATCCATCGTCATATCCAAAACCGGTTTTAAATGCCTGTTTTTAATGAATAAACGTTTTAAAATAGTGTCTTTGGTTTTTTTTCACAAAAAAAAAAGTTTTAAAAGAGTGAAAAAAGTTAATACAGCGTTTTTTATTTTTTGGGTCTCCAAGAATTTATGGTGGTTTTCTTTCGAGATAAACACACTTTTTTACTATGTTTAAAACAAACCCACGTCACA
>BLSH010066462.1:2297477-2307910 GCA_018402905.1 Glandirana rugosa | reverse complement strand
TTTTTTTTTATATATATATATATATATATATATATATATATATATATATATATATATATATATATATATATATTTTTTTTTTTTTGTATTTTGCACATGTTTTTAAGCATATTTTTGTGCTGAAAAATGCCCCCTTCGGCTTATACTTGAGTCAGTGTCTGTGGGTGGTCTGAAGAGATGAGTAGATTCACATTGCACAGAGCAAAGAGCCGCTCTGTGCATGAAACTGTGACCTAATTACATTGGAATGCAGAGAATGCAGAGAGAGCTGTCAGATTTTCAACTTGATGTCGGGAGGTGGGCGGGATGCGTGGGTGTTAGCTGTTCAGTCCCGCCCACCTCCGATCTCAGTGAAGATCTGCAGCTCTCTGCATTCTCTGCATTCCAGTGTAATTAGCTCACAGTTTCATGCACGGAGTGGCTCTTAGAAGCAGCGCGCTCTGTGCTTTGCAAATCTACTTTATTCATCTCTTCTGCCAGTGCCAGCCAGTACCATCCAGTGCCAATCAGTGCCACCTGCCAGTACCATCCAGAGCAGGTGGTGGGCAGGTGGTAATGGCTACAATACCTCTGTTCTGGCTACAATCCCTGTGTAATGGCTGAATCCCTGTGTTCTGGCTGCAATCCCTGTGTTCTGGCTATAATACCTGTGTTCTGGCTACAATACCTGTGTAATGGATGAGTCCCTGTGTTCTGGCTACAATACCTGTGTTCTGGCTACAATACCTGTGTTCTGGCTCCCTGTACCTGTGTTCTGGCTGCTGCATTTCCCACCCTAGGCTTATACTCGGGTCAATAACTTTTCCCAGTTTTTTTGTGCTAAAATTAGGTGCCTCGGCTTATATTCGGGTTGGCTTATACTCGAGTATATACGGTATACACATTTAGCATTATGACAATTAGCGCTGCTCTCATAACTATCTATATGCATATATTGTGTATCAGAGTATAAGGCAAGCTGTTTTTTCTCAGTTTTGAGAAACTGGAAACTATTTTTGCTTGCTAGTTTTTATTTGCCTTTCCTAAAACAACTCCAATGACTTTTAAGAAATACTAGCTACTCGTCAGCGTGGTGCTGGTGACCATCCTTTTGGCATAGATGGCTAGGAAAATGTTAGAGTCAATTTTTACAGCAATTATTTCTACAAATTAGACACAACTTATTTCATGTCTACGGGTATTCTTAGAAGTGTATATTTATTAGTAGTACATTATTTTTTCATTACTTTCATTATAAAAGGTAATTGGGTCCAATAAAATGATCATATGAAAGCATATCTGCTTTACGTTCCTATTAGCACTTTTGTCACAATGATATTATGAGCTTGTTTATGGCCTCTAAAGCCAATAAAAATCAGACCAAACTAGGTGAATAAAAAGTATAGTTTTTTAAACACTAAAATAAAACTATATGTGGTACATAGATACCCTCTGCACATAGCAAAACTTTGTTGTGTCTACCACTGCCAGACAGTCACAGTACCAAATCCCAAGGTTACTAAAACACCGGCAGGAACAAACAAATCTGCAGGCAGTGACAGAGCTATATAAAATGCATTTTGCTGTATGTGTCAAAACACTTACATCTAACATTTGGAATTACCAAACTCAGTAAAGTTGTTATACCTCATGGGTAAATCTTTGAGCTCTGGGAATTTTACAACTTAACTTTGTTTCACTGTAGAAGGCCTGACCCAATATGAACATTACTGCTTTTTCCTGTTAAATCTGAGTTTATAAGCAAACCAAAAGAAATAGAAAGACGGGGCAACTGTTATCTACAACATAATACAACTATATGTAAATCTTACATTTATTTTTAAAATCATTCTTATATGTTTATTACCTATAGAACACCACAACGGTCTCTGCCTTGCAGTACTGGGGTTCTCGGATTGAATCACAACAAGGATGCTGTCTGCAAGGTGTTTGCATTATATCCCTTTGCTGGCATATTTAAATATTTGATTTCAATTCGATTTTTATCACTTTGGTGAAGACCTTTATAAACCTTACACTTTTAAGATAGGTTGTTGGTGTCCTCTTTCCATACTCAAATAACTCAAGCTCAGCCATCCATGGAACTATACTGTGTTGGGCATCCACAATGATCAAGATCATCCCTCATACTGTATTAAAAGACAAGTCAGCATTTCTCATATCCGTTCACCAGCCCATCTATCATTTTCCTTCAAATAGGTCTACACCAGCCTTTCTCAACCTTTTCAACACCGAGGAACCCTTAAACTAATTCTCCGATCTCGGGGAACCCCTGCTAAAAATTAAAAATCTACAACTCATGATACATTAGTGTGATGGTCAGTGGGAAGAATGCTCCTTACACTTGTGGTCATTGGGAAGAATTACTCCCTTACAGATAGCTAAAAAGATCAATGATTTCATTGGGAATTTATCTGAGAGGTAGGAATTGACCATTGCTCAAGGAACAACCTCTGGAGGAACCCTAGGGTTCCACGGAACCCTGGTTGAGAAACCCTGCTCTACACATTTCACAGCATCCAACCACTTCCTTGGGACCAATTGACTTAATAATACTGTCAGCTGGTAAGTTCTATACAGAACATTCACATGCCTAATTTGCATTTATGATTTTATGATTTTCTGCTGATTATTCATGTGAAAGTGCTTTATGCACTCGGGAATTGTAACGCTTGCATAAATATGAGAAGCGCTGAATTGCACTGTTTTTTAATGCGCTATGAGGGAATATATTGATGTAAACCCTCATTATATGTTTTCTTTTAATAATATATTAAAAGCAGATTTAATAAATATATTTGTGCACAATTTATGTATAATAGGTTGTGGGGAAAAAAGTATTGGCACTTGATTGGATGATGGAAGTCAGTAGAGCTTCACCTCTTTCTTTAAGCTAAGGGAAAATTATCTCACAAAGTGAACAGTCTATTTGCCATTAGTAAATCAACCCCAAAATATTGGAGCAAGATAATCAGCATGATGGTTAGGCTACTAACATTTTTAGAAGGAGAGATCAGCTATGACAGCTCTTATGTTTCTCTCATGATGTGTTCTTTAACCAGTTCCCCACAGCCTGCCGTGTATTCACGGCGGCAGTGTGGATGCTGTGCGTGAATTGCCGTAAAAAGACGGCGATCTGCGAATGGCTGCTAGGGGGCACGCGCACACGCCCGCCGCACTCCAGAGGTGTGTGCCCATGGCTCGGGCGGACCCAATGTCTGCCGGCGAGCCGTGATGAGCGGCCACAGGCAAAGAACGGGGAGCCGCCAATGTAAACACAGCGGTTCCCCATTCTGACAGTGCGGGCATGGGTGATCTACTGATCCCTGTCACTGGGATCAGTTAGATCTCTCATGGCCATGGTAGCCCAACCCCCCCACACAGTTAGAACACACCCAGGGAACATAGTTAACCCCTTCACTACACCCTGCAGGTTAACCCCTTCACTGCCAATGACATTTACACAGTAATCAGTGGACATTTAAATTTCTGATCGCTGTATAAATGTCAATGGTCCAAAAAAGTGTCAAAAATGATCAGACATGTCCGCCCCAATATCACAGTACTGCTAAAAATCGCAGATCGCTGCCATTACTAGTAAAAAATTTAAAAAAAAATAAAAACCCCAGAAATGAATTCTCACCATCCGTAAACACGGCCACTTTTGCGCAAACCAATCAATAATTGGCGATTGCGATTTTTTTTTATAGCAAATATGAGGAAGAATATAAACCAGCCAAAATCGGTGAAAAAAAAAAGTTTTTTTTATATTTTTTTTTTGTATTTGTTTTTTTTTTTGTATTTGTATTTTAGCAAAAAGTAAGAAATTTGTGTTTTTTTTGCAAAATGGTCGCTCTTCTTTTGTTTATAGGTTGATCAGAAATGATGCAGAGGGGATCAAATACCCCCAAAAGAAAGCTCTATTTGTGGGAAAAAAAGAACGCAAATTTTGTTTGGGTACAACGTCGCATGACCGCACAATTGTCAGTTAAAGCGACGCAGTGCCGAATCGCAAATAGTGCTCTGGTCCCAAAAGGAAATTCTTCCGGCGGTGAAGTGGTTAACCACTTCAGGCCCAGAAGGATTTGCCCCCTTCCTGACCAGAGTACTTTTTGCGATTTGGCACTGCGTTGCTTTAACTGACAATTGTTCCCAAACAAAGTTGACGTCCTTTCTTCCCACAAATAGAGCTTTCTTTTGGTGGTGTTTGATCACCTTATCAAACCAACAAACAAAGAGTGACAATTTTGAAAGAAAAAACATTTTTTTAATTCTTGCTATAATACATATCCAAAAAAATATATACAAAAATGAATTTATTCATCACTTTAGGCCAATATATATTCTTCTACATATTTTTGGTAAAAAAAACAAAAACAAAACAGGGGTACATTGATTGGGCTGCGCAAAAGGTATCACGTCTACAAACTGTGGAGTAGATTTATGGCACTTTTATTATTTACTAGTAATGGAGGCAATCTGCGACTTTTATCAAGACTGCAACATTTCTGCGGACAGTTTGGACACTTTTTACACTTTTTGGGACCAATGACATTTATACAGCGATCAGAGCTTTAAATAGCCACTGATCACTGTATAAATGTCATTGGCAGGGAAGGGGTTAAACTCTAGGGGGCGATCAAGAGGTTGTGTGGGGGCTGGGCTGGCCGGGGCATGACAGATCTCACTGTTCCCGATTACAGGGAACAGTAGATCTGTGTCATGTCCCCTAACAAAATGGGGGTCCTCCATGTTTCCCCATTCTGCCTCTGTAACAAGAGATCGTGGGTCACCAACGGACATCCCGACCACTCAACCTGCGGGCACGCTCACAGTGGTGCGCGGAGGCACATGCGTGAGTGAGATATTAATATACTAAAATAGCTAGTGAGTATTTCTTTGTGCGTGTGTGTGTGTGTTAGGGATATGTTTTGAAAATTATACTCACATCCATGACCACAATTCTATTTTGAATAAATTTACAACAACAAATTGACTAAACTGGGATAAACAGAATTTCGAGCAGCTGTGCATAGTAATCAATTACCTTCCAACTTTTGGCTGCTCCCATCATAGTAAATCCCCCCTCAGTGTTTGTTCTATGAAAAATCTGAGCATGCCAATAACATTTATTTTTCATGGTAAAGTTTGTCAATAAGTGGAGAGAAGAGATTATTTTTTCTTTTGAAGCTGTGTATTAATAATGCAATAAATGCTTGGTGCAATTTTAAATGCACCTTTAGATAAATGTGTATTAACAGATGATGCAATGTATTCATTAAATCATTTTCATGAGTCCTTAGCTTATTATTTATTTATTTATTTATTTATTTTTGCTCCACACTAGTAACCTCAGTTGTGTTTTACTAAAGTTGTTTTATTTTATTGTTAAGTCACATTTGTTTTTTGAACAACATACTTAAATGGCGGAAAATCAACATACTACTAAAATTCTTGTCCTTGAAAGAATGTTTAGATTTCATGGTGTTCAGCAGCCATATTAAATGAACTTGACAGATAATTCTATATAACTATTCATTATCACTGAAGGTGCCCAAACTTAATTTCCATCAAAATGAGATTAACTGCATCTAATCATACCACTGGTTAAAGTTTAAGCTGTAAATTACATTAATAAATAGAAGGATTTGATGCACCTAAGAACAAGGGCTTGGCCAAAGATAAAGGCTGGAAAAATATCTCAGCAGCTAAAGGATGCAGGGAAGAATTTTAACTACTTCCATACCGAGCCTGTTTTTTGGGTTTGGTGTTTACGAGTTAAAAACTGTTTTTTTTTTGCTATAAAAACCCCCAAACATTATATTTTTTTTCTAACACCCTAGAGAATAACATGGCAGTCATTGCAAAACTTTATGTCACACTGTATTTGTGCAGTGGTCTTTCAAGCGTGCATTTTTTAAAATAAATTCAGTTTTTTTAGTTAAAAAATAAGAAAACAGTAAAGTTAGGTCAATTTTTTTCCATATTGTGAAAGATAATGTTACGCCGAGCACAATGATACCCAACATGTCATGCTTCAAAATTGCGTCCCCTCGCGGAATGGCGACAAACTTTGCAACTTAAAAATCTCCATTGGCGATGTTTACAAAATTCTACAGGTTACCAGTTTTGCGTTACAGAGGAGGTCCAGTGCTGGAATTGTTGCTCTCGCTCTAATGATCGTGGCGATACCTCACATGTGTGGTTTGAACACTGTTTTCATATGTGGGTGGGACTAACGTATGCGGTCGCTTCTGCGCGCTTTAAATTTTTTTTTTATTATTATTTATTTTGCTTTCTTATTTTTATTTTTACACTGTTCTTTTAAAAAAAATTCACTTTTATTCCTAATACAAGAAATGTAAACATTCCTTGTAATAGAAAAAAGCATGACAGGTCCTCTTAAATATGAGATCTGGGGTCAAAAAGACCTCAGATCTCACATTTACACTAAAATGCAAAAAAAAAAAAATTTTGAAAAAAATGACAGCCCAAAAAAAAAAATGGGCCCTTTAAGACCGTTGGGCGGAAGTGACTTCTGACGTCATTTCCACCCTGCCGTGTTATGAAGCCGACTAGTCGGCTCACGGACACTGGGCAGAGAGGATCCGATCATCTCCGCTGCTGCCGGCAGGTCCGGTAAGCAGCGGAGATGATGGGAAAGAGGCGGGGGGGCACCTCTCCTGCCGCTGATAAAAGTGATCTTGGAGCGAATCCGCCACTAAGATCACTTTTATCTTACACAGAATCGCTAGCTGAAAAAAACAATATCTGAGCTGCAGGCACCATTCAGATATCACATCTCAAAGGCAAGACATCAATAGACGTCCACCTAAAGAGAAGTGGTTAGGTCAGGTAATTCTTCCCAGTAACCACAAGCGTAAGGAGCATTCTTCCCACTGACCATCACTCTAATGTATCATGAGTTGTAGATTTATCATTTTCAGCAGGGGTTCCCGGAGACCAGAGGTCTATTTCAAGGATTCCTCTGTGTTGAAAAGGTTGCAAAAGGCTGGTCTAACTGGACACGCTGTCCTACACAAAGATTAGACTAGAACTACTACCTGATATGTTAATTAAACCATAACATTGCATATAGAAAAAACAGAGGGGATATACCGGAATATCGTGGACTTTATGGGCACACCACGAGACAGTACACGCATAATCTGTAAAAATAGCATATATTTTTATTTAAACACTTTCATTAAAAGAAGACAACATGGTTTTAAAATCTACAAATGTTGCAGAATATCAACAATCACATAAGATAGCCTATACCAAATCTCTAAGCTGTTTCTGGTACATTTCTACAGTACATTGCACCAAAGACGGACCACAGTGTTCATGCAGAGCAGGTCAACTCATTTCGCTATTAGCAAGCTTCCTCAGGACCCCTTGCATCCTGGATTTGAGATTACTTAAGAAAGAAGCCATATCCATAATTATGTATTCCTATAAAATATACATATCACTCTATGGCAATCATATCATTTGTAATGCTTACAGTTGGCTGTCTGTGCTCACGGGAATAAGATTCAGGGGGGGGGGGGGCGGACACAGGGGGCGATAGGAGTAGATGCGGACAGGTGGACAATTGTATAACCTATATATATATATATTTTGGGTTAAAATAAAGTAATCTTAGGATAATCCTCTCACTGTCACTGCACTGTTGATACAGGACAAACAATACCAAATGGAAAGGAGCCTATTACCTCGTAAGGGTCTCCAATCAGGCATACAGTTATATACTTAGACTGGTATATATACCTAATGGAAAGAGCAAAGAAAAGGAGAGAAGGTATATCTACTCGGTGTTGTCGGATCTCTAAGTGTAAAGGTCTGTATCTCTGCCAGTAATGTATAATATCAACTTACCCTCCACTCATATAAGAAACTAGATGCTTGGTGTAGAGAAAGGTAGTCTCATATTAATAAGCAATTTAGTGCTTTGTCACGTGGATCTCAATTTAGAGACGTCACATCCACGGGATAGATAGATAATGTAATCCCTACAAGATGTAGTTCCTCAAAAGAAGGAAAGAGGGGGACAAAAGTATAACCAAATAGAAAAACAAACTTGTAGTACCATAATGAAAAAAAGGGGGGAAGGGGGAGGGGAGGAAAAATCTGTGGACTATTGTCCAATACCTGTGTATAAAAATAGCTTGCCGTATACATATGGCACTGTCTATAATGCTGCAGGAATGGTGCCCATCCTATATGGACAATTGACATAGTCCCGGTCCATCCAAGAGGAAGGAGAGAGGCCACGTCATCAGGGTAGGTGGCTATGTTGTGAAGGGGCACTGGACTGGTGCCGCATACCTGAATATATGTCCGTCTCTCCTAGTGTCCGACCGTCGTCTGAGATGCTGACCAAACAATGTACCTCCTATATAGGCCCCCACCACGCTGGTGCGGGCGCCGCCACAACAGTGGGCGGGACCTATGGCATCATAGGCTATGGCGCTGACGCACAGCGTGGTGTGCGTTCCAACACAACGGCGCATGCCCAAACAAAGATGGGCACACCGTGTGTAAAGGGAAACGTGCATAGGGGCGCCGTAGGTTGCAAGGGGAGGGGTCACTCCTCCGAGTCACCGGGCACACCCGCACGCCCCTAACGCCTCCTGAGGAGGGGAATGTGGAACGCATATGTCTTCCCCCAAGAGGCCTCCCCACCAGGACAGAGAGCCAACAACAATACTGGGACCGCTAATAAAGTAAATACACATAGCATATTGCTATTGTCTGGCCTTGCTAAGAGAGACCCTGCAGGAGGGTGAGGATCTGTCCATACAGGATAAAAGAGCCCTTTTGCACAATGCAGAGGATTAATCCCATGGGTTCCATGGTGAGTATAACAAGCATGCTATTCTGCATATACAGACAGATTTTACTGTTATGGGTTTAGTAACACCCTAAATAAGGTTCCTGCAACATACATCCACCACTATTCATATAATCCAGCGATGAAGATTCATGTCTATTGCAAGGTGCTGAACTTGTGTTTGGACCAAGCCTTAAGCTCATTTCTAAAAACAATAAACTTGATAGCCCATATTGTACTTCTAGTGGCATATATAAAAGTACAATAAAACATGCTCTGAACATTATAACAGGACAATATATCCAGTTTAAATACAAGAAAGGACTCATATCATTTGGTCTGTAATGGACTGGAAGAATTGTGATGACAAAGGAATTAATGAGTTATTGAACTGGAGAGTTGTAAGAGCTGTTAAAGGTCATGTTGATTGTATGAGTCCCACACGAGAAAGCAGAGTCAGCACTCATAACATGCAGAGATCTTTGGTCCTTGCTAGGAAATAAACACATGCCACTCTTCTTATTACCTGGTAATTAAAGTGAAGGAAATTTAAATAATCTATGAAATTCATTGTGTATTAGAGACGTGCATAAAGTAATATCAATTTTCAGATCAAGTAATGTATGTATTGCATATTGCACTGGTTTAATGTTCAAAGCAGTATGAGGTTGATTTGCTACAATTATGCAGATGCATTCAGCAAGGCAATTATTCCAAGAGCTTAGTGCATAAGGTGAAACTCTGCACCCAAAAATGTTGTTGTTTTTTTTTCCTTGCATGTGATTGGCTATTCTTTACAAAATAAAGTTTCACTAGATTCACTAAGCTTTGGGGAAAATTCCCTTGCAGGGTGCAACTTCACTTTCAAAGTAAACTGTGCATGTGCCTTGAAATAAATCAAACCCTGTATGTATTAATAGTAAATTCATATAAATTACTTTCAAAATATATGTTTCGTTGGATATCCTATAAATGCAATTAAAGCGGAGTTCCACCCAAAAGTGGAACTTCCGCTTTAAGGGAAGGTGACCCCCCGACATGCCACAATTGGCATGTCTTTTTTTGGGGGGTGACCAGGGACCCTTTTTTCACAGGGTCCCAGGTCCACTTCCTCCCCTGGAGCTGTGGCTCCGGAAAGGAAGTCCACCTTCCCCCCTCCCTCTCGGCGATCTTCTGGAACACGTCACAGGTCCCAGAAGATATGCCGAGCCATTCACGAGCCGCAGCGCGACTTGCACATGCGCACTAAGCGCCCGGCTTTGAAGCCAAAGCCGGGCAGGGACCAGTGGGGGGTTTTTTTCTGTACGGTTAACACCGTACAGCCCCCCAGTGGAAGGGAATTTCGCCTTCAAGGTGAAAACCCACCTTGAGGCGAAATTAACGTAAATATCCTATAGGTTGCTTTGTATATAAAACTTTCATTAAATATACTTAAATGATAATTATGTATGTCCCAAACTAAATAAAGTTCCGTGTACGTGTCAAATGAAACTTTCACTTCAACGTGGGACGTTCCCTTAAAAGGGGTTTCGAATCACTTAGATCACTTTGAAATAAAACATTTCTTATCGGTTAGTGTACGTTCCTTTTTTTTTGT
>BLSH010066462.1:2271735-2283484 GCA_018402905.1 Glandirana rugosa | reverse complement strand
AAGTTCAGGTAGAGGATGGTTAAGTATTATGAGTTGGTTTAATGGTAGTTATAGTTAGCTGTAACCCCTTCTTGCCAATGGAACACATATATGTTTCCCCTCTGAACTGGGCTTTTTTCCACATATATGCGTATTTCACTTTGAGCTGGGAGCACGCCACACAGCCAGCTTCCAGCACAGAGACCCGGGTTTCACCAAGAAGTCTCACCAGGTCACCCAATCACTGTGGTAGCCATTGATTGGCTATCATAGTGATCAGTCGCTGTGAAGACCACCCCAGTGTTTTTCTCTCTCTGTGAATGGAGAGGAATGATACAATGTACAGTATTTCTCTATTTCCTTGCAGAGAGAAAAAAATTGTGCCTAAATTTTTTTTTAAAAAATTAAGAAAAAATACCTAGATCAAGGTTTGAACTAGGTCAGTGGCAGGGTTAGTGTTTGGATCAAGTAAGGGTCAAAGGTCAGGGTCAGTTTTGGGCAGGATTTTTTTAAATTAGCATAAAGTTAGTGGCAGTGTCAGTGTGTTTAGGTAGGACAAAAAACAAAACAAAATGCACACTATTGCTTCTGGGCTGTATTACGGGTACAAACAACAATTGACATACACATATGTGGAATTACTGCAATCATCAGGAGCAGGAGAATTGGGTTGTTCTTTGGTGGTAGGTTATGGTAGTACCAAGAAATATACAGCTACATTTTAAAAAAATATTTTTTACTATTTTGGGCCAGTTTTACTTTGATAATAATAAAAAAGCAGGGGATATCCATAACCATTTACTACCAAATTAAAGTCCAATTTGTCCTGAAAAAAACAAGGTTTAATCTACCTGGATGCACAAAGTATTTGTGATGATATGAACTGTTTTATTAACACATGTCTAAATTGCAAAATTGTGCTTAGGCATTAAGATTTGTTTTACCCTTAGGTATGAAGGGGTTAAGAGTGTTAGCAGTTTTCAGTGCAAGAAGCCTCATACTGAAAACTTTGTTTACTGCTATGCTGGGATCTTCACTGCTATTCTCAAATTAAAGCAAAGCTGTGTTGAAATAAAATGGAAATTGATGTTAGTGACATCAACCTCAAATAGTCTGTTCACCTTACAAGGTAATTTTTACTTTGCAAGGGAATTTCCCCTTAACTTTAATAAATTGGGGTTGATTTAATAAGACAAATAAGCTGATAAATATGCAAGGGAATTTTTACTTCTCAATGGAAGTTTAACCACTTCTCTTTAGGTGGACATCTATACACTCGTCTCCATAATACGGCAGGGCGGAAATGACGTCAGACGTCACTTCCGCTCAACGGTCTTAAAGGGCCCATTTTTTTTTTTCACTGTAATTTTTTTCAAATTATTTATTTATTTTCCTGTAAATATGAGATCTGGGATCTTTTTGACCCCCGATTTCATATTAAAGAGGCCCTGGCATGCTTTTTTCTATTACAAGGAATGTTTACATTTCTTGTAATAGGAATAAAAGTGATCAATTTAAAAAAAAAAAAAAGAACAGTGTAAAAATAAAAAGTAAAAAGCAAAATAAATAATTAAAAAAAAAATGAAAGTGCTCTGTCCCGCTGAGCTCGCACGCAGAAGCGAACGCATACGTAAATCCCGCCCACATATTAAAACGGTGTTCAAACCACACATGTGAGGTATCGCCACCATCGTTAGAGCAAGAGCAACAATTCTTGCACTAGACCTCCTCTGTAACTCAAAACTGCTAACCTGTAGAATTTTTTAAATGTTGCAAATGGAGATTTTTAAGTTGCAAAGTTTGTCGCCATTCCGCGAGCAGATGCAATTTTGAAGCATGACATGGTGGGTATCAGTTTACTTGGCTTAATGGAAAAAATTGGCCTAACTTTACTGTTTTCTTATTTTTTAACTAAAAAAACTGAATTTATTTTAAAAAATGCACGCTTGGAAGACCACTGCGCAAATACGGTGTGACAGAAAATGTTGCAATTACCGCCATTTTATTCCCTAGGGTGTTAGAAAAAAATATATAATTTTTGGGGGTCCTAAGTAATTTTATAGCAAAAAAAACAGTTTTTAACTCATAAACACCGAACCCAAAAAACAGGCTTGGTATGGAAGTGGTTAAACTATATCCCTAAGGCACCCCCCCCCCCCACACACACACACACAGACCATATAAATACAAACTCTGGATAAGCTAGTAATTGCTATTTTAAAACACTAGCTGCCTGACAATCATACTAATCCTCTTGCTCCAATACTTTGGGGTGGTATACTAAAGGCAAATAGGCTGTTCGCTTTAAAGGGGATTTTTCCCTTAGCTGTGTGAATGAGGTGAAGCTCTGCCGACTTTGTTCATTCAATAACATGCAAATAAAAAACTGGTTATTATTGTTTATTCTCCTTGCCTATTGCCTATTTGCCTTTAATATATCAACCCCATGTCTTCAGTACTTTTCGAGATTCTGACCCAACAAAAATATGCAGTATATAGGAACTGTGACTTCACGTTGACTTTTTATTTCATATGCTTGGCCCAGGTTAGTGATTCACAAGGTACTTTAGCCAGAGTAAGCCAGAATTTTTTAGGGGGTCAGTTTTGAAAGCTCCAAATTTGTCTTAACACAGGTTTCCTTTTAGTCTCTTTAACTGTGGAATTAATTTTAAAAGATAGCGCTTACCATAAAATTGTATGCATGTAAGAAGATTTTCCCTTTTCATCAATGCTACATTTGTAATGTAAGTAAACATAATATCTTTTTAATAATGTGGTATTTAATTACCATTAATAACTTAAGCTCTATCATTGATTATTCTGAGTATCGTAGGTCATTTTCCAAGATGTCTTGATCTATATTTATGCTTAGTAATGGATTCCTTTTCAAATGTATAAAATGTGCAGACCATGCACTGATATTCCTCCCCTCTGTTGTTTTATTTTCCAATACTTTTATTGGCCACTTGTGCTAAATATCAGTATTTACAATAAGGGCTAATTGTATTTCCCAGAACAAAGCAGTAATGTTTGCTCAATTGAACATGACACATTGTTGTGCCATGGTAAACTATTTTTAAATTCAAAAACCTAATTTATTGTAGCACTTAGAGAATAACAAAACTGTCCATAACGGGTTACATTGAGGTTGATATTCATTACATCACTAAACATAATCCCTAAAATATATATGATTTAGGTCATAGAGATTGTAATAGAAACTCTGAACAGTTTAACTATAATTACCATTCAGGTGAAAAGTAAATCTGAAAATGATATAGTATTAACAAAGATCGGAACAAAAGTCAAATAAAGGGCTGGCCTGTGCAGAGCAGGGAGATGGCAGGTTTATGTTTGATAGGATTGTACCAAACAACGTTTATAGTAAAATGATGTTCCTAGTCATATTATTGATTATGTTATATCTTATCTGATGATCTAAAGTCTTTGGTACTTATCTTTGATATTAAAGTCTCCTTTTTTTTTGTTAACCACTTAATGACCACTTGCCGTCATTTGATGGCGGCAGCCTGGCTCGATAACGCAAACCGCCGTTACTTGGCAGCGGCTGCGAGATCGAGCATCGTGGGCGTGCGTGTGCTGCCGGAGGGGTGCTCGCATGCTCACTGTGTAGCGGGGGAGCCAGGGAGCGGGTACGGCAGACTCGCTACCCACGATTGCTCCCCCGCAGTGACAGAACAGGGACCAACAAACAAGCAGATCTGTATATGGGAGCAGCGAACGCTCTCCTCCCCCAGTCAGTCCAGCCCCCGCACAGTTAGAAACACAAAGCAAGGAATACAGTTAACCCTTTGATCACCCCCTAGTGTTATCCCCTTCTCTGCCAGTGACATTTACACAGTAATTAGTGCATTTTCATAGCACTGATCGCTGTATAAATGCCAATGGTCCCAAAAAAGTGTCAAAAGCGTCTGACATGTCCGCTGCAATATTGCACTACCGCTAAAAATCGCAGATCACCGCCATTACTAATAAAAAATAAAAAAAATAAAAACCCATAAATTAGTTCTCATGGTTTGTAAACGCAGCACCTTTTGCGCAAAGCAATCAATATACGCTTATTGCGATTTTTTCTACCAAAAATATGAGGAAGAATATATATCAGCCAAAACTGAAGAATAAATTTGTTTTTTTATATATTTTTTTGGATATGTATTTCAGCAAAAAGTAAGAAATATTGTTTTTTTTTCAAAATGGTCATTCTTTTTTGTTTATAATGCAAAACATAAAAACTGCAGAGGTGATCAAATACCACTAAAAGAAAGCTCTATTTGTGAGGAAAAAAAGAGCATCAATTTCATTTGGGTACAATGTCGCAAGACCGCGCAATTGTCAGTTAAAGCAACGCAGTGCCAAATAACAAAAAGTGCTCAGGTCATAAAGGGGATATGCTTCCGGGGCTGATGTGGTTAAAAATAACATGTTATACTTATCTGCTCTGTGCCAAGGTTTTGCACAGAGCAGCCCAGGTCCTCCTCTTCTTGGGTCCCTCTTCGGCACTCCTGGCCCCTCCCTTCTGTTGAGAGCCCCCATAGCAAGCAGTGTGCTATAGGGGCACCCAAGCTGAGCCACAGCTGCCTGTGCCCATTCAAAAAAGGATTTGTGGCCCAGTCCACCCCTCTCTCACCTCATTGGCTCACTGAATTTGATTGACAGCAGCGGGAGCCAATTTTGCTTCGCTGCAGTCTCAGCCAATGAGGAGGGACAGTCCAAGTCTGCTGAGTCTCTCATACAACATTGCTGGATCAGAGGAAGCCCAAGTAAGTATTAGGGGGGCTGAGGGGGCTGCTGCACGCAGAATGCTTTTTATCTTAATGCATAGAATAAAAACCTTCTGCCTTTACAACCACTTTAAAGTGGAATTCCAGCTTAACTCTAGCTACTCTTAAAATTGTCACCTCCCCCTCCTCCCTGCTGCTTACTAAACTGTGTAAAAAAGATGTATATACTTACCTATTTTCAGGCCATTCCAGTCCAGCGTGTCTGCCAGCAGCACTGAAGGGCAGAGGAAATGATTGCTCCAACAATGGCTAATAAAGCCTGAAGTGGTGACATCGCCCATAGGCTTCAATGGCCCATTTATTGTCAGTCCTCCCTCCTCTCCCCTGAAACCACACTAGAGGATACTCAAGTTAATTAGGGGGAAGGGGACAGATTTAAGAGTAGTTGGTAGAGTTGAGCGAACCCGAACTGTAAAGTTCGGGTCCGTACCAAACTTTTGGGTGTCCGGGACCCGGACCCGAACCCAGACTTTTCAAAAAAGTCCGGGTTTGGGTCCGGGGTTCTGGTATTTTATTACACGTGTTGAAAAGCTGCCAAGGGCAGCCAATCAACAAGTGTTTCACTGGTTTTCTCTAGAAGCCATCACAGCCATGCCTACTAATGGCATGGCTGTGATTGGCCAGTGCACCATGTGACCCAGCCTCTATATGGGGCTGGAGTCACCGTGCTGCATGTCATATGCTCTCAGGATAGTTTAGGGAGAGGATGCTGCTGGCTCTGTGAGGGGCTGATTGCAGAACATCTCATCCTGCTGCACAGAATGATCTGATTGTGGACTAGGGAGAGATACTAGTACTGGTGCTTTGAGGGACAGATTGCACACCTCCTCCTGCTGCACAGAAGGATCTGACTGGACTAGGTAGAGTCTGTTGCTTTAAGGGAAAGATTATTCTTCTAAAATCATCATCAAGTTGTACAGGGAAAGGTTCCAGCTGTTGCTTTAAGGGAAAGATTAGTGTTCTAAAAGCATTATCAAGTTGTACAGGGAAAGGTTCCAGCTGTTGCTTTAAGGGAAAGATTACTGTTCTAAAATCGTCATCAAGTTGTACAGGGAATGGTTCCAGCTGTTGCTTTAAAGGAAAGATTATTCTTCTAAAATCATCATCAAGTTGTACAGGGAAAGGTTCCAGCTGTTGCTTTAAGGGAAAGATTACTGTTCTAAAATCATCATCAAGTTGTACAGGGAAAGGTTCCAGCTGTTGCTTTAAGGGAAAGATTAGTGTTCTAAAATCATCATCAAGTTGTACAGGTAAAGGTTCCAGCTGTTGCTTGAAGGGAAAGATTATTGTTCTAAAATCATCTTCAAAATGTGTGGGAAAAGCCTATTGCAGGGGCATAGAGCCATATTACTGTTCTAAAATCATCTTCAAAGCGTGTGGGAAAACCCTGTTTCAGCCACATGAAGCCATATTAGTGTTCTAAAATCATCTTGAAAGTGTGTGGGAAAACCCTGTTCCAGCCGCATGAAGCCATTTTAGTGTTCTAAAATCATCTTCACAGTGTGTGGGAAAACCCTGTTTCAGCCACGTGGAGCCATATTAGTGTTCTAAAATCATCTTCAAAGTGTGTGGGAAAACCCTGTTTCAGCCACGTGGAGCCATATTAGTGTTCTAAAATCATCTTCACAGTGTGTGGGAAAACCCTGTTTCAGCCACGTGCAGCCATATTAGTGTTCTAAAATCATCTTCACAGTGTGTGGGGAAACCCTGTTTCAGCCTCATGAAGCCATATTAGTGTTCTAAAATCATCTTCACAGTGTTTGGGGAAACCCTGTTTCAGTCGCATGAAGCCATATCAGTGTTCTAAAATCATCTTCACTGAAGATGATTTTAGAACACTAATATGGCTCCACGCGGCTGAAACAGGGTTTTCACACACACTTTGAAGATGATTTTAGAACACTAATATGGCTTCATGCGGCTGAAACAGGGTTTTCCCACACACTTTGAAGATGATTTTAGAACACTAATATGGCTTCATTCGGCTGAAACAGGGCTTTCCCACACACTTTCAAGATGATTTTAGAACAGTAATATGGCTTCATGCGGCTGAAACTGGATTTTCCCACACACTTTCAAGATGATTTTAGAACACTAATATGGCTTCATGCGGCTGAAACAGGGTTTTCCCACACACTTTGAAGATGATTTTAGAACACTAATATGGCTTCATTCGGCTGAAACAGGGCTTTCCCACACACTTTCAAGATGATTTTAGAACAGTAATATGGCTCTATGCCCCTGCAATAGCCTTTTACCACACACTTTGAAGATGATTTTAGAACAATAATCTTTCCCTTAAAGCAACAGCTGGAGGCTTTCCCTGTACAACTTGGAGATGATTTTAGAATCTAAAATCATCTCCTAGTTCTATAGGGAGAGGTTCCTACTGTTGCTTAAAGGGACAGATTATTGTTTCTTGCACAAAATTAAAAAGTGCATCTACATTGCTGATTTAAAAAAAAACAAAAAAATTCCAAAAACTACATTTGCGGCCAGCGGTGCATTTCTTGCACAAAAATAAAAAAAACAGTGTTGGCTACCTCCTCCTCCACCGCCACTTTCACCGCCTCCTCAACCTCCAACTCCACATCCACCTCCATTTTTGATGTTTTTACGTGATTTTAGCTTAAAAAATATTTTAAGTTATTTCCCTATCCCCATTTCTTTGTAGGGCACTTGTCCGACCCTTACCCCCATTTTCTTTCCTTTTGCAGACCTCTAGGACTTTCCAGGACTTTGTTACAGCAATTTTTGTGCCTAAAAGTTCAGGTCCCCATTGATTTCAATGGGGTTTGGGGTCTGGGTCAAAGTTTGGGTCAAGTCCGGACCCGAACCCGGACTTTGTCCCGAAGTTCGGCAGAACCAGCAGAACCCAAACTTCCAGAGGTTCGATCAACTCTAGTAGTTGGTGTTAAGCTGGAATTACACTTTAAGGTACTCTGTATATCAATCACTATACTGGCTAAATTTTCATTTCCTACTATGCAGTAGAGTTTAAACTGTTCAAAAGGTATCATGGTGGCTTTCTGTGAGTGGGCTATTGAAATTCGTACAGTTAAGAATTTAAAATTACTTTCAACTTTCTGTCTCTATTATATGAATCATAAAGTAAAAGAAATTGTAACATTTATTAAAATGGACCTCATATTACAGTAATGTCACCAGTAACTTGAAAGGCATGCTTACAGATTTTGGTCACCTTTTAACATGTGCAAGTCATTTTGATACTTAGGGATCATTTTCATTTCACAAGTCAACCTATTTATAAATGCATGTTTGAAGGGCAAGTCTGTCATTTCCATAAAATAGTTTGGCACTTAACCATTTTCCTATGTATTCTACATTCAAACTGTGAAAGTGGAATATGACAAAGGATGTGATATGTTATTGCAGCACTGCAACACTATAGAAGTAATAAAAGCTTCACCCTCTTCTTTATTATAATTATCAGTTTTCAGAAGCCACTTTATCATTTTTCTAGCTCACTGATCTATAAGCCTTCAGTTTTATAAAACATATAAAAACGAAATGGCAAATAAAGATATTTTCAATCTGATATTGTTTGTGATTTTGTAAAACATTTTATAAATAGGCCATTAAAAGCTAACCTTCAGATAATAATCAAAATGTCATGCCAGGAACATATGTATCTATTTAAACTCTTTGAAGGAAACTTGAACTTAGAAAATACATAGGGTGCTATTGTTGAACTCTCCCTATAAAATTTTAGTTGCTTGGATCTGATGTTATATCCTAATTGACCTTTCCATTTAAATCAGCTAAATACATTCCATGTTCATCAAGACCTATGCAGAGGTCTGGCATGCCCCATGTTGAGTCAGAGCTAGAGCTCTTCAATCAGCTGGAAACATGAAGTTTGATAATGCATAAGCTATAAATGTGGCTCAACAGGGAGCATTTATGATTGCTGTGATCCCCTGCAGCCTGTGCTCTCCTCCACTGTCTGACATCCTGGATTGTGAGCAGCCCTTGGCATCTTCCCATGCAATGCAAGAATTTTTGTTAGCTTTGAGGTACGAGTCCTATAGAGAGGAGGCAAAATTGAGGAATAAGGCAAGTATATCACCCTATTCATCAGGGGCGGCCCATGCATTAAGGGCGCATGGACTCCGCCCCATCCATCCCTGCCGCCGCCTTCCTATCCATGCACCTGGCTCCTTTCAGGACGCCGAACACATGGATTCTTATGTCAAGGGTGGGAGGAAGTGGTTTATTTTAAGCACCTGACTAGAGCCCGAGGCTCTAATAAGCTTCAAAAAAGGGTGGGCTATTGTCACACAAATGGGTGGAATCGGGGCACACTCTCTGCGCCCCAATTCCACCCATTTGTGTGACAATAGTGAATGAATTTTCGCTATTTTCACACTGCAGTGCCTCCCCGCCAATCAGGAGGCAGGTTGGTGAAACCTGTTTCCCGATTGGCCAAAGTGCCAGGCGATCCTATTGGGTGCCTAGGCACTTTGGCAAGGAAGAGGAGACAGGAGGAGTGGACACTTCCATCCACCCTCTCCACACACCGCCGCCGCTGCTGCATAGAGGAGACAGGAGGATCCTCTCCACTACAGATACACAGTAAGTTCCGGTGTGTGCTGTCAGTGCCGTCCGCAGTGACAGCGGCTGGGGGGGGTTAGTGCAGTGTACTCCTATCTGGGGCTCTGTATACTCCTATCTGGGGCTCTGTATACTCCTTTCTGGTGGCTCTGTATACTCCTATCTGGTGGCTCTGTATGCTCCTATCTGGTGGCTCTGTATACGCCTATCTGGGGCTCTGTATACTCCTATCTGGTGGCTCTGTATACTCCTATCTGGTGGCTCTGTATGCTCCTATCTGTTGGCTCTGTGTACCCTATCTGGTGGCTCTGTATACTCCTATCTGGTGGCCCTGTATACTCCTATCTGGTGACTCTGTATACTCCTATCTGGTGGCTCTGTATACCCCTATCTTGTGACTGTATACCCTATCTGGTGACTCTGTATACCCCTATCTGGTGATGCTGTATACCCTATCTGGTGACTCTGTATACACCTATCTGGTGATGCTGTATACCCTATCTTGTGATGCTGGGCTGTATACTCCTGACACAATGGGTGAAACCTATAAGGGATGGGGCTTATGAGAAGTGGGAGGGGTCACAACGGAAGGGCGGGGTCTGGTGCCCCATCCTAAAATTTCACCAGCCGCCACTGCTATTCATCATCCTATAGGCAAGGCCCTGCAAGGGTAAATTTTTATCCTAGAATTCAGCTTTATTAAAAGATGTCAGCACTTTCTTAATTTTACTTTCTAGATGCATGTGGGTCCCTGTGAAGTGTGCCCAGAGCTCAGGCCACGCTACACGAGAACACACATTCATCCAGACAGACCATGATTGATATTCAGAGTCACATTGGCATCTTTATAAGGGATTATAAAGAAAAAAGCCTGGTTACACCTACAGCCAGTCCGCACCACCACCCTCAGGGGAGGAAAAACTCAAACCCCCTCATAACATCTTAAAGGCACATCCACTTGAATGTTTGAATGTTTGACTCTCAGCACAATCAGACAATCGGATATATCTTGTTGATGTATTAACCATATGAATCAGAGATTAATAGAACTCCATCAAAATACCCCTGAGGAAGGGCTGAAAGACCAATCGGTATTGGAGGAAGCATTGTTGCAGTTGCTGGAATCTTTTTTCTTTGCTACCTATACACATCTACTGAGATGTATTTGTATGGCATGATTATTTTGTCAGTCTTGTTTTAACCGCAGTGTAACACACCTATGTTGGTTGTATACCTTGCATATTTTATACAATTTTGATAATAAACTATAATTTTATGATACGTGTTTGTTGCCTTGAAAAAGTCCCACCCTTAGGGGGTATTTGATTGATATGGATATTTAGGGACGTGGTAACAACCCACCTTTGATTATCACTGACTGTGGAGATATCTACCAATACCCTTGAATGCTCCAGTTCTGAAGAAGCAATAAGTGAAACATGTTGGGAGAAAGGCATCATCATTAGCCAACACCTCTTGATGGGCATAGTGTACACCAATGTTTGGTACAGTCTACTTTTTACATCTTGAGTGGCTTTGGGATATTATGTCCTCTATTGTATGTCATCTGCTGTTCTCTGGATAGGCTCATAGTTGTTTTGAGAGGGTATATACAAAACACATGTTTTTATTATGTGAACCTTTTAATGGCTAGTTTTATGTTGGTTACATATGAATAAAATTGCTTAATTTTTGAAAATATGTTATCTCTCAAAGAAATCACTTGCATATATAATATGCAAGTGATTTCTTTGAGAGATAACACATTTTTCCTACTGCTGTCAGTCAAATTGTTTGACAAGAGAGAGGGAGGTGGGGCAGGGACAAGCTGTGTGTGCCTATGGATGCACATATCCTGGCTCAGGAGCACACCAACATAGAAACATAGAAACATAGAAAAGTGACGGCAGAAAAAGACTGAGTAGTCCATCGAGTCTGCCCCTTTTTATTTTTTTATTTTTTTAATTTTTTTTTTATTTTTTTTACATTAACCTTGTTGTCTGACTATGGATTTATGTTTATCCCAAGCATGTTTGAAGCCATTTACTGTTGACTGTCTCACAACCTCTGTTGGTTCGCTGAAGTCCGTGAATTATACATGTCAGACCTCCTTTCTTCCCTCTCCCCTCTGTACTAGCTTTGGAAATTTATGGAGTTCCCCCATTTATTCTAAGTCCTCCCGTCAGAAAAGTTATACTTTGGTTTTAGTTCTTGTGCCCCTGTACTGGAGTTTGATTGACCCCCCTTCAAGTTTTGATTAGAATCTTTCATAATAAAATGACTTTCCCACCAACTACTAACCTTATTTGATGGTTGTCTCCAACACTCTGTCAGTTGTCATTTACCGAAGTTTGTACGAACCCTATTTGTATTTAGGTATCAGTCTGTTGTTC
>BLSH010066462.1:2220714-2244096 GCA_018402905.1 Glandirana rugosa | reverse complement strand
CAGCCATCCATCCGTGCTCACCCACCCATCCGTGCTCACCCACCCATCTGTGGCTCATCCATCCCCATCCATGGCTCATTTGTGCCTTATTCATGCTCATCCATACTACATCAGTTCTCATCAGACACATCCATGCCACTACAGTGCCCATCCGTGCCACTACAGTGCCCATCCATGCCACTACAGTGCCCAACTGTGCCACTACACTGCCCATCTGTGCCACTACAGTGCCCATCCATGCCACTACAGTGCCCACCCGTGCCACTACAGTGCCCATCCGTGCCACTCTACTGCTCATCCGTGCCAATACCCTGCCCATCTTTGCCACTACAGTGCCTATCCATGCCACCACAGTGCCTCACAATAGTGTAAAAGATGGTCAAATTAGATTCTAAATGTATGCCCCAGAACACCTGACGGTGCTCCCTGCATGTTGGGCCTCTGTATGTAAAAGTGTCACACATGTGGTATCGCCATACTCAGGAGGAGTAGCAGAATATATTTTAGGGTGTCATTTTTGCTATGTACATGCTGTGTGTTAGAAATATTGTATAAATGGACAACTTCGTGTAAAAAAAAATGTGTTTTCATTTTCTTTCCACATTTTCCAAAAACTTGTGGAAAAAAATCACACGTTCAAAAGACTCACTATGCCTCCTAAAATATACGTTAGGGTGTTTACTTTCCAAAATGGTGATTTTTGGGCGTTTCCATTGTCCTGGTGCTCCAGGACCTTCAAAAGTGCAAGAGGTAGTCAAGAAATGATATGTTTAATTTATGCTCCTAGAACGCCTGATGGCGATCCCTACATGTTGGGCCTCTGTATGTGGCCAGGCTGTGTAAAAGACTCACACATGTGGTATTGCCATACTCAGGAGGAGTAGTAGAATGTGTTTTGGTGTGTAATTTGTGGTATGCATGTGCTGGGTGTGAGAAATAACCCATTAACATATGACAATTTTGGGGGGAAAAAAATTCATTTTGCAAAGAATTGTGGGAAAAAATTACAACTTCAAAAAATTCACCATGCCTCTTACTAAACACCTTGGAATGTCTACTTTCCAAGAAGGGGTAATTTGGGGCGTATTTGTACTTTCCTGGCTTGTTAGGGTCTCAGGAAATGAGATAGGCCGTCAGTACATCAGGTGTGATCAATATTCAGTGATCGGCACCATAGCTTGTAGACTCTATAACTTTCACAAAGACCAAATAATAAGCACTAATTTGTTTTTTTTTTTACCAAAGATAGGTAGCAGTATAAATTTTGGCCAAAATTTATGAAGAAAAATTACTTTTTAATTATAGCGCAAAAAATAAAAAACCCAGCGATGATTAAATACCACCAAAAGAAAGCTCTATTTGTGTGAAAAAAAGGACGCAAATTTCATATGGGTACAGTGTTGCATGACTGAGTAATTGTCATTCAAAGTGTGAGAGCGCTAAAAGCTGAAAATTGGTCTGGTTGTTAACGGGGGGTTAAGTTCCCAATGGTCAAGTGGTTAAAGGTGGGCATGGTAGGTGACCAAAACTGCTGGCTCAGATATAGAAATCTTTTGTCAAAGTCCCTGGTGCATTTTAAGAAAATGTGAATTGTAAAGAATGAGTAATTATATCCAAAATTTTAAACATCACTATTAAATGATGCTGATAGGGTTTCCATTACTACTATAGTTCTAGTATTTATGTCAATGAACAATGATATGCAAACTTGAGTAGCTCATAGCAAGCTATCAATTTTGTTTTTCTTTATTCAGGATATGTAAAAAGACTCTGTTGCTGTGGGGAAGGAGCGCAAACTGTTGCAGGTTTGAAGTATGGGTATCTAGAAGCAGAATTTATCGAAGCTTTGCCTGCCAAAGTTGCCCAGGATTAGGACTTGATAGTAAGGTTTGGGAGGCTTCTGTAGGTATGAACAACTACCTCTGCACTTTTACTGTGGTAGTTTTCCCACCTTCTCCCCGTGAATTTCGTGAAAACCCTGTCACAAATGATCGTTGTCAGATTGGTTTGAGTTATAGCACGTTCCATAACATAATTTCCCTTAGCATAAGATGACTAACCTGCCCAGTTATTGTTAGGGATATGATTTGGGGACAGGTTGGATTGGTGGCGGGGTCAGGGTTTTAGATTGTTTAGTTTAGTTTTTTTGGGTTAAGGTTAAGGAAAAGGTTTTGGGGGTCAAGTTTTAGGGCAAGTCTTCAAGAGTTAGGTGATAAAGGTTTATTTTGAAGCTTAAAGCGTAACTCGACTTTTGTCGAGAAAAAAACATACCTGTCTGGGTGATCTATGTACATTGCAAGGATTATGACAACCTTTGTTGCAGATTTCTACCTTTTGTTATTCTGAAGAAATCCCTGTGTTTTTGCCTGTGCCTATGTAATACGTTAATCTAATGGGAGTGGTATCATAATTATCAATCAGATGTGCACCTGCAGAGCATTAATGAGGAAATCTGCAGGGCCTGCGTCCCTTTAGATGTGTTCCTATTGGAAGTATCTCACCAAAAATGACATTTTTGTTTCAGGAGATGCCTGAAATCTGACTTGTATCTTAGTGCAGACTTCTGGTAAAATCGGTGAGCCAATCACACAAGCAAGAAATTATGTTTCTGGGGTGTGTTCAGTACACATTCTGTGTACAGAACAGCTCCAGGTATCCATATTGCATTGCATTTTCAGAAAATTACAGAGCTTCAGATTGAAAAGGAAAGGTAATTTTTAATGACATTCAGTTAGAATATGACTTTTTGCAATTGTATACGCTATATTATTTTTTCTTTATTTGCTATTTTTTCCCCACAAAGGTGGAGTTACCCTTTAGGTTGTATAAGAACTAAACTCTGTAAGCTGTGGCCAAAAAAAGCAGGCAGAAGGAATAGGACATGTAACTAGTATTGCCTGTCATTTCTCTGCAACTGATTGTCCCTTTTACTGACTTACTATGCCTTGTTTTGCATTGTATCTCTGTGTGGGAGTGGTCATCTTGGTAGTGGTAGGGTCTCTGCTTCCTCATGTCAGAACCTCCAGTGAGCAGGACAGCAGTGGCACCACCAAATCTCACTCCAGATCTCCTGAGACCAGCAGTCAGAAGCCACAGTCCTTAATCTCACACCACAGATGTACGCTTATGAGTATCTAGGTACAGGTGTGCCAAGGCCCCCTCACATACAGGGAAGTAGGAAGTACACTGCAATTTTTAGGAGAAATTCCAGATAAAAGGTACATTTCCTTAGGTACAATTAACATCTTTAAACACAGGGTGAGAATAAGAGTAATTATGGTAAATAAGGATATACTGTATGATGAATGATAATTAGGGCTAGGTTGATTGTTATTATTTTTCTTCATACATTTTGGACAAAATTTATCTTGCTACTTATCTTTGGTAACAATAACCCAAATTAGTGTATATTATTTTGTGAAAGGTATAGAGTCTACAAGCTATGGTGGCAATCACTGAAAATGAATCACACCTGATGTACTGACGGCCTATCTCATTTCTTGAGACCTTAACAAACCAGAAAAGTACAAATACCCCCAAAATGACCCCTTTTTAGAAAGTAGACAGTCCAAGGCACTTAGTAAGAGGCATGGTGAGTTTTATGAAGATGTAATTTTTTCCCACAATTCTTTGCAAAATGAAGATTTTTATTTTTTATTTTTATTTTTTTCATAAAACTGTCATAACAACAGGTTATTTCTCACACACAGCACATGCATACCACAAATTACTCCCCAAAACACATTCTGCTACTCCTTCTGAGTATGACGATACCACACGTGTGAGACTTTTTCACAGCATGGCCACATACAGAAGTCCAACATCCAGGGAGTGCCATCAGGCGTTCTAGGAGCATTAATCATGCATAAAATATCTTGAATACTTATCACACTTTTGAAGGCCCTGGAGCACCAGGACAGTAGAAATACCCAAAAAAATTACCCCATTTTGGAAAGGAAACCCCCCCCATGTATATTCTATGAGGCATAATGAGTTTTAGGAACATGTCCTATTTTTCCACAAGTTTTTGGAAAATGTGGAAAGAAAATGAAAACGTATTTTTCTTACACAAAGTTGTCCATTTATACAATATGTCTAACACATAGCATGTACATAGCAAAAATTACACCCCAAAATATATTCTGCTACTTGTCCCGAGTATGGTGATATCACATGTGTGAGGTCTTTCCACAGCCTGGCCATATAGAGAAGCCCAACATGCAGGGGGCATGTCAGGCATTATAGGGACACACATTTTAAATCTAATGTGACTACCTATCACACTTTTGTGAGGCACTGATGGCACTGTAGTGGCATGGATGTGGACGTATGAGCCAGGGATGGAACATGGATGTGGACGGATGAGCCAGGGATGGAACACGGATGTGGACGGATGAGCCAGGAATGGAATATGGATGTGGACAGATGAGCCAGGGATGGAGCATGGATGTGGATGGGTGAGCCAAGGATGGAGCATGGATGAGCATGAATCTGGATGGATGAGTCAGGGATGGATGGATGAGCCAGGGATGGTGCATGGATGAGCCAGGGATGGATGAATGAGAAAGGGATGGGGCATGGATGAGCCAGGGATGGGTGAGCCAGGGATGGATGAGCCATGGATGGGTGATCCAGGGACTGGGTGAGCCAGGGATGGGTGAGCCAAGGCCTGGGTGAGCCAGGGACTGGGTGAGCTAGGGACTGGGTGCACCAGGGATGGGTGAGCCAGGGACTGGGTGAGCCAGGAATGGGTAAGCCATGGAGTGGGTGAGGCAGGGATGGGTGAACCAGGGACAGGGTGAGCCAGGGACGGGTGAGCCAGAGACTGGGTGTGCCAGGGATGAGTGAGCCAGGGACTGGGTGAGACAGGGACTGGGTGAGACAGGGACTGGATGAGACAGGGACTGGGTGAGCCATGTATGGGTGAGCCAGAGAATGGGTGAGCCAGGAAATGGGTGAGCCAGGGATGGGTGAGCCAGGGATGGATGGGTGAGCCATGGATGTATGGATGAGCCAGGGAAGTATGGATGAGCCAGGGATGCATGGATGGATGAGCCAGGGATGTATGCATGGATCAGCCAGGGATGTATGGATGGATCAGCCAGGGATGTATAGATGAATGAGCCAGGGATGGATGGATGAGCCAGGGATGGATGGATGAGCCGGGGATGCATGGATGAGCCAGACATGGATGGATGAGCCAGACATGGATGGATGAGCCAGGCATGAATGGATGAGCCAGGGATGCATGTATGAGCCAGGGATGAATGGATGAGCCAGGGATGCATGGGTGAGCCAGGGATGGATGGATGAGCCAGGGATGCATGGATGAGCCAGGGATGAATGGATGAGCCAGGGATGCATGGATGAGCCAGTGATGGATGGATGAGCCAGAGATGCATGGATGAGCCAGGCATGGATGGATGAGCCAGGGATGCAAGGATGAGCCAGGGATGCATGGATGAGCCAGGAAACCATGAATGGATGAGGCAGGGATAATGAGCCAGGGATGTATTGGTGTGCTAGGGGTGAACACATCAGAGATGTGGGCACTTCACATCCAGCCCACAGCACTGCTGCACCCGCTCCCTCCTCTCCTCACACGCTGTGCGATCGTTACAAGCAGAGGGGAGGAGCTGAACCAGACATGCGATCCGGTTTGTTTACAAATGACCACTCCATCCATTGGACGGAGTGATCACGTGGTAAAGGGCCGCTGTCATTGGCCCTTTACCCTGATCTGTGACATGCCGGGTCTGGGAGACCCGACGGTCACAGACATTGCCGGGTGCACGCGGGAGCGCAATTCCGGGAGGATGTCCATGAACGCCCTCCCAGAATAAGTCGACCGCACTGTGGACATCTTTTGACCATGGTGCGGTCAGCAAGTGGTTAAAAGGGGCAAGGATTTCCCATGACATCAATGGTTTCTAGGTATACCACAGCTACAAGCACCAGTGGTTTCCTTAGGAACCAGTGACAGTGGGAAGCTGTCATATACAGAAGTGGTAAATATACTACTTCTACAGGGCATGGAGCTGGAGAGCATTTGTCATAGGAGGGAACTGATTTGCCACAGCCTTTCTGCCATCTGTGCTGCCTTGACTCGACCAGCGACAGATTTTACCCTTAAAACAACCAGTGAAAGAGTTAACTAGTCTACACGTCTAATAAGTAGATCCAGGGGGGCAAGTGATGCCTCCTCCCTGGATCAAAATAAATCAACCGTCACTCCAATAAATTCGTAAGTGGAAGTGAGTGTGTTCATGTAGATTGCTATTAGCATATATAGAACATTGGACTGGAGGTCCCCAATAATTCGTCAACAAGGAACAACCAGTTTTACAAAAATACAAATTGCTTTATTGAATGTCCACCATATACAAAAATGCACCTCCACCATATGATCAAATAAAATTTGACAATATTGTCAAAAGGACACAGGTAGCTACCACAGACACTTATCCATCCACATACTGTACATGCTGTGTGCAATACATGTATAGGACAAGTAAGCCCACTATGTGGAAAGTAATCACAGACCCAATGGAGCGGATTGCTCAGTGTAAGGGTCAATGTGATGTTCCCCTGGTCAGAATGTACTATTCAGCAAATATTTGTGTGCATGTGTGGGTCAAGCCTATCACACTCCCAGAATATTTGCATAATTCACTTGCCATTAACCGTGCTAAACTGTAAAGGAATGTATGTGAAGCAGTATCCTGGGACAGTGAAAAACCCCTGGGATTCGAACTGGTATAATGGGTAAAATTGCACTTAACATGGAGATGCCGTATATGTCAGAAGCAGTGGGGAGGGATCCCGATCCCTGCATGTTAAGCACCATGTTTGGCAGCCACTGTATACACAATCCTACGATGGCCGCAGCAATGTGTAGCGGGGCATGCTAGGCGAGGTAACACGGACCGTAAATGAAATACATATCCCCAACAGGGTGAGATAGTTCCAGTGTGTCTCAGCACTCCCCAATTCACCCGGGCTTCAACCAGCGGTGCTGGGCTGTCCAGCTATCTTCACAGAGGAGAATAATCCCTCCCCCTGCACATCAGACAAACTACGTTGCAGCCTCCCTAAGTGCCGATTTGCAGCTACTTCCACATGTGGTTCCCAAAGGAAAGCTTAATGTCTATGAAAGGTAGTCAATGTCCAGCATCACAAACGCAATGACCCTGCCCCTGATAACAAATTTTACCTCTGCCTTCCTCTCGCGATGGTAATCTGACCTTTCTATGTAGTTTACAGACTCACAAAAGTAGAAAATCCTCCACTTTGCCCAGAAATCCTCCCTAGCCACCAATGCCCTAGAGACCAGTAATAAGATCCTGATGAGGTGGTATAGGGTACCCACAACCTTACACCGTATCTTCCCGCAGGTACCTGATATGTGTTGGTGATGCAATATCAGCCGAGGTACAATGTTACACATTTTCTGGGATTTACCAAAATTAGAGCATTTTGGCAAGAGGTGGCTAGCACTTTCAAATGCCTGACTAATGTTGAGCTAGTGGACAATCCTGTGGCATGCTTTCTGCACCTCATGCAAAGACCCATTAAAAGATACAAGACCTCCCTTACCATCCAGCTTCTAAATGCGACCAGCCCTCAATGTCTCTCTCGTTCTCAAAAATCAATGAACTCAGGGACATTACAGCTACCCTATGTAACCGGGATCGGTTTAACAGATGCCTATTTACAGGAGGTCTCACAACCCGGATGATTTTTCCAGGGACTTGTTACAAAGCCCTGGGTGAGAGAATTCGCTTTTCTGATCTTTAAAGTGATATTTTCTTTAAAAATAACAAACATGTCATACTTACCTGCTCTGTGCAGTGGTTTTGTACAGAGCAGCCCAGATCCTCCTCTTCTCATTTCCCGCGCCGGCGCTCTTGGCCCCTACCCCCTGTCGAGTGCCCCCATAGCAAGCAGCTTGCTATAGGGGCACCCAAGTCGAGCTGCAGCTCTGTGTGTTTCAGACATGAGCCATGGTTAAGCCCCACCCCCTCTTTCTCCTCATTGGCTAACTGACTTTGATTGACAGCAGCGGGAGCCAGTGTCACTGCTGCTGTGTCTGTGGAGAGTCCCGGATGGCCAAGGCAGTCGTTCACATCACCGGATCGAGATGGGGCTCAGGTAAGTATTAGGGGGGCTGAGGGGGCTGCACATAGAATGCATTAAAGTGGATGTAAACCCACCACCCACCCAGTATAAACTAATGACACAGTATTAATGTATATATACATGCAAGCCTCCTGCATCTATCCCTAACTTTCAAATGTCCTTCCTGTAAGCACTAGCAGCTCTGTAAGAAATCAGAGGGTGTCTGTGTTTGTTGGAGTTTGGTGGGTGGAGTTGTGCTGTCACAAGCCTCCCCACCCACCTCTATACTGAGACATTGAGGAGGGAGGGAGGGGGCATATAAAACTTTCTCTGCTGTGTGAAGGAGATTGCTTGTCACTCACAGAGCAAGGGGCGGATCGACTGTGTATTTCCCTGTTAGTCAGACTTTCTCTTCCTGAAAACAGATAAGCTCATTACTCACAGTTGGATTAGCTCTTTGTGGCAAGACTGGGCACAGATGATATGACATTCTATACTCTACCAGGCATAATTATTAATTCATTTTTTTGGGGGGGTTTACATCCACTTTAAGATAAAAAAAAACCTTCTGCCTTCAAAACCAATTTAATGTCTCTCTTTAGCTTTTCCTCACACCTTTCATATTTTTCTCCTGCTATGTGTTTGTTTCCCCTTTGTCTTTTTCTTCTGCGCCTGCTTCCCTTCTCCTTTTTATGTCCCTCCATTCTCATCCCCCTCCCTTCTCCTGTTGTTCTCCTTTTATTTATTTTCACACTTAGCTTTGAAATGTTCCCTATGCATTTTTTTTTGTTGCTGCTATTATGTACCTAATTCTGTTTTTTGTCCTTGCTTCCTTATTGGGTATACTGGCTACCCAGGGATCTCTACTGATCCTGGTATTTCTCACTTTATATTTCACAAGGTTGCATACGTTAGGGCTCTTCTGTATGAGTTGGAACTTGTATTTTGTATGCCATGATTTGTTGAGCTGTTTTCATAGTTCTGATGATGTTTATACTTTCAGCCTAATGCCATTATATTTTGCATTACCTCTGTCTTGGTTTGTATAAAGGCATTTATGGTTAAATAAAGGAATTTAAAAAAAACACTTCTATATAAGGGTTTCAGCTCCTGCTGAAAAGGGGGTCAAACTGGCTAAAGTTTTGGTGCTTGGACTGAGATCCTAGATAGAAAGTATAAGAGAACCCCAAGAGGACACTCAAAATAAAAGAAAAGATGTTTCGCTCTACAGACAATAGTGGAAATAAACAATAAATATATTCTTAAAGCTGCTACCTCCACTGAAACTACTACCATACTACAGTCAGGGTTACATGGGGGTTGTGAAGTAGATGTGGCGCTGCTTGTTTAATGTGAGCACAATTATCTACTTATGTGTGCACCTATATATACACCTAAAATTAACATGCCAATAAAGTGATATGTTAATCCCTCTTCAGCATATTGAATGTCCAGGTATATACAGTATCTCACAAAAGTGAGTACACCCCTCACATTTTTGTAAATATTTTATTATATCTTTTCTTTTTACATTCTAAAGTAGTGAGTGTACAGCTTGTATAACCATGTAAATTTGCCGTCCCCTCAAAATAACTTGACACATGGCCATTAATGTCTAAACTGCTGGCAACAAAAGTGAGTACTCCCCTAAGTGAAAATGTCCAAATTGGGCCCAAAGTGTCAATATTTTGTGTGACCGCCATTATTTTCCAGCACTGCCTTAACCCTCTTGGGCATGGAGTTCACCAGAGCTTCACAGGTTGCCACTGGAGTCCTGTTCCACTCCTCCATGATGACATCACGGAGCTGGTGGATGTTAGAGACCTTGCGCTCCTCCACCTTCCGTTTGAGGATGCCCCACAGATGCTCAATAGGATTTAGGTCTGGAGACATACTTGGCCAGTCCATCATCTTAACCCTCAGCTTCTTTCACAAGGCAGTGGTCATTTTGGAGGAGTGTTTGGGGTCGTTATCATGTTGGAATGCTACCCTGTGGCCCAGTCTCCGAAGGGAGGGGATCATGCTCTGCTTCAGTATGTGACAGTACATGTTAGCATTCATGGTTCCCTCAATGAACTGTAGCTCACCAGTGCCGGCAGCACTCATGCAGCCCCAGACCATGACACTCCCACCACTATGGTTGACTGTAGGCAAGACACACTTGTCTTTGTACCCCTCACCTGGTTGCCGCCACACACACGCTTAACACCATCTGAGCCAAATAAATTTATCTTGGTCTCATCAGACCACAGGACATGGTTCCAGTAATCCATGTCCTTAGTCTGCTTGTCTTCAGCAAACTGTTTGCAGGCTTTCTTGTGCACCATCTTTAGAAGAGGTTTCCTTCCGGGACGACAGCCATGGAGACCAATTTGATGCAGTGTACCCCTTCAACCTCTACAGCAGTGCTAGCAGCATTCATACGTCTATTTCCCAAAGACAACCTCTGGATATGACACTGAGCACATGCACTCAACTTCTTTGGTCAACCATGGCGAGGCCTGTTCTGAGTGGGACCTGTCCTGTTAAACCACTATGTGGTCTTGTCCACCGTGCTGCAACTTAGTTTCAGGGTCTTGGCAATCTTCTTATAGCCTAGGCCATCTTTATACAGTATAAAGCAACAATTCTTTTTTTCAGATCCTCAGAGAGTTCTTTGCCATGAGGTGCATGTTAAACTTCCAGGGACCAGTATGAGAGAGTGAGAGCGATAACGCCAAATTTAACACATCTGTCACATGACACTGGGGAGAGAAAATGCCTAATTGGGCCCGATTTGGATGTTTTTACTTAGGGGTGTACTCACTTTTGTTGCCAGCGGTTTAGACATTAATAGCTGTGTGTTGAGTTATTTTTAGGAGACAGCAAATGTACACGGTTATTCAAGCTGTGCACTTACTACATTGTAGCAAAGTGTCATTTCTTCAGTGTTGTCACATGAAAAAGATATAATAAAATAGTTACAAAAAATTGAGGGGTGTACTCACTTTTGTGAGATACTGTATATAAAATATCCAAAATAAAACTTTATAAGACAAAGGCAAATACTGTATTTAAAAAATGTGAAAAATGTATAAAGGCAAAATAAATAAGTAAACCTGATGTCAACACAAAATAAATACATAAACCTAATACCACAATGGAAAAAAAATGATATAGTGGTGCAATCAAATCACCAGTGTAATCAGAAAATATCTATATGCGAAACCAATGTTTCACAACCCCAATTTAACCCAAGAGGACACTGCTAGCAAAATAAAAAAACTTGATAGGGGTTTTTAAACATTCCCTGTTTGATGCAAAACTGAAAACATTGGCTTTAGGAAAACTTAAAGGGTTTAGGTAAGCCTTAAAGCCTAAGTTTACTAAAAATAAAAAGAAATAAATAAAAAATTATCACAAGGGACATTGCTTACCTTCAGTGAGATTTGTCCTTTGTGCTGCTGTCTCCTCATTTAGCAAAAATCTTCCCCCTCTAATGCAGGTACTACAACTTTTTTCAATGAAGCGTGACCTACGAATGGAGAAGGTGGATCTTTCAATCATCCACCCATCCTTCAATCATAGATTGTTTTCCATTCATAGAAGCTGTAGTAAAAGCTGTTTGACAGAAAGGGTAGCCAAAGTTGAATACTTTTGATGAGTGCCTGTGACAGCTCCCTTAGTTCTATTAATCCCCACCACAATGGAAGATTATGGTTGTGAGGTGTAAGGGGAGCATTGGAGGAGGAAGATTTCCATTATACAAGGACACAGGAGCACTCAGAACACATCTTATTGAAGGCAAATAATTTAATTTGTGTTTATTCCTCTTTTTTTTTTTGATTCTTAAGTAAACTTAGGCTTTAAGGGGAGGGTCCAGGGGGTTAGGTTAAGTGTTAGGAGGTTTAGGCAAGGGAGAGTTAAGTGCTGGGGACTGATTTAGTGATAGACACACTTCAGTTATGGACTGTAGAGCAAATAGAGACGCTTTAGGATTTCACTTGTGATTTAACATCAAAGGCAACATCTATTGGCTCTGAGAAATGTACCATCTTTGTATAGATAGATAAAGTACTGTTTTTGGAAAAGTATGACTTGAAATAACAGCTGAATGTAAATGTTTAGTCATTTTGTTGAGTACTGCGCTTTGCTGCTCACTGCTCAGTGCCCTGCAACTAAAAATCTTTTGACAATTCCCTTTTAACTTTGCTTAAGAAGAGGTGATGTTATCTGCATTGTTGCAGTCAATAGATAGGGCAGTATGCCTCTTGCCTAGTCCATGACAGCTAGGAAGGTCATTCTATTAAAGAAAGAAAACAGTTTAATGCTGAACAAAGCACAGAGTTGTCAGGTTAATAAATAATCTATGTACTCCTCTTGCTCCAAGTGGAATATTATTAATGCCTCATGCATCAGAATGCCCAGGTGAAGTATGGAGGAGAAAAGGAAGCAGGTGTTTATGGGAAAGAATGTCAGCAGTGCCACACTATGATTTTCTGCCTGCAAGCTTTTGCTGAGTAGAACTATTTTATAGCAAATTTTATTTTAGCATATTTTAGGATATTCCTGATATATTTTAAATCTAGCATTTCAAGCTTACCTTCCACCCAGGGTTGAATTTCCGTCACTAGAGCCTTTAAGTACACTACCCTTGGTATTTAAAGCAATATTCCTCTGCCATGATCACCTATTTTACACAGAGCTTTTTCTTGTGTTACTGATCTTGACATGGCTTATGCTTTTTTTACATTGTTTATTAATCTTATAGGAGATGACTGCATTGCTATTGCTAACATGGAAAAATATGTGGTCAATAAGTGTACAAGTATACACACATCCACTCTGTCTCTTCCAGGCATAGGTCTACTGTGACTTATGATAACTCTAGCCTTTCTTCTGCTTATATTTCAATTTGTTTATTAGAGTGGATAAGATATGATTGGCAATGTAAACTGGGACATTGAAGTAATAGTGAATAAGTGAAGTTATCATATTATTTCTGAAGGTTTTCCTTTATCCAGGTCCTGGTATAGTTTGTGTTCGTTAGTTATATTTATCTGAACCTGTATAATAATAATAATGATGTTTTAGCAGTCAGTGGCATCCTCAGTTAAAATGAGTGGTGGAAACTCTTAAGGCCCGTACACACGGTACAATAATCCGCCAACAATGGTCGTCCAACAGCCTGTTGTCCAATAATGCAACCATTATTACGCACGATCCAACAGCCAATTTCCAATTACCAACTTTTGTTGGCCAACAAGGCGTTGGCCAATTGCTGACTCGTGTGTACAGAAGTTGGCCAACAAAAGTTGGAAGTGAAAACACGCATGCTCAGAATCCAGTAAATGTTCTGTCGAGTAAACCTGCATTCCTAATTCACAAATCACATTCACCTGAACGTCCTCTTTATATGCTCGTAACATGTCACTACTTTCGGCTTTGTTGAACAATTACTTGACTATAGTCAGTACGCTAGACAAAACCGCCAACAGCCAATATGGACAAAAGTTGGATGTTCGGTTGTCCAACAATCGGCGCGTGTGTACGAGGCTTAAATGCAGTGAATAACACTTTTTGCTTACATATTCCATTATGCCTGGAGAAATTATCGGAGGCTGCTTTGTGCACTGCAATAAGTGTTATTACCATAAGGAACTGTACATATCATAACATTAGTGCATAACAGACTCATGCATATTCAAATGCCAAAAAAAATCTCTTTTTAGTTTACCAGTCCATAGATGTGGTGACTGCATTTGTTTTTTTTTTTTGTTGGTTTTTATTTGTTTTTAGGGGTTTTCTTTTCTTTATTTGTACCCATTGGTGAGTAACACATTCTTATATATACTACTGGCCTTTGAACCTTTTACTCCCTTTATTCTATCTTTGGAGGAATCTCTGACATAATTGACATGCCTTTGGCCACCCATAAATGTACCAACCTCTCCATTAGGACATGGATGTGTGTCCCATGGGCCAGTAGGCACTTTTTCCACGTGAAGAGAATATTTTACATTTCCTTTGATTTCATGCTGGATTTACCATTATCTTTTATATCCATTATTTATATTTTCAGAGCCATGTACAACACTTGATTCCGGAATCCTGAAAAAGTGGCTGATCCCACGTAACATGTAGGCCTCATTATGGGATATCACTATATACTGCTCCAAAGTTATGTACTGGTCCTGTGGCTGTGTTTAGTATAGCTCGATACATAGTGTGCATTGTCTATATCCATACATATCTTTTAACTTGTAAACCAATAACATTTTTTGCATTTTTTAAATATATCTGTAGTAGTCTCAGTTCTCTTTAGGCATATTTAAAGTCCCACTGTTTGCGGTTTTATCTATTGTTTTTGCTGAAATTGGGATGATGCCTATGAGAACATGATAAGAATGAAATAATGGCATCTCACCCCTGATTCTATGTTTCAGTATAGAAAAAACATAATTGCATACAGGCATGTGTTCATTAAAAAAAATAATAATAAATTGTATTTTCAAAAGAAATTACTGCAAGTACCTGAACTGAGTTGGTATAGATTGACAATTCTCTGTACATCTAATTCACCAAGCAAACTTCTAACCACAGTTCACGAACAATTAAAACTCAAGGCTTACCCTCCAAAACACGTTAGCTGTCAACTCCTAATAAGACCCATTTTTTTATGACAGATAAACATTTATATCTAATTAATCCCTATGGCTTACTATTTTTCATCCCTTCACTCCATACAAGATGAATTTCCAGGGACCCCACTGGGAACCCAACCAGTATTGGAAAGCTGCAATATTCCAAGAATCATTTATCTTATTGCGATTCTTCAGAGCTGGAGTCCAGTGTTCCAGTTTATCAGTTCTAGAAAAGTGACAGGGGGTTACCTTACTGTATTGCTTAACTTCAGCAGAGAACAGTCACGTTAGCAGGACTGGATTGGCAGAAACACAGGCCATTTTTCAGGAAAAAGCACTTCTGATAGCATCAATTTCCTAGGTCCCTGCTGCTCCACTGGTTCTGCACATCACTATCTTGTCCTTTAATACCTAGAGCTCAGAAGGGGAGACCAGTAATAGCTACAGGGGGCCCAGGAGATTGACACTTCTGGAAATAATAGTTTCCCAGTAGACAGCAGCTTTCGGGGGACTATTTCACAGCATCTGAGTAGAGTTTAGCAGCACAAACACAATGAAAGGTAAGTTTAACTTTCTTCTTATACAGGTATAACTTTGTTGAGTATCTTTCATATTGTGAAAGAGTCACATTAAGAAAAACTTGTGCAGAGTGGGGTCTATGGGGGCTGATATTGTTGACCTACATCTGAAAATACCAGTTGCCTGTCTGTCCCTGGGTTCAAAACCTTCTGAGTCACTGACCAGGAAACAAAAACATTAAACAAATTCAGTTAGATAGAAATGCACACTTCTGATCTACATACATCCTCCTAGCTAATGACTCATTGAGTATTGAAGCCTTTGGATCAACATTACAGCTGGACAACTATCATTTTGAGAACGGGAGATTAGCAATTGTAGTCTGCATATTTCTCTGAGCGCGAAGTTCCTTTAGCATAAATTTGTCACAAACCTAGAAATTTCATGCATAGAGGAAAATGACACATTCAATGAAAGCTGTTAAAGTGATGAGATCCAAAGATATAGGTGTGTAATATTGTATTTGATATTTACCAGCTTATTCTTCAATGGTCATATGCATATCAACATTATGGGGCTGATTTACTAAACAATATGAAGCTGTTCACACAATAAAATGTGTGAAGAATTACATCAATTATCCAATCATGTGAAAAAAAAAACACTTACTAATTTCTCATGCACGTGATTGTATAAATGAAGTGAATCTTGATAAATGTCATTGTGTGAAGACTCTTAAATCCTTTAGTAAATCATCTGTACTATGATATTCACACTGCATATGTTCAGGCTATTCATCTCATTTTCATTTATATTCCTGTGAGGGCAACCCATTTCAACTGTAATATATACACTGAGTAAAATTATAAATGCAACACTTTTGTGTTTACTCCTATTTATCATGAGCTGAACGCAAAGATCGATGACTTTTTCTATGTACACAAAAGGCCTATTTCTCTCAAATATTGTTCACAAATCTGTCTAAATCTGTGTTAGTGAGCACTTCTCCTTTGCTGAGATAATCCACCCACCTCACAGGTGTGGCATATCAAGATGCTGATTAGACAGCATGATTATTGAACAGGTGTGCCTTTGGCTGGCCACAATAAAAGGCCACTCTAGGGTCGTAGCTTGGCGACCTGGGGTCACAGAGACTAAAATTTTGTAGGTAGCTGAATTCCTACCCCAAAACTGGTAAATGTGTGGGGCTTCATCATCTATGGTCCTGGAGATACGGGGCTCTTGCGCAGCCTGTCAGAAGTTACATACAGAGCGGCCAGTTTATATACAAGCTGACACACTGTGTTTGCAGCAGACTGAGAGGATGAGCTCACAGTGCCTCTCCTCACTTCTTGTCAGAGGCACTGAGCTCAATGGACATCTTGGAACCTTGGACCAATGGTAAAGCACTATTGGCCCAGGCTGTCCAATAAAAATGCTGCAGTGGAGGCACGCCTCACTGCAGTGTCATAGAAGGGGGCATGTGTCTAAAAGACAAATACTCCCTTCCAGCCCGGCCCTCTTAACTACAAGGAAATACATGGGTTATTGTGTATAAGATTTATCCATAATCCCATGTTTTTATCTCACAGAATCTGCTGCTGATAAAAAGGTACCAGATAATTCATATATTATTATGCTATATGTTATAAGATACTCATTTATTATTTATTTAGTTACAGTGAAATTCTGACACTTCTCTCCTACATGTAAACATCATAATTTTTTGCTAGAAAATTACTCAGAACCCCCAAACATTATATATGCCTTAGGGAATAAAATGGAGGTTGTTGCAACTTTTTTTGTCTCACGGTATTTGCGCAACAATTTTTCAAACGTGTTTCATGAATAAAAAAAAAAACATTAAAATTAGCCCAATTTTTTTGTATAATGTGGAAGATGATGTTACGCTGAGTAAATAGATACCCAACATGTCACGCTTTAAAATTGTGCACACTTGTGGAATGGCGCCAGTACTTAAGAATCTCCATAGACAACACTTTAAAAATGTTTACAGGTTACATGTTTAGAGTTAGAGAGGAGGTCTAGTGCTAGAATTATTGCTCTCGCTCTAACGCTCACAGCGTATGTAACCTGTGTGTATCTGGTTCTGATACTAGCCAGTGCCTCACCATCCACTGACTTCACCGCACATCCCTGATATACAGTATGTATTATGTAAAGTAGAGGTTCTAGGCTTAGCAGTCCCTGGATTGAAAAACCTTAGTTTGCATGCTATAACATTTTGTCATAGACAAATGGACCTTATCCTTTATTTATCAGCAAGCACTGTCACAGTCATTATTCCTTTTAAGTGCAGTGATTAAGTTTGGTGTAGTTGGGGCAAATCATATATTCCTTTTGCTACCATATAAAAGAGAATTATTCACTCATGAAAATGCTGCAGTTGTAATTAGCTAGCACCCTTGCCTTGAAGGACGGGGGTTCTAGTTTTTATCTCCACCATTTAGTTAGTATTTTCTCAACATATATTCCTTGAGTTTTCTCTCATGATCTAAAAGTACTTGTGGATGAACCGACTTGCACTATAACTGACCCTTAAGGTGTGTGTCTGGGTGATAATAGTAGAAATATTGGATTGTAAGCTCTTTTGATGGATTTCACAAATGTGAATGATGTACTTTATGTCCCTTATAAAATGCTGTTAGTGCTGTGGTTTTATAAAGTGACTCTACGCATACTTGAAACATTGGCTATGATTCTAGTGGCCACTTTAATATAGGAGTGCTGGTAAAGATGTCTGTATGTATGAAGATATCATCTACCTTGTTATCACAACACCTATGATAAACCTTTAGTGGCAATAAACCACAATCCTTTCTCCTTGTAGTGCATGGGACTGTGGTAAATCACGCTGAAATCAATTACATTGCTTGTTAATATCATGTAATGCCATATTCAACAAAAAATGTGTATATCTGTAAGTATTCCTAGTAAAAAGTATATTATCCCTTTTTGGAAATGCTAGTAACTAATCCAAAGACAGGCATGCACCACTTTCTTCAAAATAAATCTGTAGCCAGGTTATGGACTATGGAGGAGCATGATATCTACACTGAGACTGTTTATGCCACTATCCCAGGCATCTCAGCTCCCCATGATTTTCCCTATTAGTGACTTCCCAGCTTTCCAATTTCAAATGTATACAGTGTAGGTGCTTAACTAGGTTTAGATGTGAGGCAACATTGCTGTACCTGAAAGGCATGTGATGAGGAAGCAATATGACGTCTGATCACCAACAGTTTTAATCCATAAATGCTGCATTTGTTCCCTTAATCATGAGCAGCACCACCACTGAAAGTTTAAATATTGGTGCACAGTGCTTGTAGCTGCAGCTCCTTTACTGCTTATTATCAAATATATTATCAATTATATTTATTATTTGAATGTCAATCTCTTGGTTACAGGTTAATTTAACCACTTCAATACTGGCCACTTACACCCCCTTCCTGCCCAGGCCAATTTTCAGCTTTCACTTTAACCACTTCAGCCCCGGAAGGATTTCCCAATTTAGGACCAGAGCACTTTTTGCGATTCGGCACTGCGTCGCTTTAACTGACAATTGCGCGGTCGTGCAACGTTGTACCAAAACAAATTTTGCATCCTTTTGTCCCACAAATAGAGCTTTCTTTTGGTGATATTTGATCACCTCTGCTTCATTTCTGATCACTGCTATAAACAAAAAAAAGCGACAATTTTGCAAAAAAAAAACAATATTTCTTACTTTTTACTAAAATACATATCCAAAAAAATATATAAAAAAACATTTTTTTTTCATCGGTTTTGGCCGATTTATATTCTTCCTCATACTTTTGGTAAAAAAAAATTGCTATCGGCATTCATTGATTGGTTTGCGCAAAAGTTGCTACGTTTACGAATGATGAGAATTCATTTAGGGTTTTTTCATTTTTTGTTATTTTTTACTAGTAATGGCGGCGATCAGCAATTTTTAGCGGTAATGAAATATTGTGGCAGACATGTCAGACAATTTTGACACTTTTTTGGGACCATTGCCATTTATACAGCGATCGGTGCTATGAAAATGCATTGATTACTGTATAAATGCCATTGGCAATGAAGGGGTTAACCTGGAGGGGGCACCCTAATGGTTAACTGTGTTCCCTCAGTGTTTTCTAACTGTATGGGGCTGGGCTGGCTGGGGGAGAGGAGTGATCACGGCTCCCAAAAACAGGGAGCCTGGGATCAGTTCCCTTCCCCCTCTGTCAGAACGGAGATCCGTGCTTACATACACGGACCTCCGTTCTTTCACTTTGGGGGGAGCCATCACGGGAAGCCAGCAGAGATCGAGCCCGCCCTACCTCCTTCCTGGCTCCCCCGGAACACAGTGAGCGCATGCACACACAATACTTGTTATTGTGGCCTCCGTCAGGTGACAGCATTCCGCGGTAACGAACCGTGTTGCCGCCCTCAAGCCACAGCGGGTGGTTGGCAAATGGTTAAATGACAATTGTGCGGTTATGCAACACTGTTACAAATTACATTTTTATCATTTTTTTGAGACAGATAGGGCTTTCTTTTGGTGGTATTCAATCGTCACTGGGTTTTTTAATTTTTTGCTAAACAAATGAAAAGAGACCACATATTTTTAGGGTGAAAACATTTTTAATTATTTAAAGCAATTTTTCTTCTTCACTACTGTGTGCTGATGAGGTTGCACTGATGGCCATTGATAGGCTGCACTGATGGGTATTGATAGGCGGCACTGATGGGAAAGCAGAAATGGGCACTGATAGGCAGCACTGATGGGTGGCACTGATGGGCACTAATAGGCTGCACTAATGGTCACTGTTTGGCACTAATGGGGCTGCACTAGTTATCAGGGTACCTATGATCAGTGCCCTGATTAGCAGTGTAGACAATGTGCTGACAGGCTTGCCAATTGAGGCCTCTTCTTTCCTCTCACAGACAGTGGAAGGCAGGGTATATATATTTCAACAAAGCAATTGTGGTATTACAGCATATTTAACCATGGTGGCTACATTAGCTTTCATTTTAAGGCATATTTTTTATTTCCACTTGCTGATTAAGCCAGTTACACTTCCTGTCTTAGAGTGTCTCCACTTTATTGAGCAGCAATGGAGCCACCTTGGACAGCAGCATTGTCAGTCTGGGAGAGGATAATTTTAGATGCACTAACAAATTTAGATGGAATCTAGCTTACATTTTTTATGCAGTTACAGTAAACATTTTTTGTTGCCTTTTGAGATAAAGGTTTTACTTAAATTAATAAAAGCTGACCATGGTAAGTCTCAAATGGTTTGCATCAACTTGCCAACTGCCACTTTTATTGGACAGCTTGGCCTAAGTATCAGACTTACTAACTGGATCGCTGAATGCAAAAAAAGGGAAAAAACGTAAAAAAGGAAACATCCACCACATTTGTTTCAGGGTTTAGATACACTTTAACTAAAATAAAAAGCAAAAACAGACATTACTTATATCCTGACATGGTTGAGATGGCCTTGTTAACATGATTATAATTGAAGGATAGATATTATATGCCTGATTGGATAAAGAATGAACTGAGGGGATGTGAAGATGTAAGGATGTGAAGTTAGCCTATATATATTTTAAAGATCCATTTATGGGTAAGAGAAGTTCTAATGTGGTTCAATTCTTGTACAGATGATTAGATGTTTTGATTCACTGTAATTCACCTCACAATTTAGTAAATCACACCTATGTGTCAATTCATATTATTCAGCTGTGTATGTGTAAAGTATATGAGCTACTACTACATTTTCTACTACTTTAGTATGCCAGCTCTGTCAACTGGTGCACAAAGAACTACTATTGTCTGATATTTAAGGGCATAAATGTAAATTTAATTTCTTGACTAGGCATATTAGAAACAAGCAATGCCTAAAGCTCAGCTTTATGCATTTTATTTAGTTTTGGATAGGGTAGGTTAAAATGGGTTACTGTTTCCATCAGGTTCTTTATTTCTGTCCGTGACTCCATTGCAGAGATGTTCCTAACCTCCTGTGCCCATGATGCCTATGCAATCAATGGGGTAAGGGCATCACTAGGAAAGAATGGCACAGACAGGAAATAAATATATTGCCAAACGTTCTAACCCTTACTGTAATAACAGATGTACATATGTCTTTGTTAATGTTCCCTTTGGGGAGATTTTCCATCACTTCCTGTCCTGACGGGAAGTAGGGGAAATCTCCCAAAGAGAGACACAGAAAGTTACAATAGCCTGACAAATTCACTAACACTTTCCTGCTCTATCCAAAGCAAAATAAAACATTTAGTTCAAGTTAGGCTTCAATCTATGCCATGATGTCATGGTGTAAAAATACTGAAGTTGGCCCAGTGATCAAATACAGACACTGTAACTTTGAAACTCTTCTTGATTGTCTCAGAAGCTCAAAATCCTGGGAAGGGGATGGGGAATGGTATCATATGCAAATTTCAATACTTCCTGGCAGTTTTAAAAACTGGCCTAATGCTACTCATCTTCTTTATTATCCCATTGACTTATCATAGTGAGGAGACAGTAAAAAGGTTTGAAAGTGAAAAGTCAATGCTCAACACTACTAGGAAGTGAAAGTTTTCTAGATACCTTTTATCCTAGAAAATGCTTTGGAATGTACATGCAGGTGTCTGAGGGTACCTACTTTTGATTGCCAAGGCCAGTTTAGGCCTAACCCCAGTTCAGAACATATGTTCTTTAAGGCCTACATATGTTTTTTGACACAAAAAGTGTTTTATATTAAAAACTAGATAAAATGATTTACAACAAATAGGCAACAAAAGAACAATTACACAAATACTGAATCCAATTAATTTGGATAGCTTTTTTGATATACTGCAGTGACTTTGGTGATGAGAAGTACACTTGTGCTTACTATGTAGTTTTAAAATATTTCCAGTTCTCAAAGCCAAGCAAAAAATAGAAAAAAAAAATAAAATAACTGGCACAGGTGCAGAGAAGTAGTTATGTTTAATGCACAGATTTGTTTGTGTGTGTATGTAAAAAGAAAAAAAGTAAGTCAGTAGATACTCCAACATTACTGCAATGCAGCACAGCTTTTATAACCCTAGCCATTTGTCCTAAAATACAAAGAGCTAATATATTTATAAAGTTAGTGTTTGTAAAGGGAAAAACGTGGTAGTATATTTAAAGCAGCTTGCCACTTCAGTCTAATTTTAAATTATTAGCTTTCCTTGTAATGAACTGACACAATCAATGATAGGGTAGTAGCTTACCTTAAATTTAGGTTAAATGATTGTTGAATGCTTTGAAGAGACGGTATAGTTCTAAAGTTGAACTCACGATGTCATAATGTTAAAAAGTACTTCTAGATAAACTATAAAGTAATAATTCAAGTGCAAAAAAAGTGTGCCCTGACACAACCAATGAATGTAGCTAGCTTCCATTCCTATTTAATATTTGGACAGAAAAAAGGAAATAGCATGAGGCATAATAATACATATACAAATACATTTCAATATATATATATAATTTGAAATGTATTTTACAACCATTTTTTAAACATTTCATAAAAAAATAAGTCATTTTATACTTTAACCTCCCTGGCGGTATGATTATTTCAGATTTTTGGTGCTAAAAGCGGTACCATTATTTGCATGGAAATTTGGCGTTTTATATTGTAGGCCTATAATTCTTAGGAAAACTCACTTAAATCTGTCCAAACAAGAGTCTAATAGAGTTGAGCGAACACCTGGAAGTTCGGGTTCTGCTGGTCCGTCCGAACTTCGGGACAAAGTCCGGGTCCGGGTCCGGACGGAACCCGAACGATCGCACGGACATATATGGATGGGAATGGGGGTAAAATGAAGGAAAACGTCGGGAGACCCCGAAAGGTCCTGAAAGGATGTCGGTAAAAACACGGATTTTCAAGCCCAGGGGTAACTAAAGTTACCCCAAGCAACAGGCACGCTAGCAAGCCCAAGGCAGGCCTGGGCCTGGGCCTGAAACAGGGCTTCAAGCCTGCCTGGTCGTCTTGGGCTTGAAGGTCCACAAGCGAGTTGAGATAATCTGAGAACAAACCTGTCTAAATTCACTCAAAAGGATTCTTAATATCCGGATGTTATATTTTGCGGTTTA
>BLSH010066462.1:2182948-2197702 GCA_018402905.1 Glandirana rugosa | reverse complement strand
GTCGTCCTTGGACTGGGATATCCTCATCCGTTACTAAAATCTTGTTATTAGACAGGGAATGTCGTTAATCATTGCCTACTCCTATAGGGTCAGGTTCCTGCTGTTGCTGTAAGGGACAGATTATTGTTCTAAAATCACCACTACTCCTATAGGGTCAGGTTCCTGCTGTTGCTGTAAGGGACAGATTATTATTCTAAAATCATCGCCTACTCCTATAGGGTCAGATTCCTGCTGTTGCTGTAAGGGACAGATTATTTTTCTAAAAGCATCGCCTACTCCTATAGGGTTAGGTTCCTGCTGTTGCTGTAAGGGGCAGATTATTGTTCTAAAATCGTCGCTACTCCTATAGGGTCAGGTTCCTGCTGTTGCTGTAAGGGACAGATTATTGTTCTAAAATCATCACCTACACTGCTACGGTCATGGCCTAGTCAACCTCTAGGCTCCCACTCCACATCCACCCCCCCTTCCCATTTTGATTTTTTTTATTTGATTTTAAGTTATTTTCCCTATGCCCATTTTTTTGTAGGGCACTTGTCCTACTCTTACCCCCATTTTACTACCTTTTGCAGCCCTCTAGCACTCGCCAGGACTTTTTTACAGCCATTTTTGTGCCAAAAAGTTTGGCTCCCCATTGACTTCAATGGGGTCCGGGGTAAAGTTCGGGTCAGGTTCGGTACCGAACCCGGACTTTTTTGCGACGTTCGGCCGAACCCGCCGAACCCGAACATCCAGGTGTCCGCTCAACTCTAGAGATAAAGAATCTAATTTACCTTTTTCTTGTATATAGGGCATAAATACATTTTTTATTTGAAGATATCTAAAGGTCTCTGACTTAGGTAAATCGTGATTATCACATAAATCAGGAAAAGAATTGAATGAGGTAGAAGATGTAAGCTCACAAAGTCGAGTTAAATCAGTAGATGTCCAGGCTTTTAAGAATTTTGGGTAAGACCATGCAGGGTAGAAAATTGGATGCTTAAAAAATGATAAAATAGGGTTATGTGGGGATTGTAGTCCGTTTGTTCGTTTAAATCTGTCCCAAATGGATAATATATGCTTAGTTATAGGGTTACTGAGGTTTTTATGGTCGGAAAGATTCAACCATATAAGGTTGTTAATTGAAAGTGTATCGCAATCAAAAGATACCCAAAGTGGGATTTCATTTTTGCATGATATTTAGGTATAGGGGCCAAGTAAACAGCATGGTAATAAGTGGAAAAGATAGGAAATCCTGGTCCTCCTTTAAAGTTTTGGAAGATAAAGAGTATGTTTGGGTATACGGGGTTTCAAAGGGCCCCAGATGAAAGCTGTAGTTTTTCGTTGTAGTATTCTAAGAAAATATGTTGGAACAGGTATGGGTAGAACTCAGAATAAGTAAAGAAATTTTGGCAATATGGCCATCTTTATTACATTAATTCTACCTATCCAGAATAGTGGTAAAGAAGACCATTGTGACAAAAGGTTAGAAATGTGACGCATAATTGGAGGAAAGTTCGCTGCAAATAGGTTAGAATGATTAGATGTAAGGTTTATCCCTAAATAAGGAAGGTTTGAGGTAGTCCAAGCAAAAGAAAGAGATGTTTGCACTTGTTGTAATACCTCAGGGGGTAGAGAGACGTTTAGGGCTATTGATTTTTGTTGGTTAACAATTAATCCAGAGAAGTGAGCGAAGTGGTCTAGGTTTTTTAGGAGATCAGGGGCAGAAATATGAGTGGATGACATAAAAACTAAAATATCGCCAGCAAACTAGCGATATCTAGGCCTTTTATAGAAGGATCAGTATGGATCGATTGAGCTAGGGGTTCAATAAGTAGGACAAATAGGAGGGGAAAGTGGGCAGCCCTGCTGTGTTCCTCTGTTAATATAAAAGGGGTCTGATTTGTATCCGGCATATTTAACATAAGCTTTGGGCTTGTTGTATAGAGGAGAAATCCAATTAAGAAAATAAGGACCAAATCCCCATTTCTGTAGTGCAAAATATAGGTAGGACCATGACACAGTATCAAATGCTTTTTTTATATCTAAAGATAGAAGACATATGGGTAATCGTCGCGTTTTAGCTGCATGAATTAGCAAAGTAGTCCTGCATATATTATCTGCCGCTTGGTGTGAGGGGATAAAACCAACCTGGTCATTGTTTATTAATGATCCAATTATGCTGTTTAAACGAGTTGCTAGAACTTTTGCTAGTAATTTAATGTTGAGATTAAGTAGAGAAATGGGTCTATAGTTGGAACTGGATCAGTCATCTGGTTGAGGCTTAGGGATCATTGAGATTATAGCCATTAAAGATTCTGGGCGGAAGGATTAACCATAAAGTAGAAAATTAAATGTATCTGCTAACATTGGAGCTAAAATGCAGTATAGGGCAGAGAAGCCATCGGGGCCTGGGCACTTATTTAATTTAAGAGAATTGATAGCTAGGTTGAATTAATTAGAAGTAATGGGGTTTTCAAGACCTTCACTTTGGGCTAAGGTTATATTAGGAAGAATAATTTGGGGAAAAAATGGCTGGATTTTGATCAAAGGATCCTTATTTTTTATATAGAGAGGTAAGGTGTTTTTGAAAAAATTGTAGGATCTTTGCATAATTGCTAGTTTAAGTATCTTGGGAAAGTTTTAGTCGAATTGGTTTAGAAGGGCAGTTACGTTTCTTAATAGCTCAGGCTAATAAAGTGGTGGGTTTGTTTGCTTTCTGATAAAATGTATGTTTAGACTTAAATAATGTTTTATCTACATATTCCAATAACAAAGATCTAGATTTTAACATGCTATATCAAGGCATGATTTGGCTACAGGTGTTGGATTAGTTTGAAAGAGTGTGTGACAAGCATTAAAGTCAGCTTCTAGTTTTTGTTGTAGTTGTCCTTTTTCTTTTTTAAGAAATTAAGCTTGTCTAATACAAATTCCATGGAGGACAGGTTTGTGCGCTTCCCATAAGATCAATGGGGATATATCAGGCATCTTATTATTGGCTATGTAATCTTTTATAGCTGTTTCCAGGTCAGAGGAGCGTGATGGGTGAGATAGGATAGTATCATTAATGTGCCATGTTGGGTCTTGAGATTTAGGTATTATGGAAGAGAATGTAGTGAGTACTGCACAGTGGTCTGTCCATATAAAGGGGATAATAGATGAGGTAAGAAGCTCAGGAATCATTCCTATTGTTATTTAGATGTGATCAATATGGGAAAAAGACTTGTGAGGGTGAGAATAATAAGTAAACTGTTTTGTAGGGTTTTATTCACGCCTTAAAGCTAGCAAAGAGTCTCGCTGAAGGAGTTGTTGAAACGTGCGGGACTGTGGGCTAGATGCAGTTGGAGTAGGGGATTTATCTAGATAAGGATACAGAGCTTTATTAGAATCTCCACATATAAAAATAGTGATTAATGAGTCAAACAGGCATCCTGTAACTATAAGTTAGCGACCTTCAGGGCCCTTGATCTCTGTTAAAAGAGAACAGGGAGTGGTGCAATGAAACTCTATTTAACACTCCTCGCTGTTTGGTCTTTGCAGAAGCTGTAAAAACTTGGCGGTAAATCGAGCCAAAACATTTGGGAGTGGCCGTATTTTTTGAAGTGGGTTTCTTGAAGGCATACTATATGTGATTTTGAAGAAGCTAGTGAGTGAAAGACCTTAGTTCTTTTTTGTGGAATATTTAGACCTTGTACATTTATTGTAAGCACATTTAAGGGGGCCATAAACAAATCTTAAAGAATGTATCCTTATATATTGAACATATAATCTGTGAGACCAAGATCGCCCCGGGGAGGGGGGGTATAAAGAACAAGGAGGGAATAGAATCAGGATGACAAGAGAAAATGAGAGAAAAGGAGTCATAGAGATTGAATTATGATCAATTTGTGTAGAGAATGACATTAAAAAAAGGTTGCGTACTGAGTGTGTATGAAGCACAAACTCAGAGGCCTAGTGTCTACCCAAGAAGGTCCTTCAATAACAGGAAAGTCAACACAGAAGATTATCCTAGGGTAGAAAAGTGGAAGGAGCAGTGACTAGCTCTCTGGATCTCAGCAGATTTTCATATTCAGAGAGAAAATAAAAGTGTTTATAACCCAAATATGGCAATAAGAAAGAAAAAAAAGGTTGAGTTAACTAATAACCCTAATGATGTGGGGCGAGAATAAGCTTCTATAGGTTACTATAAAATAGGGGTAACTAAACATTGTTATATCTATGATGAACAACATGAAATTACCATTAATGAATAAAGGTTTTAGTATTCTTCATATAATAAATCAGAAATAGAAAACCAACAGGTGTATTACCTTTATAGAATTTCTAGTACAGTTTCTAAGATTAATATAGTAATTTAACTAATTAGTGGTAGTTTTGAAAAAACTATTTAACTCACCAATACAAATAAGGGGTAAGAAAAGGTGAAGGGGGGCAGGGGAGGAAGGGCAGGGGATTAGGGGAGATAAAGAAAGGTATTGAAGATAAAATTCAGAACTTAGTAGAACAGAAAAAGAAAAAATGAACAGGTATGGCTATAGTCAACTAAAGGTGAAATATAATTAAAGGCCCTGGAAACACTGTAATTCTGAACAATGTACCATTCAAGCTATTAAGCAAAAGTCATTCAATCCATTGTATCGTCAGGTTCCATGACAGGAGAATTGAAACAACCTCTTTTGGTAGAATTCGATTGACCTCCATCTGCTTTAGGGTTAGAGGAGTTTTTTGGAGAGCTGGATGATGTACGTCTACGAGAGTTAGTTGGAGAACATTCAATAAGGTGCAGCTTCTGTAGGGTGTTAATTAATTCATCAGAGGACCTGCATGTATGTTTTGTACCTTGAAAAGTAAAGCAAATAGAAAATGGGAATCTCCATTGATAAGGGATTTGACATTGCTGTAGATTGAGGAGTAGGGGTTTTAGTGTACATCATTTAGCCACAGTGATTGGGGATAGGTCAGCAAAAAGGTGGTAAGGATGGTTTTGGAAGATGAGTGATTCCTTGCGTCTAGCTGCAGCCATAAGCTGTTCTTTAGTGCAGAAGAAGTGGAATTTCACAATTATATCCCAGGGAGGACCTTCTGCTTTACGTGGAGCCAAGGATCTGTGAATCCTATCTATTTCCAAACGTTCCACTGGGATTGATGGTAACAATTCCTGGAAAAGTGCAGTCATGGAGGACTGTAGGTCTATAACAGTCTCGGGTATTCCACTAATACGAAGATTCGATCGACGTGCTCTATTTTCAAAGTCTTCTAAATTTGTTTGTAAGGTATAATTATCTTCTTTAAGTGCCTCCAGTTCATTATCATGTGTTAGTACACTTGTTTCAATGTCATCCACCCTGATTTCCAAGTCAGCGGTGCGCTGACATAATTCACGGATTTCCTTTGTTAGACTTTCAGTTATATGATCAGAAGTCTGACTTAAGGCTTTCTGTAACATGTTTTCTATTTGTTTCAAAATATTTGGATGTAATGACTCAGCTTGTTTTCCTTGTAGAAAAGTGCTATATCAGAGTCATTATAGGCTTTCTGAGGTAAATGCTGCTGCTTGGCTATGTGAGAAGTGCCTGTGTGTGAGGAGAGAGATTGTACCATTTTTCCAGAACCTCTAGGCTGAGCTGCTTTAACTGTTTTTAGTTTGCCTTTGCCACAAGCGGCACCCAAAACCATACTGGTTATTCCTGGTTACTAGGGAGGCTTGAGGTAAAGTTCTTGTCTATTTACTGTGTCATGTGGGTATCTTTATTAGCCACTAAGTCCTCAGTGGGACACATCCATCTTCGGTGGCTCTGCCCTCCTCCCGCTATTGCATGCTTTTCAACACTTTGGTCTGTTTGTGAATTGGACTCAAGAGCTTTTTATGTGGTATTTACCAGCACATTTTTTTTCAGTAACTACCACATAACATTTTCTTTTTTGTGAATTAGACTTTATTTACCGCATACGATAATTTTTGCAAATGAGTAACCTGATACCCTTATCGCATGTGGTAAAGCTTTGTGAATTGACCCCATAGTGCATTACTGTATAAAACTACTTTATTAAAAACAAAATTGCACTTACAGCATAGTTGTTTAATCTAACACTTGCACGCCCACCTGCAGAACGGTCTGCACATGTTGACGTCACACTACTGTCTCTGACCCGGTGCGTTTCCTCTCAGAAGGCATTGACCGGGAATGGAGGAATGCAGCCTTCATTACCAGTTAATTATTATTATTATACAGGATTTATATAGCACCAACAGTTTACGCATCGCTTTACAACTTGAGGGTAGACAGTACAAATACAATACACTTAAATACAGTAGGAACCAGAGGGCCCTGCTCATTAGAGCTTACAATCTAAGAAGGAAGGTCAAGAGATACAAGAGGTAATAACTGTGGAGGATGTGCTAATGGAGAAGATAAATGTACAGTTGTTAGGTGGGAGCCAGATAGGCTTCTCTTAGGAGATGAGTTTTCAGGGATCGTCTGAAGGTAGACAAAGTAGGAGAAAGTCGGACAGATTGGGGTAGAGCATTCCAGAGGATGGGAGAGGCTCTGGAGAAGTCCTGGAGGCGAGCATGGGATGATGTTACAAGGGAGCTAGAGAGCAGGAGGTCTTGGGAGGAGCGAAGACACCAATTTGGTTGGTATTTTGAGACCAGGTTAGTGATGTACTGTAGCTGGGGGCCAGGTTGTGAATTGCTTTATAAGTTATTGTTAGTATCTTGAAATGAATACATTGGTTGAGTGGCAGCCAATGGAGGGATTGACATAGGGGTGTAGCAGACACCGAGCAGTTTTTAAGGTGGATGAGCCTGGCAGCAGCATTCATAATGGACTGAAGTGGGGATAAGCTATTTAGAGGTAAGCCAGTGAGGAGGGGGTTGCAGTAGTTGAGGCGAGAGATGACCAGGGAGTGGATTAAAAGATTTGTGGTGTCATTGGTTAGGAAGAGGCGTATCTTGGAGATGTTGCGGAGGTTGAGGCGGCAAATTTTGGTTAGCGATTGGATGTGGGGCTGAAAGGTTAATTTGGAAGTCCAGGATTACACCTAGGACCTTGGCATGGGGTGACGGGTTGATAGTTGAGCGGTTGATTTTGACTGTGAAATCAGGAGAAATGGCACGTGGGGGAGGAAATATCATAAGCTTGGTTTTGGATAGGTTGAGTTTGAGGAAGTGACTTGACATCCAGGCTGATATGTCTGTTAGCAAGTTGGTGATGCGTGAGGAGATAGATGGAGAGAGCTGAGGGGTAGAGAGATAGATTTGTGTGTCATCAGCATAGAGGTGATACTGAAAGCCATGGGAGGCAATCAACTGACCCAGGGAGGCAGTGTAGATTGAGAAAAGGAGAGGTCCAAGAACAGAACCTTGGGGAACACCGACAGCGAAAGGGAGAGGAGAGGAGGAAGTAGAGTTGTAAGTGACGCTGAAGGAGCGGTGAGATAGGTAAGATGAGAACCAGTGAAGAGTACAGTCGCGGAGACCAAAGGTGTGGGGTTTTTTGAGGAGGAGGGGGTAGACACTGTGTCAAAAGCAGCAGAGAGGTTCAAGAGTAGTAGAACAGAATAGTGTCCGTTGGTTTTAGAAGTTATTAGGTCATTAGTGAGTTTAAGGAGAGCAGTTTCTGTAGAGTGCCGAGGGCGAAATCCGGATTGAAGGGGATCAAGAAGTTTGGTCATGGTCAGATGGTCACTCAGTCGGTTGTAGACTAGTCTTTCAAGGAGTTTGGAGGAGAAGGGGAGTAAAGAGATGGGGCATAGGTTGTTAATATTGGTGGGGTCCAGTGAGGGCTTTTTAAGGATAGGGGTGACTAGGGCATGTTTTAGAGAGTTTGGGAAGATGCCAGAAGAGAGGGAAAGGTTGAAAATGTGAATTAGAGAATGTAGAATTGAGTCAGAAGGTGAGCGTAGCATTTGCGATTGAGCAGGATCCAGGGGGCAGGTGGTTAGATGGGTGTTCACTAATACTGGCAGGGTTGAATGTGGAAAGTAGTGATTGTATCTGTGGACATGGGGTGTTGAGTGGGGGTGGTTTGTGTGCATTGGAGATTTCCTCACAAATGTTATTAATCTTAGTTTTAAAGTGATTGGCAATTTCCTGGGCAGTGAGTGAATTAGAGGGTGGAGGCAGTGGAAGCCAGAGTAGAGTGTTGAAGGTCGAGAAGAGTTGATGGGGACTGGATGATAATGTGTTAATGAGTGAGATAAAGTAGGTCTGTTTGGCAGTTTGGAGGCAGAAATATAATTTTAGGAGGGCAGATTTGTAATGTTTGAAGTCTTCTTGGAGCTTAGTCTTATGCCACAGACGCTCAAGGGTGCAGCTATGTTTTCTAAGACTTCTGGTGTTGTCTGTTTGCTAGGGTTGTAGTGGCCGGGGCCTGATTCTGCGTGTAGTGAGGGGGGCGAGCTTGTCTTGGCAGGATGACAGTGAGTTGTTATAGACAAGTGTGGCTAGGTTGGGGCAGGACAGAGATGAGATTTTGTCATAGAGGTGGTCATTAGCAGAGTAAAGAAGAGAAGTCTTGAGGTGGCGAAGGTTTCTACGGGTAACTGTTAGGCGGTTGGAGGGAGAGGAGGTGGAAGACAGTGAGAGAGTGAAACTAATAAGGTGGTGATCAGAGAGTGGGAGAGGATTGTTGGAAAGGTTGCACGGTATGCACAGATAGGAGAAAACAAGGTCTAGGGTGTTGCCGTTGGAGTGAGTAGGAGCCTGTATCCATTACTTCAGGTCAAGAGATGAGGTTAGATTCAGAAGTTTAGAAGTAAGAGTAGTGATAGCGTTAACAGGGATGTTGAAGTCGCCTACAATGATGGTGGGGATTTCAGAAGAGAAAAAGTGGGGTAGCCAGGCAGAGAAGTCATCAAGGAAAGTTGATACCGGCCCAGGGGGGCGGTAAATGACAGCAAATCTTAGAGGAATAGGAGAAAATAGAAAAATGCAATGTGCTTCAAAAGAGAGTGTCACAGATGGAAGAGGGTGGAGTATCTTATAGGTGCTGCGTGGTGTAAGGAGGATTCCCACTCCACCTCACTCTTGTCCACTTGGTCTAGGGGAGTGCATCCAGAGAAAGCTACCGTGGGAGAGGGAAGCACGAGCAGTAGTGTCAGATTCATGAAGCCAGGTTTCGGTAATGGCAAGGAGGTTGAAGGAATTAGTAATAAAGAGGTCGTGGAGGGCAGTGAGTTTGTTACAGACAGAGCAGGCATTCCAGAGGGCACAGGAGAATGGGGAGGCTGGTAGTAGGAAGAAGAGGAATAGAGACTAAGTTCTGTGGGTTGCGGCTACTACAAGAGGGTGTTGGGAGATGGGAGCATCGGGCAAAGGTGGATGATGGAGGCCTAGGATTTGTGGATATATCACCAGAGATTAGGATAAGCAGGAGGGTGAGTGAGGTAATGTGGGAGAGTGGTTTAAATGGAGGGGCATGCCTTGTGGTTCTATCAGTATATGGGTGTAGAAAGAGCAAGAGTTGGTGGGAGCAGTAATAGGGAGAGGACAGAAGGTGGGGTGATATATAAAAGCTGGGTGGTGAAGAGGGGTGAAGGTATGAGAGTCTGAGGATAGAGGACACAATGCCAGGAGAAGTGGTAGAGAGTGCATGTTATAGAGTGGAAGGAGAGCTGAATAGAGAGATGGGGTCAACTGCAGGCTGTTGACTGTTTGCAGTGCAGTTTGCTATGTATATTCGCTTTGTGCATTCGCTAATGTCTTCTGAGGGGAAATGCGCCAGGTCAGAGACAGTAGCGTGATGTCAACATGTGCAGACCGTTCTGCAATTTTGTTGTTAATAAAGTAGTTTTATACAGTAGAGTACTTCTCGATTGCTTTTGTCACTACATGGTGTGAGATACATGATTAGTGAGACACGCAAGTCTGGATCCATCTCCTGAAGCTGGCTGATCACCTTTCCTTAGAGGAGATTTTACATGCACGCATATGATCTCTTGGTGGGATCATTCCATTGGGTAAGCGGCCAATCTTTCGTTTACAGCATAGTGGTGATGCACCTGCACTTTGGATTATTTTGCTCGCTCAAGGGTAATCCTTTATGAACTGCATGTGGGGAGTTGGAACAACTAATTTATTTTATGCTAACACAGGAGTTGTTGGGGCACCAGTCAACATATATGAACTTTTGACACACCTGTTTAATTGACTTGCATCTGTTGCAGCAGGGTTTTATATATACACTTTGCATGGTCAAACATAGCAATTGACATTCAGAGTGATAAATTTATTTTTAATGCATTTCACATGAGGTTTATTTACAAAATTTTTGTAATAGTTGTCACATTTGTTTTGAGGACACATTTACAGTATTATAGAAATAGCACATCTTATAGATACATGTATATACCACTTCCTCAACATTCAAGGAATTTTTTGATTGCAGCTTTTCTGAATTTGCAATTTGAAGCTAAGGTCATTTTTTTTTAGTATTTTAATAACATTACATGACCTATGTAGCAATTACATTGTGTTTTATATTTTTTAAACTCAATTGCAGTTGGTACTATTCAGAAGAGTATTGTAAAATTACATTTTCCGACATGGAAGGGGAAAAGTAAGATGCACTTTAGTGCTATTGATTGACTTATTTAGTTATGCTGAGGTTCAATTGTTTGCTGATACATGAGCCACATAAATCCATGTTTTAAACCAAAAATAAAAAGTGCATGCTATTTGGTATCTTTATACTTGACATTCTAATCCAGAGAAAGAGTTAACTATATTCTATAAAGTACTTGGATAAATGTCCTTCCCAAAAACACTATTTTAATTTTTTTTAATAAGATACACTTTTGTGGACAATAAGTTATGTTCACTGGCACAAAAATGTCAAAGCATCACAAGGGAACAATTTTTTCAGATAACACTGGAACACCAGTGTCAGGAGTTAGCCACTAAAATAGCTATTGTTCAGCCTTACTAAACACTAAGTAAGGTAAAACACTACCACAATAGTGAGAGTGAGAGATGGAATTGACAGAAATATTAATGACTTTTCATACAAACCTGTGCTGTCTTTATCTTCAAACATGCAGTTTTATTTGTCACAATGCCAAAACTTAGCTCACAGATGACTGACAGATAACCATTTTTTTTTAAATGAATTTGAATTTTAATGAAGGTTTTTGCTTACACACACACATACTGTCATCACAATAACACAGTTTAACCAAATACAGCTTTGGGAAATGAATTTATAATGCTCACTATTACTGACATTACTGCTGGTAGCACTGGGTACCGAAAGGATTTACCCCCTTAATGACCAGAACACTTTTTGCTATTTGGCACTGCATCGCTTTAACTGACAATTGCGCGGTCGTGCGACATTGTACCCAAACGAAATTGGTGTCCTTTTTTTTTCCACAAATAGACCTTTCTTTTGGTGGTATTTGATCACCTCTATGTCGCTATAAACAAAAAAAAGAGCGACAATTTTGAAAAAAAAAACAATTTTTTTTTTACTTTTTACTATAATACATATCCCAAAAATATATATAAAAAAAAATTATTTATCAGTTTAGCCCAAAATGTATTCTTCTACATATTTTTGATAATAAAAAATTTGAAATAGGCTTATGTTGATTGGTTTGCTGCTTTTACAAACCATGGAATTTATTTATTGCGTCTTATCTATTTTTTTTTACTAGCAATGGCAGTGATCTGCGATTTTTATCGGGACTGCAATATTGCGGCGGACATGTCAGACATTTTTGACACTTTTTTGGGACCATTGACCAAAAATGGTCAACCATTTGGGACCATACAGCGATCAGAGCTAAAAAAAATACTGATTACTGTGTAAATGTTATTAGCAGGGAAAGGGTTAACCTGTAGGGGGCAATCCATGGGTTAACTGTGTTCCCTGTGTGTGTTCTAACTGTATGGGGGCTGGTCTGGAAGGGCATGACAGATCTAACTGATCCAGATTACAGGGATCAGTAGATCTCTGTCATGCCACCTGTCAGAACGGGTAACCGCTGTGTTTACATTGGCGGGTGCCCGTTCTTCCTCTCTCACAGGCGATCGTGGGTCGCTGATAGAGTCCACCCACGGCTGCACTCCCTATTGTGCCTGCGCTGATCACCATTTATAGACAGCGATCTGCGCTATTGTGCCATTTTGCCAGCCTATATGTATGTGATACGGTTGGCAAGTAATTAACTCTTGTTGAAGCACAAAAAAGATAAAAAAATACATTATACTTATTACTAGATATGCAGCATGTTTGCCTTACAGTAATACATAATGAGGATTCAAGCAGGCTTTAAATCCATTCTTCACTATCTTGCAGAATTAGAGTTGCCATAGTGGGGATGATTTACTAAAGGCAAATAGACTGTTCACTTTGCAAAGTGCAGTTGCACTCTGCAAGTGCAGTTGCTGAAGAGCTTGGTAAATGAGGTAAAGCCTCACTTTGCAAATAATACCCAAACACGTGCAAGGAAAAAAAAATAAAAATGTTTGCTTGCACATGATTGGATGATGGAAGTCAGCAGAGCTTCAGCTCACTTACTAAGCCCTGGAGCAAAAGGTGCAAAGTGCACAGCCTATTTGCCTTATTAAATCAACCCCAGTGTCTTCATTATGCAACACTTTCAAGTCAAATGCCTGCTTCTCTCAACTGCCTATGGGAACTCACTCCCCCCCCCCTCACTCCGCCTGCCATGTCTTTTGCGTGACATGCTAATGCTGTAGCGACAAGGGGAAGAGACACAGTAGGCAACAAGGAGACCCAGGCATTTGACACACCCAGAAATTTCAGATGTTGAAGCTTGTAAGAACTGCAGAGGCATTTAGCAGTGGGGGAACAGCCACAGCAGGCAATGGTAAGATGCTTCCATCTAACACATCTAGAGGTATCAGATGGTGATTCCAGCTCTGCAAGTGTGCAAAAATGGATTTCAATAGGAATATTAATGTATTTTCCAAAGCTATATCTAAATAAACTTTTTATTGTAGTACAACTATCTCTTTAACTCCATGTCATTGAATATAGTACTGTATTTCCTTTGAAGATGACATGCTCCAGGGTTTGCTATTAAAAGCTAACTTTATGATATTTGAAAGAAGGATGAATAGGACTTACTTTGGTAGCTCCTAATCCAAGGGAAAAAATACATTATCCATATTTGTTTTGTTTCACTGAGAATTGGTCTTCATTTTCAGAATAATTACCTTCCTTCGCTCCAAGTGTGAACAACTTCAAAGCACTGCTAGAAAATAACCAAACTGTTTCAGGTTAAATAGGAAGCTGAGTTTGTTTTACCACATGCCTTTATGAATGATTGAATTTTTTTCCTGTTTAAGTAGTAACACACAACAATATAAAAAAAAAAAAGTTAAAAAAAAATGTATATCGTGTGTATTTTAGTATGCAAAATAAACAAGATGATGCATATTTCCACCAAACAGCCATGGGAAAAATGGCATTTGTGGCATTTTTGTTTATTTTCTGTATTCATTATGCAAAGTCAATTTTCCGTCACAGGGCATACAAACAGTTCCTATCAGTTCTGCAAATATTTCTCAGCATGCAGAATAGACAGCTGATTGGCATGAAAAGTCACATGCAGTTTGGTATAATTACCTGCCATAACTATTCAAACAAGGAGAAGGGGAATTACCAGCTGTGGATGCAGCTGAATTCAGTATTCAATTAAAGAGAAAGGATGGGTTCAAATAAACCACATTTCAATTGCAAGGACAGCGATAAAGTTCGGACCATGTGCTACACAAGCTGTCAACATGAATACACTTACTCATGACAGCAACAACCAATTAAATAAAGAAAATAATAGAAGACTTTCTAGAAACATTCTATTATTGGAAGTGCATTCGTTTGTAAATATTCTACAAGCGATTGAGTGTTAGGAAAACAACAAAATGCTACATGACAAGGGGTTAGGGTCACCAAATAAGCTAAATGCTAATTGTGAGATCTACCTTACGATGTAGAGATTTCCAAGGAGCTAGACCACTCTGAAAAGTCCATTTTAAAGCTTTTTTGCCCATTTTTTCAGTCCAGACATCCGAAATAGCAGTATTCTGCCCATGCAAGGGTTGTTTAACACAACAATGCATACAAACATCTTTCAGCCTTCTGGATATTTTGTAAGGAAGTTCTAGCTATTGCTCCAATATCAGCCTCTCTCAGTTGTTAGTCAGGCTCAGCGATCTATTGCTATAGGCCAGATAGACCTGGACACGTGCTCCTCTTGTGTCCAGATTCAATCCTGCTCTTGCAGAACACAGAGGCAATGACTTCCCAGAGAATTCTCTCCTTTGTAAACAACACCAACCTGGTCCCAATCAACTTCACAGAAGTTTAGGGACTAGAGTTGAGCGAACACCTGGAAGTTCGGGTTCTGCTGGTCCGTCCGAACTTCGTGACAAAGTCCGGGTCCGGGTCCGGACGGAACCCGAACGATCGCACGGAAGTGCTTCAAGCCTGCCTGGTCGTCTTGGGCTTGAAGGTCCACAAGCGAGTTGAGATCAGGGATTTGAAGACACTTCAACTAACCCTGGTCCAACCACAACAAATGTTTCCTCTCTTAAGAGACCCTTCAGTAACGGAGACACAAGACGTTCTCGTCCTAACTTAGACCTGTGTTCTCCTCGTGCACAGGTCCAGATAGACCGGATATCGTTATCTAGCGACTCGGACTGATTGTTGACTCTCTCCGACTATAACCTCGTTATCGATCTTGAAGGAATGTTTTATAGGTCTTCCGACTTTCTACAAACATACGTAACAACACAATTTGTTG